>VZTH01010025.1:264-92160 GCA_013397815.1 Aleadryas rufinucha
CCCGCCCATGGGAAGCTCCAAACCAAAAAGGGCACTTCCTGTGTCTTCACAGGGTTTAAATACGGAAATTTCGAAAAGCGCTACTGGTTAAAAGATCTGTCCATCAACTCAGCTTCAACCTACCACACATGATTTCTGATGCATTAGACTGATTCAGCCAAGATGGGGGTTCTTGACTCAGGCCAGCAATTGTTGTGTGGGAAGGACCTTGGATTCTTACCAACACTAAATTTTAATCATTTCAGCTATAGTCCTGCATTCAGCGTTTCACTTTCTTCTTCGTTTTTCTCTAATTTCCTCCTGTTTTCTTTTTCAAGGTTTATTTTTCCTCTGAAATCAACTAATTCCTCACGTTTCTGCCATGCTGCCATGTAACGTTGTTAATATCACAGATACTGTGTAAATCTTAGCAGAGTCACTGATGCCTTGATATCTTTCAGTTTTAGTCTTTTAGTGAATTACTCATATGTGCAGAGCTGTATATCCCCATAGGATCTTATCCTAGTTCTTTATTTTCTTAGTGTAAAGGGTTTACTTTTGCACATCCCTGTTACTCCCACTTTGTTTCATCATGCCTGATGAAATTAGAGTATTTTCCATACCAGTACAGCACCAAGAGCCCCTGTTTCTCACAGCTTTTAGCCAGGCATTACCACTGGTGTGGCAAGGCAGCCCATCTGACCTTTCATATGGCAGTGAGGTTCCAGGTTGCTCAACCTGTGGTGCAGTCAGCCATCAGTCTGGGGATGGGGGTGCTGTGTCTTAATTCAGTGGCTACAATGCTCAGAGAAACTGGGAGGTTATCCTATAGGAGAAATTGAATGATTTTAAAGGGGGGACTCCTTGAATCTGAATAGGGTAAGATTAGGACATCAGCAAAGACTGCTATATAGCACCAAGAATGAGGACATGGATGAGGAACTCACTACCCAGATGTAAATCTTAATCCCATGCTCACTCTGTCCTAAAAGACAGTTTATGCAAAGATGAAGGGCCTGGGAAGAGAAGCAAGCAGAGCAGGACTGAGAGAACTACTGCAGATCTGGAGTGGGGATGAGATATTGTTTATCTTAGTCACGAACCTGCTTATTGGGAGAGGAAACATCTGCCCACAGCTGTGGAAGTCCAGAAATGTTCTTGGAATGATGCAGCTTGTTAAGTGCAGGTAGTAGGAATGGATTGATCCTTTTATGTGGTGTTTATTCTTGAAAAGGTGAACTTTGGTTTTCAGGCCAAGTCCCAAATCACCTCAATAAAAAAGCCATGTTGAAAACTTGAAAGGGTTGTTGAGTACTGAAGAAGGAAATGGATCAATTGACTGTTGGATCGTATTGAACTGTGGATAAATGAACCTTTGAACTGCACCCTGCTCCAAGCTTTAAGGTCTGAGCAGTACAGGAAATGTATTTTGGTACCTCTCTGGGTTTTGGAGTATACAATTTACTCAAAGTGTACTATATACTTTGTGTACTTTATATTATATCTCGAAGTATAATGAGGTTGATAAAAGTGTTCCTAATTGTTGAAATCACAGTTCAGCAGTGCCAATAACTTCACCCCCTCCCCCCCATGACAGAAGAAAATGTTTTTATTGTTACAGTTATAGACAATAAATTAATGTACCGTGAGAGAAATCCATGTGAGAGGTTTCCTGGCAGCTTCCCTGTTACTTTTTTATTACTTTGAGAAGTACAGGGAGCTCAGGTCAGGTGCCAGGAGCTCAGGTTCTAAAATGCTGCCTTAGCCCTCACTTGTGTATTTTTTTGAGGGCAGGCAGGAGCTGACAGGGCAGTTGGATTTTTCATGTTTCCTTTTGATGTCTCCACACTTCACAGAATAAAGGTAGTTACGAGACCAAATGTGGGGCTTGGCGTCTGTCTCCTTCCTTACCCGTACAGCAGATGCAGTTTTTGGTTGCAGTGTTTCAGGAATTAATAAATTAATGTTTGAGAGATGTTCAAACACAAAGACACTATTTTATCACTTGCTTACCACAGTTGATTACCACAGTTAAATAAAAACAATTACTTGATTACCACAGTTAAATAAAAACAATTACTCAACAGTATCATCCAAAAGTTTTTTGTATAACCACACACAAAACATGGTATTTCCCAAAATGTTGTTCCTTGCAGCTCCTCGAGGTGTCCAAGCTTAGGCTTTTGCATGGAAGTGCTTTGGTCTGCGGTGGGGGCTGGCATCCTCTGCATCTTCTGGTTATGACAGCAGAGCTTCAGTGGGAGCTTGGTGGGAAATTAGGTGTGAGGCTACTGCAAGATCCCACTGTAATGCTGAGATAGAGTGGAAAACATTCCTGACTCATCCAGCCTCTCTGGCGTTCACTTTCTTAGCTAGGGTTTGAGTCCAGTCTGTGTATAGCAACTGGAGTTGTGTGTAGCAACTGACAGCCAGACCTGTTGTGCACAAGTCCCTACCTGGTGAAAATTGATTTTATCCCATGAAACTTGTTCCCATTGTACCATCTGTGTGAGGGGCAGGACGTGCCCCTGAGCGAGTGACCAGAGTGGCCTGGAGTTTCTGACACGCGGGGAGTGCTGTGAGGGAACGCGTTTCGCATTCCGGCTGGAGTTTCCAGTTACGGCTTTTATATTCAACTGTTGGTGTGGCTGGAAACTTCTGCCAGCTGTCAACTTCAGAGCAAGTGGCAATCTGCCTTCTCAAACAAATGGCCTTCATGTTTATTTTCGGTTTCATATTTGTTATACTTGTTGTAGGTTTCAATTCCTGGCGCAGAACATCCTTGACCCTCTAGTAAGAAATGCAGTGATAGCCTGTGGTGGCTGGGGCATGAACTGACCTGCTTCATGCAAATGCAAATAACAGAAGGCCCTGACCCATGGAATAATCAGTTTATAATCAATGGAATAATCCATTTAGGACCTCAGGAACTGAGAGGGTTTCATGCTATGGTTTCCACATCATGAGTAAAGGGAGTTTTTATGGGACGCAAAGACAGTGCACTCAAGGGTGGTGGTAGATGGAAATAAATCATTATTACAATGCATTTTCTTTTTGTGTCTCCTTTTGTTGTTTTTGTTTGTTTGTTCTTGAACAGATTGAAAACATAGATGTGTGCCTGAGTTTCTTGGCTGCTAAGGGGATTAACATCCAGGGGCTGTCAGCAGAAGGTGAGTCCATTGGTTTTTAAAAATTTCATGTTAAATGAGGAACCTGAAATACTACCTGTGATTGCAACTAGAACATGGAGTGTAATGGAAGATTAATAAGGTTAATTTAAACTTCTGATAATCTTTAATTCTTTTTTTCCCCATCTCAGTGTGAAAAGTAGATAAAATACATACCTAATTTCTACACAGCTGACTTGTAAAAATAATCAATGAGACCAAATTAGAATTCAGTCACTTCTTTGCTTTCTGTTTAAAACCAGAAACTGCTTATCTCAGTTCTATAATTTGCACATATTTCAGTGTATATTTTACAGATATAAATGAACTGCTATCAGTTGTTTGCCTTTTGAGAGAAAAATTTATTTCCTTATTCTTCAATTATTCTTGTACCTGAACAACCATCCTGCTTTCTTCTAATTGTAAAAATTTTTATTGTTTCCAAGTGCACAAAACAATCAGATCCAAATGTTTTGAGCCAAAACAAAAACAAAAAAAAAAAGACATTTGACTTCTAATTAATCACTCTGCTTTTGAAGAGCATCAGAATTTTTCTGAAACCAAACTAGGCTTACTCTATTCCTTTATGCTAGTGCATATCTCCCAGGATGTGTGGTACCTGTTGGCTCAGGAGCTGTTTAGCTATTATCTTATTAAGAGATCAAACAGATTTCTGTCATCCTCAGCACCAGCTTTCACTTGTATTTTCATTTAAATATGCTGGAAAAGCAGGTGGGTTCAGTAGCTGCATATGACATCTCCATCAGTGCTTTACAAAACAAATAATTGAATGTGTGGCATCAGGTGAGACTTCAAAGTTATGTTTGATGACTGAGTTTTTTCACAAACTTAGTTTAGAGGAGAAGGCTGCAGCAAAGCAGCAGAGATTTGGTATGCATTGTTCTAACCTGAATATACCACAACTAGTAGAAGAGGAGGCTGAATGTTAGGTGCATTCTTAGGCTGGATTAGAACCGCCATAACAAATATTTTCTGCCAAAGAGAAGCTTTACTTATGCTCCACCTGAGTACTGTCAGCATTATATGCCTCAGTTGCTCATTTATAATCAGAAGGACTCTCATGTCAAGAAAAGAAAGCATGAGCTCAGACTTCAAACAGCAGAAAGTTTGTTTGCCAGGAAATGATTAAAAATAAAATGCAGCTGAGTCGGTTGTAAAAGCCAATTTTGACCTTAGCATGGAAATATTGTAAAAATACATTTCACATTATTTACCTGTCTTAAAAGAAGGTAAAATCTAAGTGAAATCACAGATCAGTGACAAGAAAACTGCCTGAGTGTACAAAGTTGGCAGCGTGGTGTTGCTCACACTGGGGAAGGGACAGCATGATTAATGCTCATGGCTCTCCTGCCAAGTCACAAGTCAGGCCCAGCAGGATGCATGTTATCCCATGGCCTTGCTGATTTGGGATTTCTCCCTTTCTTTTACACTATCTAGGAGTTAGTGTATTAAATCACACAGAAGCTAAGAAGGGACCAGTAATGTTTGCTGCCAGCATATAAATGAGAACATTGACTGGCTCCACCACTAACATTAAAGGAAGAGAGAGACAACTAGAGAGGGGGAGGGAATGAATATATTTTTATTAAATAAGTTAAAAGACTTGAATGCAACAGTAAATTTCTCTTTCTAGTTGCTCCGGAACTGTGTTGAGGAACACAGAATCATTTAAAGTGAGGAATGTTGTTACCAAACAAGCCAGTGTTTCTGTGCAAGTTGCCAAGACCTGCTAGGTCAGCTGCAAATAACTTTATTTACTTCACTGGCAGATCCTCATCTAGGAGGAAGGAAAAGGTTGTGATTGCTTCCAAATGGGAATAATCACTGAAATCTCCTGGGTTTGTTAAGAGCACGTATTTTTTAATAGGGCAGCTTCAGTGTAGAGGGAAGTTAATGATTCAAAACTGGAATTTGGATGACTCCTAAATGTTGAAATAATTTGGGACCGCATGTGTCATATCCTTCCAGTGTTGAAAAATCCTGCTTTGATATGTCTGTGCCACTTATACAGAGTCCATTTTTATGGGTTTATGCAGTGGAGATGCTGAGGATCTGCAATCACTGGTGATGACCATGCTGTGCTAGAAGCAGGCCCCTTCCCCAGAAATGTGGAGGCAGAAAGGCATCTCCTTATCAAAGATCTTTAAAAATCTAAAATCTCCATTTGTAGTTACTAAAGAAAACTACAGAGAGCTGGAGACCTCTTTTCACTTCTTTCTGCAAATTTTTATTGTCCATTCTTTGAACTGTCTCTCCAGACCCCTGCCCTTAGACTTGATTTAGACTCCTGGAATTGCAGCTGCCCAGCCAAGCTTGCTCTCCTTCACACAGTATCTCTTTGCTGCCGAGTGAAGATTGTGGACGACATAAGTGTGCAGTAGAAACTCAAACTGATGTCACAGATAAGCAGCTGCACCTCTTCTGGGTGACAGATGAGCTGGATAACGATCACCTGAACACATCATGGAACAGTGGTGTAGGGGGAAACAAGCACGAACAGAGATATCCCAGGATGGAAATCTACAAAGAATAGATTTGTGGGGTTTTGTATGAAAACCAGATTCCAGTTTCCTCCCAAGTGTCTGGAGTGTTTGTTCCCAAATCCAGGACAGTAATTTTTGGCTCCACATTTAGAATGGGTGCCTTGTCCTTATCTAAGTCAATATGACATTGGAGCTGACCATGGGCTGGAGAGGGCTTGAAGCAGGAAGCATTTGAGACTCTGCTGATGGGCAGAGTGCAGTGAGGCTGAAGTACTCTTTGAAATACTCCTTTTGTATGAAGTGCAGGGTAGAACTGCCAGAATTACCTCAGTTTTTAAGATAAAAGAAACAGAAGTACCTCTGAAAGTCCAATTTAAAATGTTTTGCTTCAAATCCAGAGGGAAGGAGACTGCATTAACTCATTAAAAGTGTTCTTTTGATTATCTTTATTTGGTCAAAAGCAGGTTGCTCTTCTCATAAATACAGCAAAAACCAGGCAGCCATAGAAAGCAGCAGGTCGTAGGTGGATTATTGTTATAATTTCCTCTCACTTCACATGGAAATCAGTTTCCAGTTGCATATAGCTTTGCTAAATTTAAACAAGCAGGCCTATGGTAATTTCTTTTATCTTCTGGCCTTTATTTGTGCAGTTAAGGTTCCCAGTGCCTCTGGGTCTGTTTGATTATGCTTCAACCTGTGATTAAATGCTACTTTCCTTACAGTTCCTGAGAGTAATTTGAGTTTTTTACTGGAGATAAGGAAATCCTTTCTACTGTGTTCTGCTGTATTTTGTGTCTATTTTACTTTATTGTCTACTTCCATCCCTGTCCTCCCAAGCTAAACACAGATTATTGAAGAGAACCTGCAGATTAGAGAAGGAACCTGCCTGATGCAGTGAAAGAAGGGTGGGTTTGTGTATGGCACTGCATGTGGGAGCAGGAATGGACTGGGGAAAGGGGAAACAGGCAAGATTAATTGGGACCCCATTGTTCAGGAAGAGACTGAAATTGGCCAAGAAAACAGAGGAAGACTGAAAATGTCTGCTGAAGGGCCCTGGGAATGACGATCCTTTAAACAAGGGAATGGGGTGTCAGTGGTGGGAGACAGCACTGATAGGGGGCCAGGCTGCGGGGAGGAAAAAATGGGTAGGGAAACTGAGTCAAGAAGAATGAGAGGAAAGGAATACCCTGAGTCTGGGTGATGACCAGGGTCACTTAGAGAAGTTCTAATATTCTCTGAGGACATGGGCATGGGCTGAGACCAATTTAAGAAAGAAAGTAAATTATATTAGTGGCTGGGAAGGGAAAGTAGACTGAGGTGCAGGTAGACAAGGAGACCAAAGCTGGAAGCTGGTACAGAAAGGGAAACAGCAGCTTTAAACCATGAGCCTCAGATTTGCTGGGAAAAGTGCTTAGGATGAGGAGCAAGAAGCTTGTTTATACAGCAGAGATGAGCAATGTGCGCAGAAATGTGACTGGGAGAGGGAGTAAAGGATGGAGTGGGGCCCATCACAAACTCAGAGCAACCTTTCAGCCAAAACTGGGAATAGAAATGAAAATTCTGGTTCTTGCCTTTGTGCTTGGCCACTGTCTTGCCACACGTCCTTTTCTTCTTTCTTTCTCACAAGGCTACAATGAGCTTTATTAGTTCAAGTGATCTGTACAACACTGGCAAAAGTTCAGCTGTTTGATGTAGCTTTTTTAATTCACTTTTTTAATTTAGGAAATTAAACATGCAAAATAATGAAGTCACAGCACATTAAGGTTGTCTGCAAGGAAGAATTTGCACTCTTGCATATTAATTATGATACAGTGATTAAGTGCATGGTCTGATACACCTCTTCTTCTTTGTATTTCTGTTTGCTTTTACTTTTTTTGCATTTGATATTGCATAGAAGAACAGGATGACATTTAGGAATTGAGACGTTTATACATTCACTGTCAAGCTATCTTTATGTACATTGGATGTCCATCCCTTACTGGCTTATGATAGTATCAAAGCTGGTAATTATCTGTTTGAATACAGCTATGTCACCCAGTAACCATATTTCCTAGTGCAAAACTTGTATCAAATTTTCTTTGTGGGAATGATTAGTCTGATATTCCAGAAATATATGTGAGAATGGAGTACTTTCCACCTTGTGCAAGTTTAGGACTGAGAAATCATTTACAATGTGCTGTCCTTAATACAGTTGTTGTTGTGGGGGTTCTGTTTTGGGGTTTTTAGCTACTTTAGTTTAAAGGAAAGATTTAAAGGGACTTGCTTTTTTTAGCACACTGGCATTAACACAGACTGCAGCAGAAATGTGATACATTGCTCAGTCACCGCAGGGGAGAGATTAGTTATTTATTTGTTGTTGGTGCTCACTGGTAATCAACTGTAATGCCAATTAGATGTGCAGAAAGAAACTTATCCTAAAGGATATCCCAAAGGAACTCAGACAGTGTTCTGGGGGTGCAGTGGCTGACCCCCTGCACTGTCGGAGAGAAAAAACCCACTGATGGCTGACTTCTCAACTTTGCCTTACAGAAATCAGGAATGGAAATCTGAAGGCCATCCTGGGCCTCTTCTTCAGCCTGTCTCGATACAAGCAGCAGCAGCAGCAGCCCCACCACCATCCGTCCCAGCAAGGAGGGCCTCCCTCCCAGTGCCAGGTGGGGATCCCGCAGCAGCAGGTGCCCGCTCCGCTCCAGACTCCGTGCCAACAGCCCCCACAAGCTGTACAGCATCAGTTGAAAGCACAACCAGAAATGCAGTCCAGGTGGGAAAATATCCTAAAGTTGGGTTTTTAAAATTATTTATCTCTTTTTTTTTTGCTTCTCTTTGACGGTCTTAAAAAGCCAAAGGAACTCCTTCCTTTCGTTCTGCTCTAGAATAAAGTGTGTTGGGAATGCAGTGCTGGGTAGCAATTGACTTCATGCCTTTGGAAATCAAAACGTGTGTTTAAATATGTTGTCAGTGCTGGAAATCTGCAGCCGAATTGGTGTACATGCTGGACCAAGTAGCAACAGGATTTTAAAAGGATGTTTTTCTCGCTATTCCTTTTGCTTCTTTCTGCTCACAAAGCATGCACATTGTTTCCCTTAGAAAATATACATTTTAGGCATATGAAAACCAACTTCAGTTCTCAGATTACAAGAGTTCCCCACTAAGAAATGGAAGGGTTACCTTCCACTGTGGGAAAGGGTTATTCTGACAGTGATAGAAGAAATAGAGCTCTTAACGCCTGGTGGTAATCAAAATCAAATCTAGACTTTTTGGTTGAAAATAATATGCTGCTGGCTCTACATGAAAAGTAATTTTCATAGTTGGTGTTTGTTGGCACTCCTAGATCAGAGTACAGATGAATAAAAAGGGGTTTTGTTCCTTGAATGTCTTTAATACTAGGAGTGCTCTGTCCAGGTTGTAATAAAAGCAGTTTCTGAGGCAGTACCACAGTAAATGCATGTGCAGCCTTCTACTGATCTGACCCTTCTACTGCTAAAACAGGGAGGGTTTACTGGGGATAAGAAGCAGAACTAAAAGCAGAAATCATATTTGCACAATTACTAAAGTATGAAGGCTTTTTTGCTTTTACATATCTCAAATTGAGGCTTGTGTTGACACACATTGAGGTGAACACTGGCTTAAGTGTTGCCTTATGAGGGATATAAACAGTTTAACTGAAGCCTTCCAAGTGACACTACTCAGAGGTTATTTGGGTTTGGCTTTTGTGTTTTTCTTCGCAAATTATGTTCATTTGGCTGTAAACAATAGTTTTGTATAATTGAAAAACATAGTGCAGCTACAGCATGTATAAGCTTGTACAAGAAATGATTACTATAAAATAAAGATGTGTTTGAAGAGATTTCTGCAACTTCTCTGTCAAAAACATGCTGAGCTGCTGAACACTGTTTTGATATTTTCAGTCCATTGTGTAGATTGGGCTGGCTTTCAAATAATTAAAATATATATCCTGAAGATCTTCAATGTCATGTTTTCTTAGTACGTACTAATGTCAAATTGCTCAGATTCTACAGAAAATATATATAATAAAGGATTGAGAAGGAAAAGAGGAACGGAGTTGGGGGTTGCGTGCAGATTTGCATGTTCATTACTCTGTAAAAATTAATTCATTTCAGACTGTAGTAGTTTTGACCTGAAGTCATACTTGGGCAAGAAGCTTTATATTCCTGTGAAATTCATAAAAACCCCTTTTCTCCCTAAAACCAGTTACTAAGTTCAGTGGCTAAAAAAAAAAAGTTTCTTTGTTCAATGTTGTCTTCCGCTTTTTCTTTCCTGTCACAGTGCTTCTCCCAGGGACTCATCTCAAAGCAAAATCATCCGATTCACTCTTGGTCAGAAAAGGTCTTCTAGGTTAGCATTTCTTCATCTTCTGCAAAGCATGAATAATCCTTTTGCAATATTTCTGGGTGCATGTTTAGGGTTCCTGTTGAAAACAGTTTGTAATTAGGCCTTTACAAATGGCTGAAATGTGAAAGTGTTAGATGGATTTAATTTTTTTTCTCTTTTTTTCGAGGTGTGGAATGCATTTTGGCCCAGAAGGAAATAATTTGATTTTCTTGTTCTTAGGAGCTTTTGCTTTTGAGAACAAAACATGGTTCTGGGAGTTCTCACCCCGCTGTATCAATTATATTTTGATCTGTATTATTGAAATCATAGAATCATAGAATGTTTTGGGTTGGAAGTGACCTTAAAGATCATCTAGCTCCATCCCCCATCTGAGCTGCACCAGACCAGTATCTCAGCTAGAGAGGAGAGTATCACCTGCATGATGTGAGCCCCACCAGCACCGTGTGGCTCTGACTCATCAGAGCCCTGCTCTCCCCAGTGCTCTCACACTCAGCACTTGTAATCTCCCTGGAAGTGATTCATAGGTATTTAAGTCCATTTTTTCCCTGGATCCCAGCATGACTTGCATGCCAGCTCATCTGACCATATCATCTCAGTGATTGTAAGGGTTGCTGTGGTTATTAATCTGGTTATTAATCTTGTTCGTTTTACTATTATAATATATTCAAATGTTTGACTAGAATATAGTTTTACATTGGTAAATTATACCATACCATTTTTGCTAAGCTTGAGAACTATAGCTTATGATCTTTATTCAGTTTATATAGATTGTTTTTTCTGCTGTGTAATTTGGATTTATTTCCCACATCTTATTTCTTTTATGATAGCAGAGAAGCTCTGCAGAATAATCCCTGTTAAAAAGTTCCATGTTTCCTTTTCATGTTCTTCCTTGATCATAATTATGGCTTGACAGCTCGTATTTGCTTAACAGTGGTGCTGAGGAGTAATAAAAGAGAGTGTTCTCCAACACTCAGTACCTTCTCTCTAAATAGCAAGAACCCAGAAGTGTCTCCCTGAACCTGATTTTTTTCCTTAGATTTCACAGTTCACTGTTGTGAAGTATCTTGACCTGATACCAAAAGCAGGGGCTTAAAACCAGTTAGTTAAACTACAGTGAGGGGAAAAAAGTCTAAGAGAAAGGATATCTTCAAGAGTGGTTTTAGCACGCAGGTTTTTTATTCTTGGTGTGTTTTTATTGGCAGTGACAATACTGACTCAAATGGAAACCTTGTCACTTCTTTAGTGGTCACATGGTTTGAGGAGCTTTATTTACTTTAAAATGTGACAGCTTTGCAAAACCTGTGTGGATATGTGTGGGGAGCCTTTTCTTATCCATCAGCACAGGAAGATTGTCCCTTCCTACTACTGGAAAACTCCCCTCCCATACCGGGGCCCTCGTAGCCATCCTGGGGTGGGTGCCCCATACTCAGTGTTTCACAACTGGGTGGAAACTTTGGGCTGAGGTACCTTGTAGAAACCTAGCTCGTTTCCTGTCAAACAAAATGAACTTTTCATGAACTTCCTTGTCTTGGTGACTTTCAAGGTCTCAAACAGTTTCATTTGTCACTGGTTGCCCTCAGCTTCTTCCCCTGTGGTCTCCTCTACAGTGGATGAAGCCTCTCTGGGGTTTTCTCATGGATCCCTTGCTGCAGTGATGAGTATGGACAACTTTTTAGCACTCACCAGTGCTGGAAAAAGCTGGATAATTTGAGAGACTTGTCTAAAAGTCAACCTCAGAACCATGATGTGCTGTGCTGAATCTGTTGTGGTTTGAGCTTGTAAATTAATTTTTGGGTTTGTATTTGAATGATGTCCTCATGTCTTAGACTCTTCTGAGCTTTGAAAGCATGTGCATGCAGCTGCTGACATTTTGGCTTTTTCTTCATGTTTCTTTTTATATTTTCTATTTCTTCACTAGTCTTAGAGAAGTCAGTTTATTTAGGAAGCCCTGCCAGGTTCCTTTCTGACTTCTCTTCCTTCTCTCAGAGGCACAGTGGTGATTTGGTCAGTTGCATTCCCACTCTGTCTGACAACTGGGATGTCTTCCTTTTACTTTATTACTGACACAAGTTATTTAAATAGACTTTTGTATTTTATATAAAGAAGTTTTAAAAAGATTCATGTGTGAATGTTGGCTTTGAAGTGTTCTGTGATGCCAGTGGCTTTCCTGATTCTGTCGGACCTTTTAAAGAAGTCTTCCACCTTCCTTTTTGTCTGAAAAGCATAAAAGCTTGTCTACTTACTCCAAAATAACTACATTTTTTTCCTAGTTAATCAGCTAAATCTGGTAAATACAGGCTATGGTAAGAAGATGCTGGAAGAGACAGATGTCCAGTTTAGACCAGAGGCTTATACCAGCTCACTGATAATGTGGTTACTCTAGGAGAGGGTACTGAAGCTTTGTGTGATTTATATAGGCTCAAATAATTAAACCAAGTTAAAGTTTTGCTAGGCTTGGCTGCTGAGCTTTGTAGCTGCCAGGGCAGAGATGTGATGTGCTTCTCTACAAGGGAAAAGGCAGCCAGGTTCCATCTCATTGTTATTTCTGAAATAAGGGTAGCCCTTATGTGGGCAGCATGTCCGGCAATCTGGTTTAAGAACATTAGTGCCTCACTTAGTCTTAACCTTTTGCCAGTGGTACTGCTCCACTGAGTTTACCTGTAACTATTTCTGATTTACCAGATTTATGGCAGGTGACTGTTAATTTTGTCTCAGGGCTTTTTTTTCTGATGTAAAACAGTTCAGACTGTAGCTTGTTTGACGTACACTTTTCATCTAAGATGATTCATTGATTTGTTCTTACGGAAGTAGAAAGACCCTTACGAGTCTGTACTTGTGCTGTTGATCCTTTTATTTTCAGCTTATGCATGGTATCCCATAGTTTCTTCCCCAGAGTGCTTTTTGCCTGTGTTTAATCATGCTGTAATTCTTCCACCAGACTTCCAGGTCCCACCACGAGGGTGTCCGCTGCGGGCAGCGAGGCCAAAGCTCGTGGTTCCATCAGTGCCAACAACCGACGCAGCCAGAGCTTTAACAACTATGACAAATCTAAGCCTGGACTTCCCCCTCCAACCCCAACAAGCAGCAATGACAAAGGTAAGCACTTAATATTTTGGATTTTTCTTAATAGCGGCTTCATTTGGAGGAAATTGGATTTTCTGTTAATCTCCAGAAGTTGCAAGACTGTCTCAAAGTTGTGTGTTGTAAACATAACATCTACAATCCAAAAACCAGGTGGAGCTTCTTGAAAAAACTATAGTCCTCCTTTAATATATCTGAAGTTGTGACTTGCTGGCCTGAAGGTATACATCCAAAAAATAACTTTAAAAAGTCCTGGCACTGGTGAACCATGTTTTTTCATTTTGCTTCAAGCACAGATAAGGGGGAATGAATTAATCATAAAATAAGGCATTTTGATGAGTAGTTTGACAAGAATGAAAAATGACCACTAAAGATTTCTCCAAAGTTTTTATATGGTACATAGTACCATTTGCTTTCATTTCCATCACTATTGTGGAAGATGCTGTAAGATACAAAATTACACAATTTCAATCTAATTTCAAGAATCATCTAGTGTTGTGTTTGAAGGCAGGAACATGATATGTTTTGTAAATGTTGCAGTGAAATTATGTCTGTGGCAGAGCATCAGAAACACTCAGAGCCACTCTGTGTGTGAAGCGGAGGTTTTTTGAATGACATTTACTGACTTGTGTCCATTCATTAATTTAGTGATCTGACAGCATGCATTAGCTTGAGTTTGTAGCTCTGAGCTTTCAGCTCAGTGGGGCTGAGGGGATGTGGCTGGTGAGAACTGAGCACGTCTCTCCAGTCTGGTACGGTCAAATTGTCGGCGTGGGCTGGAGGCAAATTCCGGATCCTTGAAGTCATTCTGTTGACAAAGATGGGCCAGCCCTGCAGTTCAGCACAGGCTCCGTGCAGTGACTTGACAGCCACAGCCTTCAGGCTTGAGTCTCCTCGTTGGCTGTGCATAAGTTCTAATAACTGTAATGAGCATTTTGCTCCAGGGTAAAGCACTGGTCTGGGTCAGCTTGTCTGTGGTTCTCATGCTTGGTTCTTTCCAGGAAACTCTGGGCTTCCTTCTCTAGAAATTGTTGTCCTAGGACTGCATGTTGGTAGATTTTGGAATGTTACCCCAAAAAAGTTATGGTGGCAATGGAGGATCCTCAGCATCGTTCAGGGATGTTCTGAAACACCCTGATCAGATTTTGTGTAAGAGAAAAATTAAATTCACCTCTGTATAATATAATTATTATAATTGTATTACAAATTAATGTATTAGGATAATATGCTAACAATTTAACAATATTCTACCTTGGTAAATCCACACTTACTCTTTTAGAAGATATGATGTGTAAATAGTAATGACTTAACTGTAACATCAGCATGTAATAGTTGTCTCTAAATCTGAACTAGGTCTGGCTTTCAGTTCAAAGAACAAGCTAACAGGTTTTAGTGGGAGCAGTAGAAACCTTGTTTTCCTGTTTAATATCTCCCCAGTCTCTTTCTTTGTCCTTCTTTTGAATACTCTTCTGCTTATGTCCCATAAGCACCGGACTGGGGAGAGGTGGGATGAGATTTGTCTTGCCCTGAAGCATAGGTTGGTTGTCTGGATGATCCCTACTCCTTATGGGATGTGTGATGTTATGCTGCATGGAGGAGAGGACTTCCATGTATTTTAGCTTTTTCTCAGTTTACCGAGATTACTAAATAAGGAAAGTAAAGTACTGGTTTTAGTCTTCAAAAAAGAAAAAGAAATAAAAAAGTCCTCATGCATACAGAGAAATAACAATAATTTGTCAACTGAGTAACTTAAATATCAACTGCTTTTAGGCAGTTCTGAGAACCCTCATTCCTCACTGTAATTCATCTCCTGAGAAAGATAAACTGGTTGCTGAAGAAGCACATGAGATGAGCTGCTTCCTATGAATATTACAAATGACTAAAGGAAACAAGGCTGATTTTTAGGCTGACAATCTACATAAGTTGCATTAACTACTCAGAATTTTGCTCTGGTCAAAATTTCCAGTCATAAATTATGGTCTTCAAAAAAAAAATAAAGGGGGCTTATGTAAAGTTGAACTTGAACTTTTCTTAAAAGTGTAATCATGACACAAAGTTGGTCTGCATCCATGAGAAACAAAAGCAATTGGTCTGACAAATTTTTGGCTTATTTTGAAGTTAATTGTAACATTGCCAGGCAAAGTTTATTGTCAAAGTGCTAAGACAATTCACATTTTCTGACCCATATCCTGTGTTTTGCCTAAGAAAGTGAGACTCACATGACTGTGCTGTGTGCCAGGCTTGGTGAGTTCTCATCTCTTTACCCAGTACCTGCTCTGTTGTCTGTTTTTGAGGAAGGAAATGGGAGAAAGAAAAATCAGCCTCTTTTGGCATGATTGGTCACTTTGTGATAGAAGGTGGCCTTCAGTGTCTTGTGTTTGAATAATTTCTTACAAAAAGTAGGTTGTAATTTTTAGCTTTTATTAATCTGTGGCCTTTCCCTCCAAATGGAAATTGTCTTGTTAGTCGTCTGTGTCTTGTGGTGATGAAAGTGCATTAATTGAAACAGAATGCATCAGAAGGGAAAAGGACAGCAAATGGAGCATGGAAGAACAGCCAGCTACTGGGAAATAAATAACCCAGATTTTTCAAAAGATTCTATGAATCAGTTACTGATGAGACCACTGATTTTCTAGAAGTCTTGGGGAAAAGATCTGTGTAATATCAAAAATGATTGCACCATTGCAGAAAAATAAGAGGTTCTTGGATGGATACACGTTTGATGTGAGGTGCATGCAAAGCAAAGGAGCGTTTAAAGATAAGCAAGTCTCTCTTCCCCAGAGCTGACCGTGTGTCCTCAGTATTGGATTTTTCTCTCAGTCTCCACGTGCTGTCTGACACCACTTTCAAGATATGGAGCAGAGATAAGTGTTCTCTAGTAAGGATCACTTAGATACCTAGTTCAGTCCCATGGGCACCTTCTTTGAGGTTAGGGCCTGATAGCTTTAACTTGCTTTTTGGAGTTAGCCCCTCAGTTTATATGCAAAATTCCCTTTTTATAGGGAATTTACTCAAACTCACAGGAATTTCAGGGCCCTCATTCCTCACATCATAAAATGGTAACATGCTGTGGTATGGTTTTTTACTTATTGTCACAGTAATTAGCCATTTATAATTGCAGTTGCATTCTAGACAGGGTATTTTTATATGTGTAATTAGTGTTGCGGGCTTTTTTGAAAGAAAAATGCCAGTAAAGTCTTAATTGCATTTTTGTTTTGTGGGGAAATAAGCCACTCAGGCTTATGGGTTTGGGGTTTTTTATGTCATCCTAATCCCTTCATACAACTGGAGCCTTTTCACTCTCGTCTGAATTGTCAGTTACTTAGTCCATGCTTATGTAGGAATAGCTTCGGTTTACTTCCTTGTCCTTTAATGTCCTTGAACACCACAGGTCTGCTATGGCGTGGAAGGCAGGAGACACTTTCCAAGGTCACTACTGAACTCATCTAAATTATCAAAAACTTTTCTAAGGAATTTAGAGAGGCAAATGAACTTTGCATTTCTATGCCTGTGTGCAGTTACTAGTTATTAGTTACCTTGAGGCTCCACATTACCATGTCCTTCTAATTGTCTAACAGGATCGCCAGATAAAATATAGCCAAAATTTGATTTGCATATGCAATTTAGAATACATAAATCTGCTTTTTATCCATAGCAAGGAGGAGCAGAACTGCATCCTAGGTAGTATCAAGAATGAAACTTAAATATATTGAAATGTACAACTTCAGTAAAGAGTTTGATACAGTAGATTTTCTCATGAGTTTATGTCAGTGTTTTGCTTGCACACAACTGAGAGTCTCTTGAGCTGTGCTCTGAAAGCAGCCTGCAGTTCTGCAAAATGGTGGGAATTTCTGACTAGCTCTGAACACCCTCATGTATCCACTGTCTTCACTGTTCTTCAGGCACTCAGTTTGCATTTTGCAGTCTCAAAAGTCTGATAGTGTTGTCTGGGACTATTCTGCTTATTACTTGTGTCAAGCCTATAAAATCAGTGAAGTTATGAAGCTGTAGGAGAAATCAACTTAATAAGCCACCTCCACCATGTTGATGATGTGATACAGTACTGTGACAGGCTCACATGCTTCCTTTTTATTTTGTGTCTTCTACTTTGTTCCTAATATTTTATGTAAAATAATCCTACAGAGGGCAGTAGAAGTCTGTTGGAAAAATGACAGTTTTCCTGTGAATTGAATGTTAGGTAAAATATCAGTAGGAAAAAAAGCATTTCCAGACTTTGCCCATTTCCACTTCAGATCAAAGGAAATGTTTATTACTCAGATTTATAAAGAAGGCAGGTTGATGTCAGGTTTCTCTTAAACAGATAATATTAGAAAAAGGAAAAAACCCAAGAATACATACATACAGATTCAGACACTGAGGTGAAATAAATGACTGTTTTAATAGCAGTGTTCTTGTAAACTTACTTGATACAAGTCTGATGAGAAGGTTCTCAAACCAGATCCTGTCAATTCAGTGCTAACCTTGGCTCTGCACATCTCACTTTTTTTAGGTATGGATATACCATATAGGCAGGAGAGTAAGAAAAGTGTGTATTCCTCTCCTGCTCCTTCTATTTTATTTCTTTCAAATTTTGGGTAAACCCTTTTAACTTGGAACATTGTGCATATTTAATAACTGCCTTTTAATATGTAAAGGGTAGTCACTACGTTCACAAGTATGTGTGGTGACAGATCGAGGGCCACACATTCCTGTCTGGAAATAGGAATGAAATTCTTCACTATCAGAAGAATAAAACATTGGAGAAGTTTGTCCAGAGAAGGGGGGGGATTTCAGTTGCTGGAGGTATTCAGGACTTGCCTTGACAGGGCCCTGGATAACCTCATCTCAGGCTCTGCTTTCAGCTGAAGTTTGGAAGGATTATCTCCAGAGGGTTCTTGTGACCTAGACTGTTACCACATTTTGATACTTTTAAATATTATTTCCTTTTTAAATTTTTCTTAAGTGTAAACTGCTTAAATAGGAAGCGATGCTAAGCCGTTTTGAAGGACAGTTAATGAATTTCTTTCCTCCTAACTTCTTAACTTTGTGTTATCAAAATAGGACTGACTGGCATTAGTAAAATGTTAGCAAGGAAACATCACGCCCACTCCAGTGAGCAAACTGGTGTATGGTTACACATGCCACATGTGTGCTAAAAATGTGTGCACTTTATATGTAGTATAACTGTAGGCAGTTATATTTATCAGGTTCAGGAGGGCAGGGCATCAAGTTCAAGGGCACAGTTCAAGAGGCCATGGCAGATCTTGTCAGAGCTTTAGCAGGAAAGGCTCTTCAGAGTTAAATCAGTGTCTTCATGTCAGCTTTACTAGGAAATCCATATTTATTTCTCTAAATGCCCTCTTGTGAAAGAGTAGAAAATCCTGAATCTGGATCTGAGCCATTGGAGTTTCTACTCCTGATGTTGAAAATGTTTCATATTCAATCCTGTATTGTTATAAAAATACATGACAATACACTCCCATGGCTTGGTTCTGTGTGATACTGAGCTTGTCTTGAACTCAGCATTGCTTCAGGTCATTTAAAAATGGCAGATTTGGATTATGTCAAACCCTCAGATTCAATTTTAAAAGGCTACTTTAGCAATTGAGAGTAAAAACTCTCATCATCATGTGGAGCAAGGTGAGAAATGTGCATAAGGAGATCAAAACTCAAGAGTTCTTGTGGGTAATGTCTTGAAGGCTAAGATATTCAGTAGTATTCAAATGGGCTCTGAAACAGAGGGATGCTGATAAAACAAAGAGTTCTGCATAAATAGAGCTTTGGAAAAATCTCCTTTGCAGTTTGGTACTTAAAGGGTACATTTATGTTCTTTGTCTGAAAGAAAGGTTATAAGGTTCCCTTATTACCTACAAGATACCTGTAGTGACATTTGTAGTAATAACAATTCTTCCTTATCTCAGTAGTGTGTGGGTATCAGTTTCTCAGGAATTTGATATTAGCCCAATTAAGACCACAGATTGGATAGAAATTTTAAGAATGAGGATGTTTAGCCATGGGAAGAGATTAAATTGGACATAAGGAGTCAAAATTTAATATTTGCCCAGAGCTCATGTTCAGATAGAGGTTCCAGTTTTGGCTCAGAAATTACTGAGCCCTGTTGTCTTTAAGATGAACATAGATGATCTGGAAAGTTTTTCTGAAAGGAAGATCTTTCATTTAAGCACATTAAAATGGAGGACAAGTCCTCTTTTGTAGCTTTGTGTAAAATGAGATGAAATATTTGATGTTCTGAATGATTGGATTTGGCTCCTGTACCAAGTACAGGGTAGTCAAGTGGCATTGCACAAACTTCCTTGCTGGAAGTGTTCTGTTTAACTTCATACAGTTTTTCCACTCCAAATAAATGAATAATTATAAAGAGAGACAAAACCCAGGCTTTTGCCTTTGTGCCTACTAATAGTGTAAGAACGAAAAAACCCAGAAGTGGTGAAAAAAGAGCCCTGAGACTTACAAAGCATGATAGAAATTTGTCTTAGAGCAGTTTAAATTTTTTTCCACCCATTTTTAGTAGCATTCAGCCTGAACAGGAAAGAGAAGGCTTTTTATGGCTTCAGGTGCAGGGATAGTTATCAGGACAATGATATTGCAACAGGTAGCTGGGATGCTGGATGCAATTCCTGTGGCATGGAGCTAGCTGGCCTAGTGCTGGCGAAAGGTCACTGGGATGGCTAAACAGACTCTTTTTTACAAAGAGCTGTTTGACAAGGGCAGCTTGTGCCAGGACGTAGGAGAATGACTTTAAACTGACAGAGCGTGGGTTTAGGTTAGATATTAGGAAGATATTTTTTACTGTTAGGGTGGTGAGACCCTGGCACAGGTTTTCCTGTGGCTGCCCCATCCCTGGAAGTGTTCAGGGCCAGGCTGGATGGGGCTTGGAGCAACCTGGTCTAGGGGAAGGTGTCCCTGCCCATGGCAGGGGATTGGAACTGGATGATCTTTCAGGTCCCTTCCAACCCAACCCATTCTCCTGTCCTGTGATTCTCTTAGTACATAACAGTTGTTACAATAAGTCTTATATTTTGAATTACATCTTTTACTAATCAAAGACTGGCTAGTCCTGAAGTGTTCAGGTGCTTGGTGTCTTGTAGAAGAGTGAGTTCATACAAACCCCCAAAGTCAGTTTTTACAGTGCTCCCTGCTGAGTGAGTCACTGCAGGATCCGGTAACACACAGATAAATGTGAAATATTAAGCCTGATGTCTCAACCCATGTTCTCTACAGGCTGAGGATTTCCAGCTGAGGTCTCTCTTGCACTAAAGTTGACACTGAAAAGGCATTGACCGTTTTGGTACCAGCTGCCAGGTCATCACTGAACTTGTTTTTAGCTGTGCCAGTGGACTGGTGCTGGGCCCAGCTCTGCAAGGCTGCTGGGAAGGCTGGGGGACAGGTGGAGTGAGGAAAGTTTTGGAAACCAGGACCAGCAGAAAGATCTTAACAATTCACTTGAGACTAGCAAAAATAAGTAGAGTTCCTGAGATTGAAAGATTCCTGTGCTTATGCATGAACAGTATATGGATGTCAGAAAGCTGGGAAGAGATTTTACAGAATGAAACAGTTGGCTCATGCAACAGGTAACAGTAAGTTAAATAATATTTATTTATTTATTTATTTAAAATTTTTAGGTAGCTATAACTTTCTTCATGACTGAAAATTGTGTTCTTATACGCTTAGAAAAAATTTCCTTTCTTTGACTTTTTGAAACAGTTGCTTTCAGCCTGATCTATATCTATCTTGAGTTTAGTATTATTTTTAGGTTTCTCTTTCTTTAGAAATGAATCTATTAATTTCTTAAGAAATTGATCTAATGTTGAATGAATCGAACATTTACTTTTGAAATGATGACTCCGTAAGACTGTGCAAAATTCACTAAGATTAAAAGGATTGCAAAAGTGGAGAAGATTTTATATTTTTTTAAAGAGGCATAAGTCCATAAAATATGAAACCAGTTTGCCCACACTTTCAAATTTTCACTGGGAAATAAATGTGATTGTCTCAACAGCCTGGAAATATGATAATTAGTTAAATTTCAGTCATCCCACCCTGTAAAAATATACCAGTGTTTCATTTAGGTCAGACATGAAGCAAACATCATATTCTGCACAGTGTTTAGGATGCTGCCTCTGTGCTCATCTGTGCTGGCATTCAGGAAATGCCCTGGTTTTATTGACCAAGGGTTTTTCCTGTAAGTCAGACAGATGTAAAATAAATTTACAGAATTTGTCTCAATAAATCCATTACCAGAGTAGTTGGTGTTTTCTATTGTTCTGCTGTGTGCACTACCAAAAGCAGATGCTGGAATAACCCTCTCCAGTTTTCTAAATATAGTATACATTGAAGGTATTTACCACATGCTCCTCAGGGTGATTTATTTTGCCTTGAATACAGTACAGTGATCACGAATTTGATGTTGCAAAAGAGTAAAAACAAAAAGAGAGAAAGGAAGGACTGTGAGGTAATCTGAAAGATATGCTGAGGAACCTGGTACTTTTCTTTTGTTGACTCATAACTTTGCAGTGCAGATATGGCTCCTAGTTTTAACTCTGTTTAAAGAACTGCATTTAAAATTTTAACAAGTTTGCAGCTTACAGTATATATTTGTAGAATTGCATTTTTAAATAACATGGGGAGTCTGTACTCCAGCTCTGAAGGAAAATCAACTGTACCTGTGTAGAAAACACCTACACCTGAGAGGTGTTCACAGGTCTGTTCTGAAATATTTCATGACAGGGACTTGACCATCTCTTGAACTGTATCCCTTCCAATGTCCATTTGGTCTTAAAAGTAGCTATTAAAAATATACATATAAAGCCATTCTGTGTGGCTAAAAATGAGGCATATTTTTGCTCTTCCTTGATCTCTGTTCTGTTTATAACAGTCTTCATGTATTTGAAGGCTTGAAATGTCTCCTTCAGCCTTTTCTAGACTAAGCAATCTTTACTGCTCCATCCTTTTTCTTACAGGTTCCTTGTGATAAATCTCTTTAATGTGATAAATATATTTTATGTCTTGATGGTCTCTACCGGCCCCTTTCCAGTCTGTGAGTCTCTTTTAGAGGGCTGCTGGAGCTGGACACAGCACTCCACCTGATGCCTTACTTCGCTGCTGAACAGGAGGGAGTAGTTAAGTTCTTTGTCTTCTGTGATTCTACAAACCTCTGATTCCTTATATGATACTCCTAAAGCATTTCTGAGTGACGTTTGTTTTCCCTTAGTGCCACACTGGGAAGTGTGCAGCTGCATTCTGCTGCAGCTCCTTTTGCTGCAGTGCAGTTGCATAGCTGGTGGTTTGATCTTTTAAATTTAGGCCTTCAGTTTCTCCTTTCCCAGCACACACCTCTTCGGTCAACCTCAGTGAATGAAATCTTAGTGACTCAAGTTTATTTCTCCAATTTGCCAGATGTATTAATGCAGAGAAATTCCCCAGACATAAGGCTCCTGCCTTGTGTCAGGAAGTGACCCTCATGAGAGTCATTAGTGTCAAAAAAAATACTCATCTTTGTCCAGCTGAGATATACGTATATCCTGGGGTATTGTTTGCACCCTTTCACTTTTCTAATCAAATACACTTTTGAAAGATTGGCTCATCTTAGTAGATCCTCAGTGACATATTTATGTTGGGTGTGTGCCCATCAAACAGCTTAAAGACTGTCAGGAAATAGCAAGCGGCATGGCATGTTTATAGGACAAGATATGAGTATGCAGTGAATCATATTTGTGCCTAATTTTACAACTGTTCAGCTGGCTGAATCTGGCATTTAAAAATGTGTCCTCTTCTACCTAGACAAAGGCTGGCTGGAGGCTTAATCATGGCTGAAGTGGAGCTTTACAAGACCACAGGACTTTGACATAGTTGGTATAAGTTTTAGAAATACATAAAACAAGCCAAAAATGTATTTAAATAAAGTTTTAGGGGGAAAACACCCCCTAAAAATATTAGCCAGTGACATGTTCTTAAGAGTACAGTTCATGAGGCTAAAAATCCTGAACTTTGAAGTCAAATTTAATGTTGAGAAGCAGCTTCTTGCCCAGTGTACATCTGCATAGCTGCGTTGGAGGTGGTGGAACCACGTTAATTTATACCAGCTGAAGAGCTGGTCCAGCATTTCATGGCCTTTGCAGTGCCTACATGTTTCCTTTTAAAATAAATATTTACAGTTTCTCATAAATTTATTGCTGGGTGAAGTGTGCCAGAAAAACAGCCATGGAAACAAAGGTTCACTATTAAATCATGGGAAAGCAAAGAGCAGTGGTGCTACATCCCAGACTTCCCTAAGTGCCAGCATGTTTCTACCACATCTGAAGAAGCCCCTTCTCCTTGGGTAGTAGCCTCGTTCAGCCTCCCTGGGCCCTTCCATTTGTGGCTTCTCTCCTGAGCCTTTTGTCTGTTCCTCGTCCATAACCAAATATATCTGAAGAATCTGTGACTGGCAGCAGAGAACTGAAAGGAAGAAGACCCCACCATAAATTGTAGTATGTGTCTGTCAGTTGGTTTTGACATAAGTAGACAATATTTCCTGACTGCAATTCTCAGACCACTGATTTTCATAGTGCGTATTTCCTATAAGCTGCAGGAGAGATGTGTCAGACCAAGGCTGCTAACTGAACTTATTGTCCACTCCAGCTAAGTGTAAAATCTAATGAAAGACTCCATAACAGCTTCCTGCCTGGAATTCATTAATGCTTTTGAATAAGTCTGTTATGAGTAGTCTTGGGGGATTAGATTGTACAAATAGTGAGAAGGAAATGGAGAAGAATGAACAAGAATGGTATTTGTCCAGTATTAAATGGAGAGCGCAACTTATTTTGAATGGCACAGTAAACTTGGTTTCATTATTTTTATGATCATCTAACTGGTATGTGGTCAATAGAGGTCCCTCCAACCTTTCTTAGGCATTCATGTCAATAGCATTTTGAATTTTACAGTAACTAAACAAAAACAACAAGGAATTCAAATGTCTTAGTTGGTTATGGTGAGACAATGAGAAAAGGGGCTGCCTGTGCTCCAGTTTTATTTCCCCTCACCTCAGCAAAAAATGCTGAGTCTTGGCTAAATGAACCAGCCAACAGCAGAACTGTTGTTCCATGTGCTGGAGCTCTGTGTGAATGGAGGCAGCTTTACAGAAGTGTGGAAGTTGAGTTTCTGACATAGCCACGGGCTTTGGTGAGGGTTTTCAGAGATAGAATACATTTCTGTGAATGCGTGGAACTGCTGTTGAAATCGCAGAGTTTACAACACTGGGATTGAAGAAGTAGATATGATGGAAGGGAAGAAAAATATCATGGAGTAAAGGTAATTTTTGTGTTGTGTTACAGTAAATTTCATCACTGTTAAAGGGAAAATCAGTGGGCAGAAGTTGAAGGAAACAATTCTGCTCAGTTGGAAAGGGTCCTGAGCAATGTGGTCTAGTGGAAGGTGTCCCTGCCCATGGCAGGGAGATGATCTTTAAGGCCTCTTCCAACTATGGTTCCAACTATGATTATAAGTTTTTATCCTCAGCATAGGAAAATGTTCCCCCTATTCAGGCTTTTCTCTGGTTACACAGAATTTCCCTATCTGGCAATCTCTGCTTTAAAAAATGATCTTTGTTGGGTTTTTTGTGGTCCAGAAGAGAAGAGAGAACAGAAAGCTTCAGCCATCCTGTGGGTGGAGGCCATGCCCACCCCAAGCTGGTAGCTCAGCCAGTCCCTTCCTGCCAGCTGTAGTTCTCCCCGGTCTTTTTGGGAAAGAAAAGAAGGTACTTTCTTACACAACTTGAAGAAGTTGCAATTGAAATGGAAATTTCTGTGGGCCACAAGAGTTGCGCTTATTTTGAGGAGGGATTGTGTGCCAGGTCGCTCTTGTTGGGAATGCTGTGCTCTACCTGCTCGTGGTCTGGGTTATGGAAAGATTGTGATTTTTATAGTCGGCTCCTGGCAGGAATGCAGACATTTCCATACTTACAGGGTTTGATAAATGATTATTGAAGAACAGAACAGCTCAGCTAAAAACCTTTCTCTGTAGGACTTAATGTAAAGTGCTTTGAAGGAGAATCTTGTGGTGGGTGGATGGGAAGGGTCAAGATTCACCATTTATTCTTCTAGATGGGAAATGATGAAACTGCCACAGTGGTTTCTGCAGTTCTGTCACTGTAATGTCATAGAGCAGTGCTGCTTTTATTTCCTAAATTAGAATCTGGTTGTGGATTTGCTTTTAAATCTCTTATCTAATCTATGGGCTGGACTAAAATATATTTCTCGTCATAAGAACTTATTTTTCCCATAGCTGTGAAATAAAAAAAAAACAGCTTGTTCATTCAAAAATGGGTAAAAATGCTGTTAAGTTCTTGACCCTCCTAAGGAGAGTAACTGTGAGAACATCCTTTGTCTGTGTTGCCTTTCATGCTTAAAATGATGGCTTTTGAAAGTTTTCAGTTATAGCAAATCAAAGTCCACTTACTTAGAGTGAACATGACAAATGATGGGAAATTGCATATATTTTCTCCTGACCTTATTATAACATAAGCTCTCAAAGACTTCTGTGGAAGAATTAAATCATAAGCCTTCAGATTCTTTTTTTTCTTCTTCACAAACGGGTGGGTTTGCAGATGCAATTCAGTCTTTGCAGGAGCAGCTGAAATCAGATTTACCCGTGCTACAGTGTGTATTGGCATTGGAACTGGACCACCAACATCTTTTTTTAACAGGAACACTAGGAACAAAATAGATTTCAGGCCAAGGTTTTACTTTGAAAAGAGGAAAGTGATCATTATTTATTGTAGACTGTAGCTTGGGTTTGAAAACATTTCTTTTATGGTCAGTTTTAGTTAATGCAGGTTGCTGAAGAAAGAAAATATCTCCCTCACAAAGGAACACATGGGAAATAATAAGCTTATTAATTGAATGCATGAAACCTGCTCCCCTTTTCATGAAAGAAGGGTCTATGCTATGCTGAATAAAACTTTCCCCTTTGCATGCTGATGTGTTCTCCACGAATTGATGTTGCTGCTTCATTAGGAAGCCCGGTATTTGAAGCTGCATTCTGGCAGCAGAATTCCTTTTGCTTACCAAACTTGGCCAGAGGAGTAAAAGCCAGCATTTGTTCGTAAGGAAGAAACAGAGAATCTGAAAAACTGAAGTTTTCTTAAGCTGGAGCAATTTTTCATGAGAGTGTTTTAGGGTGAACCTTTTATTTCTTGCAGTAACTGTGCATGGTGCAATGTAACAAATCACTTGAGGATGTTCAGTTTCCAGTTTCACTGTATTTGACCCAAGTACAAATCAAAATCCACTGTAGTTGTGTAAGAAAGTACCTTCTTTCCTTTCCCAAAGTGTTGCTGCTTAACTGTAGACTTTGTGAATATTTTTCATTCATTTCAGGTGTGTAGCATCCAGTATTCACAGAATTCACTTTGTGGAAGATTTTAAGGAGACGCTCTGAAAATTACATTCCTGTTGCAAAATATTCTATTTTTTTTAATGTTACAGTCAAAACATTGTCCTAATTCTGGTTTCTCTGACATGTCTGTAAGTGGAGCTGCACTGTGCTCATCCTACGCCACTGGCAACGGAAGCGAAATTCACTTCCAGACAGGAGGGTGTATGTGGGGGTGTTGGGACAAAGAGAACTTTGTGTTTATAAACAAATAAACTGGAAAAAGCATATTTTAGTCAGTGACCAAACAGAATACATAAATAAATAAATAAATAAATAGATTTCCTGAAAACAGTAAAAAAAAGAGAAGGAGAAATTGAAAAGTTCTGGATTTTGCTGGGAAATAAATTCTGAGCAATGCTTTGGGATTTGGAAAACAAGCCATTTCACTTGGTCCAAGCCAAGAGTTTTTCCCCAGAGGTCTGGAGCACTCATCTGGGCTATTAGGATGTAGCTGAGGTCCCAAATCAACCAACCCCTTCCATTCACTTCCAAGAGAAAGTTGTAGAGCTCGTCAGAGTCCTGTTTTGATGTGGTGGCCTCTGCTGCTGTGCAGTGACCTAACAGCCAGCTCAGTGTCTGAGACAGGGTCAGACTTCTCAGCCAGGTTATGGACCTGGGTCTCAGGTCCTTCTTGTCTCAGGTGAGTGACTTTGTGTAGGCTCTGAGTGCTGGGGAATGCAGGCTGGCTTTGTTCATACCATGCACATGTTGCCTGTGTTGTTCCAAAACTGTTGTGAAGGACCTGCTTGAGAAGGCAGATTTCTGTCCTAAATCTTCTCAGTTGTCTGCATGCTCAGACCCCAAGCTGAGTTTTTGTGCCTGCATATGTTGTGCTAACAGGGTGTACAACCAGCTCTTCTGCTTTGTAGATGCAACCCGTACTGGTCGTTTTCATTTTGTCACCCTTATATTGCCCCAGTCGTGTTTTTCTGAGCAAGTGAAGGCTTCCCTGTCCATGTTGATCAGTACATTGGGTCCCTCCCTGGACCCAGTTGTAAATCCATCCTAGGCAAGTTCATGAATCCCAGACAGCTCTGATGATTTCTGGGCATGGCTGTGCTTTGTGCTGAGATTTGTTTAGCATAATGAGGCCAGAAGACATGTGGATTAGGGACTTAGTGTTGAAAGTACTGCCAATCTCCAGTTCCTATAGCGTTATCTCAATATTGAGATGGGTTATTACTATTTTTAAAAATAATCTGTACAAATTAACTGTACATTGTGCACAATTGGGATTTTCATGAAGCTTTCGCTCCGTTGCTGGATGCCTTCTGTGGAAGGCAGGCTGAGACAAAGGCTTTCTTGTTCTGAGTGTGCAAAAGGAGCCTGGTGTGGTGTGGGGATGGGAAGTGGACTGTGATGAGCAGGAGGACTTCAGGAAATGAAAACAAAAACAAAGCAGCGGTGTACGGTAAGAGGCATGAAGGAAGGAGCAGTGGTGCAGCTTTTGAAAGCAGAGGGAGGAACATTCCTGGCAGCTTGTGAAGAAGTTGTCACCTTTCTTCCTCTCTGTGTCTGTGTCAGGGCACTGTTAGGTCACTGCCGCTGTTCACACTGGGAGTCACTGGGACTCTTTCCACAGTGGTGGAATCCCTGGAAGTACTCAAAAAACCATGTAGGTGTGGTGCTTAGGGATGTGGTTAAGTAGTGGGCTTGGCAGTCCAGTGTTAATGCTTGGACTTGGTTCTCTTTTCCAACCTTAATGATTCTGTGATTCCTATGCCATTATTTCACTGGTCCTCCTTAACACATTGGGTTGAATTCAGCAGGCTTGAGCAGAGCAGCAAGAGGGCAAGGTGGCATCGCTGTTTGGGATATTTGGTGGCTTGATTTTCCTTCTGTACTAGAGTAAAACAGGAGTAATGCCCTGGAAGTCAGCAGGCTGGCACAAGCTTAAAAGCAGTGTGATTCCTGTCTGTGTCTGTAATCCAGCTCTTGATTCCTTCCAGCTCCATGTGGGTACTTTGCCATAGAAAAAGGACTAGCAAAACTGGCCAGTATAATAGTTACTGGTTAAGAGTCCTGGAAATCTTCTGACTTCAGTAATATTTTTAAAAGTTTCATTAGTTCCTGCTATTCCACTTTGTCCATAACCATGTGAAATGGCTGAGTTTATTATTAAGGAGTCTCTAATACTCTTAGAAACCCGATTCTGTGCTAAGTCAGGAAGATGTATGTGACTTAAATCTTCAGTAGATCTGGTTTGGATCAGAGGAGGGAGGTTAACAGAGCCGTATCTTCGCTGAGCAACTGAAAGTGAAGTAAAACAGTCCCTGTGTGGCTGCAGCAGCTTGTGATTTACAGGGCTGGATTCACAGGGCTGCTCCTGCTGCCGAGAACACACACTCTCCACTGCTGTTGATTTTTGAATTAAAAAAATGCAGCTCTGTACACAGTTTACTTTAGTGCTAGAGGGCAGGGAAATATAGGTAAGAGCCGTTAATCCCCAGCAGGCTGCTGGGCTGGCGAACAGACACAGATGACAAAATTTAATTGGAAACATGAGCAGTTTAACAGAAAACATATTTGTGATAATTGAGAGAGTAACATCTCCAAAAGGGAAACTCTGCAAAGAGAAACTGATTCAGAGGAGAAGTGGCCACTGGTAGGTGAGTGTGATTTTTCAAGCTCTCTTTAAGCTCGGAACTAATTTCTTAACAAGAACAAATAACATTAGGAGGAACTAACTAAATAAAAGATTTGTTTTCTCTGTGGGGGGAGGGCTGTACAGTTACTGCCACAAGTTTCTCTCACAGCTGGATTAGAATAATTGGTAATACTTAATTTAGGTTCTTTACAAAAGGATATAATTGGTTTTATTTTTGAACATGGAGTTTTCTTCTATCTTTGCATGTGAAGATCTCACCACCCCCACCCCCAATAACTGAAAGGACTTTAGTTTTACTTTTTTCCTTACTCCTGCATTTTTAAATATGTTTGAGGTTTTTCTAAGAATTGAACTTGGAGAGCAAGTATTTTGCCAAGAGCAGAGAGAACCATTAGTTATAAAATAGTGCTGTGTTTTTGCTAATGAAAAAGTATTGTGGACTTAATAAGGGAGAGCACATTGCAGAACACATTTTGGTTTGAATTGGAAGAGATTCTTTTTCTTCCTTTTTCTTGCAACAGCAAGTAAATGTAAATTATACAGTAGGAACTCGTTGCTATTCTGCTGGGTAGGAAAAGAAAACTGGTTTTTATTTTCTCTGAATTTCACTGATGTTGAAAATACTGATGTGTCTTTTTAATGTTATCAGTGTGAAATTCTTGATGTTTCATTACAGAAAGAATCTCATAGTAACTCTAATACCAGGTACTACTGTGTTGGTTTTTTGGGTTGTTTTCTGTGGTTTTTTTCCAGAGCCTGCAGACAGCACAGCCTCCCAGCCCACAGGAATGAATGAAAATGTCTCATCCTCAGTTCAAAGCTGCGGCAGTGCTGTTCCTTGCAATAACTCCTCGGCCATCCCTCAGCCCAGCTCTGCTATTAAACCTTGGCGCAGCAAATCCCTCAGTGCCAAGCACACAGCGACGTCTTCCATGTTATCCGTAAAGCAGCCAGCAGTGGAGCCTCCAAAGCCACCCTCGGAAATCTCCAAAACAGCTCCCAATGGTCAGAAATCCATGCTGGAAAAACTAAAACTCTTCAACAGCAAAGGGGGTTCCAAAGCAGGAGGGACAACACTGGAGTGTCCGGGGTCTCGGGACAACAGCTGTGAAAAGCTGGAGTCACTTCTCAGCTTTGAGGAGAGCGAAGAAATTGATGCCACCAATCAGAATGTGAACAACCCGGGATCGATGTCCAGCAGCCCCAAAATTGCACTCAAGGGAATTGCACAAAGGACTTTCAGCCGCGCACTGACTAATAAGAAAAGTTCCCCAAAGGGTAACGAAAAGGAGAAAGAGAAACAAAAAGAGAAAGAAAAGGATAAAAGTAAAGACATGACAAAGAGAACATCCATCACCGAGAAGCTGGACCTGAAGGAGGAAGCTAAAGAAGAACAGACAGCACAAACAACAACAGAGATGCCAAAAAAGTCCTCCAAGATCGCAAGCTTTATCCCTAAAGGAGGGAAGCTGAACAGTGCCAAGAAGGAGGCCTCTGCCCCTTCGCACAGTGGAATACCAAAACCAGGAATGAAAAACACCATAGGGAAATCCTCAAGTGCCCCTGTTCCTGCAAAGGAAGGCGAGAGGAGCCGTGGCGGGAAAGCCGGCTCAGGGCTGTCGCATCAGAAGTCCCAGCTGGACAGCCGTCATTCCAGCTCCTCCTCCAGCCTGGCCTCCTCCGAGGGGAAGGGCATCGGGGGCCTCCACAGCAGCAGCCAGGCCGTGAATGGGCCCGCGGTGACGACACACACCACAGGGAGCAACACCGTGAGTGTGCAGCTACCTCATCCCCAGCAGCAATACAGCCACCCCAACACCGCCACCGTCGCGCCCTTCATGTACAGGTATGGGACACGCCTCGCCAGGGGGCTGGGGGGAATGGGGTGCCCAGAAGGGTCATTCTGGACACTCTTCCAGGGGGGTGAAGCAGCAAGGTAAATGCTACCTCATGGAGAAGTTTCTTGCTTTAAGAGCGTAGGCAATTTATGCATTTTCACAAAACTGATGGTGAATGCTGTCAGACTAAGGTGTATGAGAAGTTGATAGACAGGAGGGATCCTGCTAGCAGGAAAGATGAGACTCTGAACACCTCCTTGAGTGCTGCTCTTCCAAAGGGTACAAGAACATGTATCAGGTTTGTTTTGCGCATCATAGTTTTGAAAGTTGTAACAATGCCAAGACACACTCTTCATTGTGGTTGACAGTGGTGGAGCTGCCTCACTATAAGCAGGAACTGGAAATTAAAAAAAAAAAAATTAAAATAAAAATCCCTTAGTTTAAGTAAGGCCAGGCAACAAGTCTGTGGTGTTTTATGTGTTAACCCTGAGATAAGCAAAAGAGCAGCCAAATGAAGTCACAGCTACCTCTCTCTAGTCCATTTTCTGTTTGAAGCACCTTCTGTTTGACAGTGCCAGTAGAGGATACATAGAGAAGTGTAACAGGAGGGAAAGCAGTAGCAGAGATTCTTAAGGACACAGCATGACTGGGACACAAGAAGTTTCTCAGTCAGAGGGTGGGATTTTTGGTTTGGACAGCCATCTCTTAGGGGTCTTTTGACACTGTTTAGCTCTTTCATAGGAATGAAGAGGATGCAAGTGTTTCCTCTGTCTTCATCATCTTCTTGCTGCTCAGGATCTGAAAGACTTTATCACCCCCTTCCCTTCCCTAAGATGTGTCCTTTCTATGCTAAGGTATCCTAGCCTCTTTAGTTTTTACTTGTGGAGATTCTGTTCATGATCTTTGGTCGTCTTTTTTGCCCTGTCCCATAGTTTTTTCAGCTCTGCTGTATACATTTTGCCTTGGATCCCTTGGCAGATGTAGCATAAAAAATGGTTGGTCACATTTTTTAAATAAGAGTGAATATCAGAGGAATGAACCTGAAGGAGAGGGATGCCAAAGGCCTGTGTAGGAATGCAGAATGGGAAGAGCAACCCTTGAGTCTTCTGGCCCCTTTGAGAATTCTCCCTGTGTGTATGGAAAAAAATGCCAGGGGACCTGGGAAGCAGAAATGTTTGGAGATGGGTTGTTTAGTTTATCACTACAATGTCCCCTCACTGTTGGTATTGATGTTAGTCTGAACACAGATATCATCATCTAAAGTGTAAAAGCAGATGCAATCCATACATTCTCTATAATCTAAACATACTGATAAACTCTACACAGTATTTATTTGACCTTTTACCAAAACCAGGAATGAAACTACCTGTTGGCAGCTGGAAAACTGAAAAATAGTGTTTACTTTTCAGCATTGGAGGGAAAAAAAGCTGAACTCTTGTAACCATGTTACCTCTAAAAGGAAAGAGAAAAGTTAGATCATATGGGTTTGCAAGGCAAACATAACACATTATTATATTTGCTATCCAGACATTATTTGAATCTGCAAAATGCACTTGTTAATGCATTGCAGTAGAAGGCTCAGGTTTTTTCTGACATCTGTTAAGGTTACTTTAATCTGTATTTTTCATCTGCCTGTAGACTTTTTGTTTGGGTTTGATGGGGTTTTTTTTTAAAGCAAAAGACATAAGAAATGTTCTGCATTTTGTGTAGGGTTGTCACAGGCAGAATGGGAGCTTCAGACAAAGTTTATTAGAGAAGCCCTCCCGTTGAGTCAGGAGGTGCAGAAAGGACCCCCTTGCTTTCTAAACTCCTTCTCAGAGAGGAGTCTGGGTGCAGCTGGATCCAGGCTTAGCCCCAGACTTGGTCAATTTTGTTCATGTCTAAAGGATTATACAGGTGTAATTGAACTTCATATAACTCAGCTGTTCTGTAGGATTAAGGATGGCAAACCAGATACATTTATATAAAAAAAGTGATTTATTTTGATAATTATTAGACTAAAAGTTCTCAATCAGAATTATTTACTACACAGTAAAGGCAGCTGTGATTACTAGTAGAGTGTAATGCACTATTTTTGAAACAATATCAAAGGAATTATATTAAAGTTAGCAAAAGCAGTTACTCAGTAGAGACTGATATTACTCACCCATACCAATGACTGTGGGCAAATCCTTTTGCTCACTCTCCAGGATGTCCCCACTCAAGGGAGGAATCTCTGCACACACTCCAAGGAGGGGTGTGTTAGAAGACCTTGCCACTAAACAGTGGGATTGGGCTTTTACAGTATAAAGTGACCATCAGTCATGTGTCTCCTGGCCAGCTGTGTCAGCTCAGCATCTTTAGTTATCAGTGGTATCATTGTTGGTTCCTTTATCAGGTACTTTACCAGGTCTGCCACATCTTCACCTCCCTATCAGGAGGTTGAACTTTGAGATTGATGAGTCAGGCTGGTTTCAGCATTATTCAACACCAAAAGCAGCAAGAGACCCCTTCTCCTTTCACCACAGACTGCTTTGTAAATAGGACATTGTTCCTGTTGTTTTACCCTCCACTCCAGGCAGAGCATCCTGCTACAAGGGTCAAGTGAAATTAAGAGTATTGCAATAATAATTCCTCACTGTGTCTTCACTTTTTTACAGCACTTACCCTTGGGGCAGGAGAACTTCTAGCTGCTTGTTGGTGTGCCTCTATGAGCAAAACACAGCACAATTAGTAACGTGAAATGAGTCACGATATCTTACTCAAATCTGACAATAGATCCTTACATCACCTTTCATTACTTGGCACCCATAATATCAGAAAATAAATTGGAGTTTGAAGTTGGTTTTGCCCAGTCATTTCTTTTAAAATACAAGTGATGTTGAAGGGAACGTAACAGGAGTGTAACGTGCCATCACACACTACCTGCTTTGTCTTCACACAGTACAGACTTTATTGGAAAGGATCAGATTAGCCACAACGATTGATGTTATCGGTAATTAAAATACATCTGGAAATCCAAGTGTTTTAAGACCCCATCTGATGAGCTGTGAAGCCTATCTTCGACTATGAATTTTTTATTTTTTACAGCTGAGTGCTTGTTTCCATTTCTAGGACATAATTCAACATGGGACTAATGAATTATGTAAAATCAGTCTGCTGGTCTGTTCTGGAGAGTGGGACAGAGTGGTTGATGGCAGGTGCACTCGCCTCGTTGTTATACTTGAGGTACTTCAGATGGAGAGTGGCTGCACATCCCTGTGTTGTTTTGCCTTCCAGATCTCAGACAGACAATGAAGGGAACGTAACAGCCGAGGCCAGCACAGGAGGGGTCAGCATGGATTCTGCTCTTTATGTCAAAAGTGCCCAGCCTGCCCTCGAGGACCTCTCAGGTATGTCTTGCAGCATGACCTGTTACTGGCTGTGGTCTGGTTAAATAAGAACGGGCTAGAGCAAGTTGGTTTTATTCCTAATGCTTTAGTTCTTAATAACTGTATTTCTTTCAGCTCTTCAGCAATGAAAACTGGGTGTCAATAATTTGAGCTCTAGATGCTTAATTCAGCACAAGTGTGCTCCCCAAATTTCTTGAAATCATTAGGAATTCTGCGTACTTAATGTTTTTCTAGGAGACACACAGCATTTTTTAGGATTAAACTATTATAAGGATCCTAAGAATTCCCAGGCATTTAATATTTTTTGTTCTCTTTTAAAAACCTTGTTTTGGAGCTTACAGAAGAGACTATGTTCATTTCCTTGATGTTTTGGTTTGGAGGAATCTCAGTATCACTCACATGAATCCGATCAATTTGAGAAATAGCCTTCACAGCAATAGGGCACCAAAATCCAGCTACACTTTGCTGTGTCCAGAATACAGAAGCTGAAACTGGTTGCAGCTAGAATATGAGCAGTCTAAATTAGAAAGTACCTCATATATTTATCTAGAATACTGTAAGAAGTATATGCTAGTTAGCAAAAAATTTTGAGCTTATCAATGTAACAAAGTGATTTTCAGCAACCATATCCTGTTAGAATCTATTAGATTCTACTAATGTGATCTAAAATGTGTTTTTAAAGTTACAGTCTGATCTCCTCCTGTCCCCATTTCAGCAATATCTATGACTTTGCTTACTGTGTGCTGTTGCAGGATATCTCATCTGTAGAATATCTCAGGTTTTTTCATCTACTTAGTCTTGGTGTCCCTCAGTTTAATGTGAGGTTTGAAACCAAATGCCCTCCTTGGAAAAGTGATGTGGCTAAAAGTTTCACGGTGAGATTAATTTCATACTGCATTGCATATTCTGTCAATGCTGCCTTTACACCTGTGTGCTGATGGCAAAGGTGAGAGGCAGAGCCACTGGTGAGGAAAAGGGCTGCAGGAATGCATAAGTGAGCATATCTGTGTGTACGATTTATATATAGGTGGATTAAGTACTTAAAAGGCAAATAAAAGGCACAAGGGGTAAAATCCTTGAGCACATTTTTGGGTTCATATTTAAATATGTGAATTCCAAGCAAGAAACACAGTGTCCAGCTGCTTAAACATTTTCAGCATTACCTCTTAATCATGATATTGGCTGGGCTGGATGTATTTCAGCCTGCAAACTGAGAAGTGTTTCTGGATCACAAAAGGTGTTTAGTTTTTAATGACAGATGTTATGTAAATACAAACTATTACTCAACTAGAATATGTAAGTTTTGGGATCTAAAGGCAGAAGACAGCTGACGACCTCAAACAAGGGCAATCCAAACCCCAGCTGTACACAGCCAGACCCGACAGCAGCATCTGTAAAGAGGCCTTGGGGGAAACAGAGCAAACTATACAAAATAGTCCCTCAGCCCAAATGAATCAGAAGAAATAAGGCACAGATATCTTCTCTCTCTGCATAGCAGCCATTGATGCTGTTAATTTAAAAGCACATATAAAACTAAAGAGAGCATAGGTAGGTAAAAATGGAAGTAGAATTGTTTAAGGATGCTGCCTGCTCATGAGGAGCTAAGTGATTTAAGAATTAAGCTCTAGGGGCCAACTATCCAGTATCTGTCTTTTAAGTATACTTACAATTTAAGCAGTGGAATGTCATTTAAGTGAAAATTTGGTATCAATTTAGGCATAAGAGCGATCTCAGTAGAAACTGGTTTAGTTTGTCTCCTGTGTGTTTTCCTTAGAAGTTACCTACCATTTGCCTTCACATCTATGAGAGAAATGATCTGTAAAAGAGCACTGTGACCTTTGTTAAGCTAAAGGCCTATAAATATTTTATGTTTTTTACTGCAAAAATTTGTAGATCCATGAGTATAGAAAATGTTTTCTGTCCCAGAGACCCTCTGGCTAAAGTAATCAGTCTTGTTAGGTGGAAGTTTCCAGTCCAGCCAGACCATAATTGTTTGATCCTCTGGCTTAAGTGAATTGTAACTCAGGGAGATGATTTCCCAGAGAGTAGAGACTGATTAAAAGAAAAATGCTCACATGGGCACTAGGCACTTTGGGCAGTAGTTTGTAGTACTGCTGCTTTGTAGGCAACAGTGTGTGAGTGGGTTTTTCTGTGCCACCAACCTGGCATCTTTTAGAAATGTGAATTTTAAAGCAGAGAATGTAGAAAGTTCCAGCAACAGCTTTTTTATCTGGTTCTTAACACTTGTGGTGTGTGTATTACATAGATATCCATCGAAACTAGCAATCATGTGGTGGACCAGCACCCTGGCAGCTCCAGAATGCATCACTTGTACAGAGAAGGCTGATATAAAATGTGAAAAGTTTTACATTTGCTGTAGTATTTTCTTTAGTAGTGAGTTGTAAACCCTTTAGAATGAAATCATTTCCTTCTGTGCCCAACAGAAGCTTTGTGACAGTTTTTTGGAAGTTTTCTGTTCCAGCTTTCAGCTTACAAAGAATATGCTGGCACTACTAGAAATTCACTTCTTTTCAGCTACTTAGAGGATTTAATTCTATAGAGCTCAGTTGAGGTAGCAACCAAAGCATTTCTGAATTGACAGCTGAGAGCATGTAAATAAATTATGCTGAGGCACTAATTAAATTATTAATTTGATAAAATGAAATTATGCTGAGGCAGTAGGAAGACTTTTTTTTGCGTACATAAACTCTACTTTTAAAGAGCAGGACATACATGCATTTTAGAACAAAGTTTTTAAAGAAGAGGGTTTCTAAATGCCATGAAAACTAAGTCATCCCCCAACTTTGTGTCATGTAGCATATTTTAGGAACAGTAACTGTGTTGTGATGTTGACAAGCAAAACCTTTTTGTTATTTTACCTGAAACATCACTCAGCATGGAGCACCCGGTCAGCACAGTTTAGTTTATGGAAAGCTGTTATTGTAGAATGAGATCTGTGTGAAACAGGACAAAGAAGATCTAGTCAAAATACAGCATTGGAGAAATTGCCTGTGTCAGGTTAATGTTAATTATGTCAATATATGAGATGGAAAGGGTGGTATTGATGGAGTGTATATTCTAATGAGGTTGAAAGTTAACCAGAATTTAAACTGGATCACATGGGAAATGACAATACAGCAACATCTCAAAGGCAGCCTGTGCAATGAAGGTAACCCTGCAGAGCTCATTTCAGTCAGGATGTGGTGGCAGCAGGTGCCTGCTGAGGGGAATGGAATCTCAATCCTAACCAGCTTAAAAAGTCAGTAAAAAAGTGCACTTGAGTCAGATTCAGACATAGCTAACAGCTCAGTTCTGTGCTGTTTCCTGCCTGGTCCCTACTCATGGCTTATTTCCCCTGTAGGAGAGGATCCGGAGACTCGGCGGTTGCGAACAGTGAAGAACATCGCTGACCTTCGGCAGAACCTGGAGGAAACCATGTCCAGTTTACGGGGAACCCAGGTCACTCACAGGTGAGGGCACCACTGTGTTCATGAGAAAATGGAAACCACTGTGCTCTTACTTGACATCTCTTACACCTAGCTGGGTTGCATCCTTAGAAAAATGTTTAACACTGACAGTGGGAGATACTGATCTTATAATTTTTTGTCTTTAATGCACGGAATTTGAATAATGTTTGCTGGTTATTGAGATGTATGATGAGGAATTGATGGGATGGGTTGTGTATTGACTCAAATGTCAAGAATAATCACTTCTTGTTAAATGTGTGAGGTGATGTTTGAATATAAGTTACAGTTTAAAATGTTTCTCCTTACTGTGGAGTAACTTCAGTGCATTACACCTCTCTCCCTGTATGTGTAATACTTTGTTTAAATAAGAGGTGAACTGTGCTTGACCCACATTATCAAGTGCATAACTTAAATTCCTGACCAAACTTTGGACAAACAAATTTTTCTAATATTGTTAGTCATCCCCTGTATGTAACTGCTTTTTCTTTGTAAAGCAGCATTTGGAAATCTTCAGCGATATTTAAAATATGCTGTAAATAAACAAAGATTGCTATTACATTTAAACATTATGTGAGTTTGATCTTTTCAGTGTTGAACAGGAAGTTTGGGAGAATAAGCTATTTGGCCCTTAATGAGGTCAGGGTCCTACCTAATGCTTGGTGCCTTATGTACCCCAGCCCTAAATGGGGGGGGAACACTTTGTGCTTTGGCTTTGTATCTAAAACTGAAGCAGAGCTTGCAAAGATTAACTCCCAAAGCTATTTTTCTTTGTAGGTTTCAATTCATGCAAGAGCTCTTTATGGTTGGATTATTATAACCAGAGATACAAAGGTTTTTGCAGTTTACATGTAACATTATATTGAGAATGGTACAGTGCTGTTTATTTTTACAAATATACACAACAAATAAAGAAAAGTGGCACTTAACTGAGCAGGAAAGGAAAAGAGGAGTTCATGTGGGTAGAAGTTGCAGCTATGGATTAGCTGCAAATAAATTAGCTGCAACTCGGCTATAAGTATTCGGGGTGTAGTCTTGCAATCTGTACACATCACCTGAAAACTCATGGTGTAGTCCCATTTCTAGGGTTCCATATATAAATATTACCACTATTTTTAAAAATACACATAAGTTGTGAATATATGAGTAATTTTTTGTTTTTTCTGGGTTTGGGTTTGAACATCTTCAAAGCAATTCATAGTTTGTTATTGGTTTGTTAATAGGCAAAATATATTTTGAAAAAAGGTTTTTTGGCCCTTCTTACTTTTTTCATTTAATCCTCTCCATGGTGTAGAAATAGCTTCCATCTTGGTGCTGGACACATCTCCAGAGTTATAATTTTCATGAATGCAGACAATAAAAGGAAATACATCAGAAAAGTAGTACTTCAGCAAGTTTTCCTTTTGTCAGCTTATTATCCTACTCCCTTGTCTACACTGGCAAAACCATGGTGTAATGGAGTTATATGTGCTAGAAGATGAGAAAGTTATGCTTTGATACTGTGGATAATCCATTAAAAAGTTCCTGCTTAAGTCTTCTCATGTGTATGTAGAGCACCTGGTGGCCTGGGTGCAAGAGTCTCTTTAGGAACATGGGGGAAGAAACCTGAACAGTGAAAAGAAAGGATCTCCCCAGGTGTTGCAGCAGTAAATTGTTAGTGCTGTTCCATACAGTCTGTAACTTGGTGAGCATTCAGGGCCTGGGAAGCACCTGAAATCTCACAACATTCCATGTAAGAGCCACATTTGATCTGGTGCATCTCTCCTTTCAAGCACACTGGAGACCACGTTTGACACCAACGTCACCACCGAGATCAGCGGCCGCAGCATCCTCAGCCTGACGGGACGGCCAACGCCACTGTCCTGGCGACTGGGCCAGTCCAGCCCCCGGCTGCAGGCCGGTGACGCGCCGTCCATGGGGAACGGGTACCCACCCCGCGGGAACGCCAGCCGCTTCATCAGCGCCGAGCCGGGCGCCGGGCGCTACCTGTACTCTGCGCCGCTGCGGCGGCAGCTGGCCACGCGCGGCAGCAGCGTCTGCCACGTGGACATCGCCGACAAGGCCGGCGACGACATCGACCTCGAGGGCATCGCCATGGACGCCACTGGCTACATGAGTGACGGCGACGTACTGGGCAAGAACATCAGGGCTGACGACATCACCAGTGGGTGAGTTAATGCCTCACTTCATGTGATGCGTCCATTCTGTTCGTGGCACTGTGTTTCCATGATTATTTGGAGAAATAATAAGAGCCAGCACCAAAGATGTTCTACTCATTTAATAAATCTTTTGAGAGATGGCTCATTATCACAGAGGGATTTAAACAAAATTCAACTTTTAACTGCATGTTAAGAAAATATCCCTAGATATGAAGAGATTCTTGCATGTGATTAAATGTTTTCTTGAGTCAAGGCTCATTGTGGTTGCAACATTCATTTGTGCCCACGAGATGGAGGGAGTGAGGCACGTTTTGTACTTGGCTGAACTCTTTTGCTGTCTGAACTTTGAGGGGCCAGTTCACTGGGAGGAAATGAGTTTGTACCTCTGTGCTAGGTAAAATAGTGATACATGCTAAAAAAAGTTTAAAGAACAAGTCAGTGTGCAGAAATATGAAGTCATAGACAATTATTGACAAGGTTTTACATCAGAATTTTATCTCTGCCTTGAATGGAAAAAGCATTTGTTCTTTGCTCCGAAGTCAGTATTCAATTTGTCTGTTTGCAGTTCCTACTGTAAAACAGTCATTTTTACTTAGCTCAAGTGCATTAACATTGATCTTTGAGATTTAAATGGCTTTCTTTTTTTTTTTTTTTGGTGGCAGTTTTGTGGCCATCTTGCATCCTTTGCTTTTTTTGTAATTTTTTTTTAATAGTGACATTTCTAGTGCTGTTGGCTTTCTTGGAACATATAGTGGCTCTTACTGGAATCCAGCTGCTGCTTTGTCATTAACTTAACCAGTTCAGTTACACCATCTGGAAACCTCCATTAATTCTGTCCGTTATGAATATTTGGATTTTTCACACTTTTTGAAAAGTCAGACACTTTTTTTTAATGCTTCATTAGGGAAGCATACAGTAAAGTAGCTGATGCAAAAATCAGTATAAAATTCTGTTTCAGATAAAACACCAGTAGCTGTTGCTGCATTAATAATGCATCAAATCACTAAAGCACCTTGTGTTTTTCTCATATAAATCAACTTACACCTGGATTTTGTAATGTTTATTGTAGTGACATTTACTGCTTTTCCTCTGGACTATGAATTCTATTCAAATTTGTGGCTGTAGTTTTGGTCTGGACATGAGGAAAATAAATTCTAAGTAGCACTGAAGTTTCCATAAAACACCTTGAGTGGTAGTTGAGAATTATCCCTGGCAGAACTGTGTCAACTCAGGCTTCTGCTGCTCATAGAGGAGCCCCAGTCTTTGCAGATCTTTACTTAGTGTATAAAATTCAGATTCCAGGTTGAGGAAAAGGAAAGAATAGAAAAGCTGTCGAATTTATGAATTATATTGCTGGAGAAATCTATGCCTTCACTCATCTCTGTGTATCATTTCCTTTTCTATGTCTGGTCATCCTGCAAGGTAAAAAATGGGAGTCTCCATAGTCTGAAAGTACAAGAGTGGTGTTGATATTCTGGGTAATAAAATGGTTTTGCCAGTTGATGCCTCTATCACCAAAGCAATGAGTTACGTACCAAGAAGGATTAACATAGCAGAAGAGTCATATATGCCACCCCACCTCACTCCTGGCCTTGAGTGTTGGGACATCTTTAACTCAGTGTCTGACTCTTTTTTCCCCACTAGTTTTTAAAAGAGTCAGATACTTTTCACTCTTTAGTCATGTAATAGCCAGATACTGATAAATGAGATCTCAATTTAAGGTCCTTAGGACAAGAAGTGTGTACAGGTATCTTTTTATTTTCCATGTCTTTTGCCTTTAGCTACAAAAGTCTGTTTTGTTAAATAATGTGAGTTGGTTTATATAGCACTGTTGGAGTAATTGACTAAGTTCCAAGGACAGAATTGGTATTGTAAGTCAATCCATTGTTGGAAAGATCCAGCTCCATTTCCAGGTTGTGGACAGGGTTTGGAGATGGGCAGTTTGGGGGTCCTCTCCTTCCTGTGCTGGTGGGCGTTTGGAGGGAGCGTTGCTGCAAGCAGCCCCACAGCGTTGGTGTTGCCGTGTATGGAGGGTAATCATGTGAGTGGATTCCCTGAGAAGGAAATATTGCAGTATTAAATTGCAATAACAGCATTCCAGTATTAATGGAGAAGGATAAAAACATTAGGGTGTTACCTTTGGTGACACCTAATGACACTGGGTTGCTGTCTCCGGTGTGAACAGATGTTTGGCAGCCTGTTCCATAAGTTATGTTCCCCAATGTCTGTTTAATTCAAATAGTAAAAAAATAGGATGGCATTGTGTTTTTGTGGGAGAGGAATAATAAACTGCTTAGAAATCAGAGAGGTTGCTTGTAAAGAAAGCATCGGTGTGACTTGCTGCAGAACAAATCACCAAGATCAATGGGAGGGCAAACAGGCTCAACATTTCCAGAAGCTGAGCTACACTATATGGAGAGCAGCACAAGAGGGTATTTAGAGCATGAATAGCTCTTTATTAGCTGGTATGTGTTTCACTTTGTCATTTTTCAGAATTGCTACAATCCTGGAGTCTGAAAACCTTGGATCTGTGTTTTCATTGGCAAACTGATAGGGAAGGAAGCCAAAATATTTGTTACAGCCAAAATAAATCCAATAGCCAAGAAAAACGAGTTTAGCCCTGTGATCCTGGTGCTTTCTCTGAAATGTACTGGGTCATGGGAAGTTTCGTTTGGCCTCCCTTAATGAGTCTGCTCAAGCAGAGCTCTGGCAGACACTGGGATTGCTTTCTTAGGGTTAGGAAGAGTATCTTTGCCAAAGGGACAGAGAACAGCTCTTAAACTAAGCAAGTCTCCAGGGGGTGGATCAAAGGTAAGAAGTTGTTTTATTGCAGGGTCTAAAACATAACCCAGTGATGAAGCAGCAGGAGTAGGATTTGTGTGAGGTGGGGAGCGAGCCTTCAGCCCACTCCCTTTGGTGGCTGGCTGAGCTGGAGGCTCAGAGCCTCATTGGAGAGTGGCACCTGAGAGCCCAGAATTGTCTCACCTCTCTACCCCAAAGATTGTCCCAGGTGGGCGTGTTAATTCTCATGGATTTTTGCATTTGTTCAGAAGGTTTTTGTCCACTTCAGTCTCCCTCTGGCTACTAACATACACATGCCTACCTTTTTTTTTGTCTCCTTAGCCCCAGTTCTCTCTAATGAGATGTAGAGTTAATTTCCTTTTTATCTCTTACTGGAATGCAGCAACAGGGCTGTTGGTCAAAAAAAAGGCGCCTTTTGTAATTATTTTCATTTAATTAATCCTCTGTCCCTGTTTTCATTACCCTAAGTGTGCGGCTTTCTGTGCAGAATTAACAGTGTGGATATACTGATTAGTGCTGGTCACAAGTTTTCTCAGGAAGTGGTTTTGGGTCTGCAAACATACCTTTGTCAAAATCATTTTTTGCAGAAGCATGGCTGTTCCAGCTGTGTTCCAACACTGGTCAGGGGCACTGTGCTAAAATTCTCCTTGCAGCCACCTCCCATGGGTGCAGTGGTTGTTGTTGGGGGGATACATTTTACCATTTTATTAACTTCCCCATATTTGATGATTTAGTGGTGGTATATTCCCATTCCACATCTCTGTTTCCACAACCTCTTAATATGTTTGCATGCACAATCCTCATGGGGTTATGATTCCTTCTTGTTTACTCAAACCTTTATGCTCCCTGGGGATTGTTCTACAAGCACTGGAAGCAGTTGAATTTGGAATGTGGAGGAAGGATGCTAAAAGGGAGAACAGGCCACTTTCCCCAGGACTGGGGAATCAGGCTTTGCTCCAGCTTCTGCTCAGGTCTCAGCACTGTGCCCTTCATGGACAAAAACCATCATTGAAATAGAGTTCTGAAGTAAGCTTAGGAGTTACATCTGTTGGGAGGCAAAAAAGAACTGAAATTGAGGATTGATTTCACTGAATGTTGACGTGTAGTTGGTATTTGTAGGTTTCTTGCAGCTCAGTTTCTTGGTTTTGTGCTATTTACCAGTCAGACAGTGACGCATTTTCTTCAGATGTCAGGGTCATAGGTGGTATAACAGACCTTCACTAGGGCTGAGGTTTCACAGGAGGAGGAGGAGGACTCTGCAGTTTGCTGCTAATGAAAATTTGTTATTGGTAACAGTAGGTGAAAGAAACCCTTTCCTTCTAAGCTGTCTGCAGCAGGAGTGGTTGCTGCTCCAGGTAACTCATGGCTGGCTGGAAATGAGGAGTGGCTGAGCCAGTCCTGGGCTGAGTGAGAACGTGTGTGCCCTGTGCATGGATTCAATGCTCCGTCTATAGGCTTTTCTGACCTATTTCTTTTCATAGTTATTATCACTGTATTTTTTCTGTACACTCTTGAGTTACAGTGTATTAGTCATTTACTGGACACTGCTCTTTAAATGATACAGTTTTAGTGATAAGGTTTCATCTAAATACAGTGGATGGGTGAAACTGCATTCCTTTTATAGCTCTAGCACTTCAACATGACTAAGGCTCATTAGGAGGTTTATTTTATTTTTCTGTGCTGGAGCAGAGTGTTTATTTGAACTGTCTTTTGTCTTGCTAGGGCAAAATACTTTTACATTTTGATCTTTTCAACATTGCAGAATAGTATCTATATATGGCAAATGGATAATTAGCACAAATAATGAAGGGGTTGGGCAAGCAAACGGAAAGGTCTGACTTTCATGAAAAGGGATAAGGAAACATTGACTTCTGATTTTAGCAAACAAAGTTAAAACTGAATTTGGATTTAAAGTCATAGACATCTTGGTGCTGTAAGAATGAAAAGAAAAAAAATATGGCAGTGTTTAAATAAAGACAGTATGATTATTCCAAGAACTGTACTTAGAGTTCTTTGAAGGAGACATGAGTAGGATATTGCACAAGAATTTTCAATATTATTAATTTTGTATATTGTTTTAAGTTTTCTTAAATATTGCACTCATTTCAGGAGTAGTTCTTGTGTCAGCTTCATCAGTAAGACAGTGTTTTGTCAAGTGATATCTCAGATAACATGCTCTCATAGAACCTTTCTTGCAGTGTGTGTTTCAGCATAGGAAGACAACATAGACCTATGAGTTATAACCTTAGACATCAGCTTTTTTTTTCAGTATAATGGTAAAATACCCATGTTAGGTCACATGTAGTGCTAATCAATAAAATGAATGCAGTAGTTGCAGTGTTTGGTATTTTTGCTTACTTCTACACACTGACCTATTGTTAACAGTTACCAAAATACCATTTAATAGCAGTTATCCCATTCTGGCCTTTTTTCTGTAATAAACACCTCAGCAGTGTTTGAACTGCTCCATCAGTGCCAACAGGTTGTTTTAATTTCAGTGAAGGGACAGTATATAAAGGACAAAACAGGGTCCCAGTCTGAGGCTAGCCAGTAGAGGGGGATGCAGTCATTCACACTGTGTCGATGTGGATCATCTACAGGAAAAGAGTGGGCATGAGGGAATAATCCAAAGTCACTGTGGAGTTACTCTTCCTCTGCTGCTGACGCTGCTGAGAACCTCTGGAGAAGCTGCACTCCCTCCTTAATCCTGTTTGGTCACAGGTCAATCCTCTCCTGAACAGAATTGAAAAGGATGATAAAAAGTGGATCACCTATTCTATAGCTTAGTTCTATGATTTTCATTGAAATGGACTCTAAGAAAGAATTTAGGCATTGAAATCAAGATTGGCATGTGCAAAGCCCCACTGAACAACTGCCTGATTCTGGTTGGCATTCAGCTGGCTTCAGGCCAGCAGCCTGGTGGTGGCAGTGCTTGGTGGGTGTGAGTGTTGCCCTCTTTCCAGTAATGAGTTTCCACCTGTGTTTCCCTGGGGTCCAGAGTGACATTTGCACACCTGAAAGGACTGACCTCTCAGGTGTTTTCCAGTCTGTCTTGGCTGACTAGATTTTAAAAAGAGTTTTAAAAGCAATGGTGGAGTCAGCCCTCCTCCTTGAGGTGAAGGTGAATTTGAGGTTAAGCTGCCCTTGGCTGACAGATGGAGTGAGTGTTGGAAAGAGGATCATACACCAGAGACTCTCCTCTGAAACAGGAATGGGTGCAGCCATGTGAGAGACACTTTCTTTCAGTCTAATATTCTTTTACGTATTGACAGCTTCTCTTTGACTATGTATATCTAAGACTGCTCATTCCACAGGAAACCGGTTCCTTCAAAAGCTGAGTCAGAAGTTGTTGTTCTGGATGTGGGGATGTGTAGGAGCAGCAGCCACCCAACTCCCTTACAGGCTACACTGTCCTTGGAATTCCTTTCCTGCAGACTGCTTGAAGCTGAGAAGACAGAGAAAAAATTTAGTTTCGGACAGCAGTGCCCAGTAATTATTTGATGGCTTCTGAATGATTTATGTGCCAGGCAGCTTTAATACATCTACAGATAGAAGAGTATTGATTTCACACACAGAAGCCACTTACTTGTGCAGATTTCTCTCTTTTTTTTTTTTTCCCCCCCCATGGAAAAAGGTCTGAGCATTAAGTAGTTATTAGGATGAACTTGTTTTGCTTCTAGGCTGGTTTGAACAATGTGAATAAGCAGCACCATTCATGCTATTAATGAGTAACATGTGAGAGGTTTCTCTAAATAAACTGTGAAACTAATATATACTTACTAAATTTTGCATAATCTCATTTTTCCTGTTTTACCTGTTAGTGGAACAGGTATCTCCTCCTTTCCAGCAATGATTAGGATTTTTGAGTCTGCAAGTAATTTGTTCAGGGTTTACTCCATGTTTGGGTTAAGCATCTGCAAAACAATTCATAGTTCATTCATTAGTTTGTTAGTTATGAATAGTTACTGATAATTAGTAAAAGTATATTAATTTGTAAATTATCGACTACCTTAAGTATAAATTAAATTTTAGGAATTGAGCAATAGATTTGTACTTCTATGAACCCGGACTGTAATATTTGGTCTAATATTAGGGATTTGGGCATTGTATTAGGAGTCCCTACCTGGAAGCTCAGGACCTGATCCTGTTCCTGAATGTTCTTATTGAAATTCACAGGGATCAATAATGCAATTTAAACAAGCCACAGGCTTATAGACAGGGTCTGTGTTCAACCCTTTGGTTAGAGACATCAGGTACTGATCAAGTACTGATGCAAGTCAGGCAAGAACAGAGATCGGAAAGACTTTGGGGGATATAAACATGGGAAAAGCCCAGTATGGTCTAGTGGCAGTGTTATGATGAAAAATGCAGATCAAATTCATACTAAACTGAGAAATTTGGAGTTGTCCTCATCCAGCTGTTAGGGTAGCATTTCTTTTTAAGTCAGATGTAGGACATATTTGTAGTTGCAATAACAGGATGGTTTTGATCCCGTTCAGCATATTTCAGAAACATCACTGGGGAATTCTCTGCTGTGGGTTTTTAGCGACTGGCAGAGTTAGAGTTGTTCTTTGATACTCAAAGCTCGTTAAGCCTCTTGATCTCGTTTAACTGACTGTAATGATGAGACAGATGAAGCCTAGTGAAAACAGAGATTTAAAGGAAAGCATTAAGGATAACAGTGTTACCACTACATCAATAAGAGAACACTTCCGCATGTCAAAGCAGATGTTGATATGTGAAATAATTCTCCCAAGCTTTTTGCTTCTTAAAGTTTCAAGTTCTTGGGTTGCTGGGCAAATCCTCTGCCCAGGAGACACCTGGGCAGCTATTTCCACACCAACCTGTAATCCAAAGCACCAAGAGGAAAGCAGGAGCACCTGAGCTGCCAGAGTCACGTCCCCTATGGGACACGCTGTTGCTCTCATGCTTGTGGGACTGGGATTATGGGGCTACAGGATCCTGAGCAGGTCTGGGTAGGTTTGCCAGGTCTGTTGAGTGTTGCTGATTTACCTGCTGCTCCTTCTCTTCCTAATCATTAAGTAAAGAATGCTTTTCCTTTGGCTATCTATTTTCAAACTTGGAAAATTCATATTAATGCATTAAGGAGTGAAATGAATATATATGAAGTGGTAGAGTTGTCAGACCATAAAAGTAAGTGTGCTGTTGGCTGGCTGTATCCATCATCAGTAAGTAGGGAGTGCAGACAGAAGTCAAGTGATTCAAACCACTGGATTTTGCTGATCCCTGGCATAACCCATTCCTGTTTCCTCAGTGTGCCTTTCAGGAAAGGGGAATAAATCACTTCGGCATCTGAAATACCCTAAAAATATTACACTTGGAAGGGCTTGTTACAGCACTCAAAATTTCAGAGGCACAGAAAGGGTGTATCTGGCTAAAGAAAAGAGAAGTTTAAAGGTCCGGGTTGTCCAAAGCAAATTACTTTAGGCCTGTAATGCAGGGCAGGGAGCCACTTTGTAATAGGAAAAAAGTGTCACCTAGAAAGTGGGCTAGAAGTCCTAATTGTGTGTTAGAAATACATAATGCTGCTCTTGTTTAACCTGAGTCTTTTCATATTGGCAGAAATTTGGTTATTTTTTTTTCCTTGCTGATGAAGAGTGAAACTATAGTGATGAGTATTTCTACATTAATTCCTGGAAAGATTAGAAACTCCTTTTAACCAACATCATCACTGTTTCACTGTCCATTCATTAAACATTATTATATTCAGCTTTGTTAAAGGCAGTCATTCCCTTCTTGCTGTTGGTACCATTCATAAAGCATCTGTGAGATTAAATTTTTTGTACAATTTATCTATCTCTATAAGTCAGAGTCTGGATACTACGCTTTTCCCCAGATCATATATTTAAACTTTCTCTTATTCTGGGGCAGGTAAATAAATACTCCTAAGTCCTGTTTCCTTTGCACTGAATGTGCTTGCAGAATTCTTAGCAGTCATGAAGCTAGCAAGGCTTTTAGTGCAAATTTGTCATTATTTTTAATATGAGAAGTCAGATAAATTACACTTAAGCCTAGTACATTTGTTTGGACTGCAATGTGTCATTGTAGAGGAGAGGTCAATATTTATTGGGTTCCACATTGTGTGGATGTGATAGGACAATAAATTCCAATAACTTTGAGTACTGTTACAGTTATATGCAGGATAATATTTCCTGGTCTTGTTTCCCCCTGAGGAAAACACTGGAAGATTTTCTTTAGAAAAATGTGCCATCATTATATTCTCCTTTCTCGTAAAGCAAAAATCTGCAGCAATAATAATGTATTCATAAGGGCAAGACAGTTTCTTAAAGCCAAGACAATTGAAGTTTGAAGGGATGGAGAGGAAGGAAAAGAAAGCAGTGACTGGAGGTTTGTGGCACCAGGAACTTTTAATCTCCTCTGTACCAACCAATGGATAGTAAAGAGGGGTTTTTTTCATTTATTTTAAAGTGTATTTATGTTAAAGGTGTTTTTATCCGCAGACTTTAGAAGCTAGTACCTTTCCTTCTTCCTTCGCCTCGCTGGTGCATGCAGGACTTCAGGCATCATTGGTTTTGGCATATTTTCCGAATTAAACATTCCTGGGTAGAGGACATTGCGTGAAATAAAAATAATATATAAAGCTTTCAAACTGTGATTACACAAACCTGTTTCAAAGTACAGAAGTCTATCCTGTGTTGTTCTGGCATGTAAGAAACCTGTCCTGTTGGTATGGAGGGTAAAAGTCATCGTCTGGGGCTGAGCTTTTTCACATGGGCTTGTTTAGAAAAGTGTCATGATCTAGTTGTCAAAGGTGCCAAAGCCATCCAGCTTCCATTGGCTCAGGTAAGATTTATCAGTGCTTGAAACCAGTGAAAATGTGACTTAGTTTTCAGTTTGATGCTACTGCAGTGTTATTCTAATCTTTTAGCTTGCTGAGCTGCTGTGTAGAAGATAAAAGACGCTGGTGCTGGTGAAAAAGCATTGATTTCAGCATGGCTAACTCTTCAGAGTACTATATTTATTTCCACATATTCTGAGTGATAGCTATGAAAAACCATCTATTTCAACTGTAACAGATCTTTTTTATCAAAGGACCAATATGCCAGAAATCTGACAGCAAAGCCAAAAGCTGCCTTTTCCAGCACATGTGCAAAGAGTATTCGTACAGAAACTTGTTTCATGTGCAGACAAGTAGCTGCAGTAAACCAATTAGTGTATGTGCATGAGATGTTTTTGCAAAATACTCTTTGCATGTTTGTATAACAATATGGTCTGAAGCTCCACTTTTCTCTTCTTCCCCTTTATTTTAGTAGCTTAAGGAAAAAACACATTTTTCCATGATAAAATATTTATAAACTGTCAAACACAAGGTAGAATGCCAGACCTAAGGCGAATTCCACATGTTACAGTGCAACTGCTCCTCGTGCTTTTTACAGTCTTTGTTTATGAGTTTGGAGAATCCCCACAGGCTTGCTGAATGGGGAATACTCCTGTGTCTGACTTGACAGGCTTAGCAACATCTTTGTCTCCACAGAGACTCCTGGGTTCCTGCTGGGATGGCCCTGTACAGATTTATACATTGAACTGCAGTGCTAATCAGCAGAATGGGCAAGGCTTCCCAACTGCTCACCATCTCATTTTTATAAATGTAGTAATCAAATTTGAGCTGGGTAAAGCACATGTGTACAGTGAGATCTCACCAGCAGAGACACTGCTGCCTGCAGTTCGGAGCATCGGAGCATCTCTCCTTTCTTGCTGTGGATGAGGGTGTCTCACTATCAGGGAGAAAGCTCTGTGCTTTCTTAAGCCAGAGGAAGATGTCCTGAGTATCTGGATATTATTCTGCTGTCGATTTACTAAGAGTGGCTAAAGGGTTGAGGAGATACAGTCCCGTCAGCTCCTATCTCAGCGGGGTATGTTATGTGTCCAGCAGTGTGCTGGAAACAGCGACCGTAGTGCTGGAGTTGTTGCAGTTATTCCAGTCTCAGGTGTGGGAAAATCTTCATGGTGTGTTTACTCAGCTGTCAGTGCTGCTCATGTAAACCTACATGAGCTGATGAATTGGCAGTGGTAACACAGGGCTTGCTCCGTGCCATTGCCCACCATGTGTAATCTCTGTTCAATTTAAGATTAATTTTTCATTTGTCTAAACCAGAAAGTAAGAAATGTGCTGTCTTAGCAATTTACGACACATGTACACCTGGCACTTCTTAATGCCTAAGACTAGTAATAGGAAATAGTAAGTTTTAAATGCAGATGTCTCTAGGTCACTGTTGCAGCCAGAGTAGAATGTAGGAGTCAAAACAAGGTTACAATGAACTTTTCATTCATAATGATTTCTATAAGTCATGGAATACTTAATGTTCATTGTTCATTGACAAAATCTAGGGATTAATTCAATGTGGTTTTTGCAGTTAACTTGTAAAAGATTTGAAATTTTGATTGTGTTTTAGCCCATGCAGAAAAATTCAGGGTGGTATAAACCATGTATTTTTTTAGGCAAGAAGGGATCACTAATGATAGCATTCACAAATATTAAATTACTTCTGTAATGAAAGTTTAGTTTTCTTTAAGTGTCCTTTATGTTGTCCTTCACATTTATGTTGAAATTCAATTCTTGGTGACGAGAGAGCGTGCGAGGTGTAGGAGACTGATGAGAGGCAGAAGATACATCCTGTCTAATCAAGAATGAAGTTTTCCTTGCTTCTAATTCTGTGTAATATCCTTAACTTAAAAATGGGGAAACTGCAACATAGAACACAGAAAACAAGTGCTATGATAATATGTGAATTTTTTATCGTTTTGCTAAGCATGGCATTTTGTTTCCAGGTACCTGACGGACGGCGGGCTGGGGCTGTACACGCGGCGGCTGAACCGACTGCCCGACGGCATGGCCGCGGTGCGGGAGACGCTGCAGCGCAACACGGCCCTGGGGCTCGGCGACGCCGACAGGTAGGGCACTAAATTTCCTTGGCAGCTCAGGCACTGAATGCATGGATGTAAATTTCTCCAGGGTACGTTAGGTTGTATGTTCACAGAGGTGTCAGGATAAATGCTGATTTTATGTCTCCTGATGGCTTTGCTGGAATCTCCCCTGCGTTTTTGTGGATGGGAGGCAACTCAAGAAAATGTTAAACTCCTTTCTAGTAGTGTTTGGAATAGAAAAGACCAAATTCTCTTTTCATGTCCAGTGATTCTCCCAAGTCCAGTGATTCAGTGTGAACAGTCAAGGCCAAATATCAAGAATTAGGGGACTGGAAATCCATAATTTATGGGATTGCAGTCATAAAGGAACCCAGTGAAATATTCTGTTAAAGTTGAGATAAATGGGTTAAATACTGTTGCTTTTAACGAGGTCAGCATATAGCTGCTTCTTTCCCTTCCAGAGCTTGATCAGTGTTACTGTTGATGTAGTGAGTGACCCATATCCTTTTTCTTCCATGAGGGGCCTCTAAGTATAAAACTTGAATTTTGAGGTACACATTCAAACCAATTTTTGAACTAATGTTTTTTCTCTTTTTGTTATCTGTAAGTCATCCCCAGGACAAAATGCACTCGACTGAGCTTGATATTACTGATACTTTCTTCATATTGAGGCATATATTACTGAGGAAACACAAGTGATGGAGGATCTAGCCTTGTTTTCTAAGCAAACTAAATCTAAATCTGCCAAGATTTAGAACTAAATCTGCTTTGGCATCCTCGTGATATTAGTAAAGAGCAGGATGTCAAATCTAAACAAAAGAACTAAAACCTCTCAGAGAATCCCAGCTCAGTTTAAATTACAGGTCAACATATGCTTGCGAGTTGTAAAATATGCCTGGATTTTTTCAGGAGCTCATATCTCTTTCTGAAATTTGCAGTTTGAAACCCAACCAGTGCTCGTTGCTGGTCCTGTGGGTGAGGGTGTTGCCACCTTGTGATGCAGCTGGAGACGAATCAAGTGTCATCCTCTGCTGCTGCTGCGGCTTCTGAACATTGCCACAGTAGCAGAAGCATCTGTTTAAAATTCAGCATTTGTCTAAGATAAAGTATATTGTTGTTTAAGTAATGGCCTTCTGGAGAGCCAGTGATACATTCCTGCCATTGGTTCCTTCCCCCATCCAGTATTTTCTGTGCTTGCAACACTTTTTGTTTGCTGAGCTCCTTTCCTGAGGACACCACACATCAGGCACCAGTTAGGAACATTTGACAAGAGGGATTATTTGTGTGTTTAAATATATTCCACCTAGAATGGGGCTGTGACCCACTGAAATGCAATCCCTAGGTTGTCAGTTGTTTCAGCTTTGAAAATCATCCTTTCAGTTCACTTAGAGGGGACAGGCTTTACACACAATAAAGACTCTGCATGGCAGAAAAATTACCCTTGGTCCCAGAGCTGGTGATACTATGATGTGTTGCTTTGATTTAGTCTTTTCTATTTAGGATATAATACCTTATGCAGGAGATGAGGGGTTTCTGACAACAGGGCAGTGATTTAAAAATAGCTCCTCTTTGCTTGCTGGGTGACCGTGATGTGCAATTTAAACAAAAAAAATTAATCTTAGCTTGAGCAGCAGTTTTCCAGGGTGAAAAAGGGCATAAAGAAAAGGAGTTGAATAAAACTGTGCAGTAATTAATTGTTTTCTTTATTCTGTGAATGGAGGCAGTGAGCAGGAGTGCTGAATTGCTTTATTGGTACGTGCAGAAAACATATTAAGATTATATTTAACTTGTTCAAAGCAGATGTTAATTGGATGCATGGGAGAACAAGTGTGAAAGACTGTGAACCTGTGAGCATGAGGTTAATCATTAAAAAGTTATCAGAGGGATTTTTGCAATATGCCAGCTTGTTTAGTTTCTTATGCTATTAGTTGTAGAAGTTTAGTTGTGAGACTTTTACTTACTGGCTCTGGTAAGGTAGAGCACAATCGTTACAAGGTACATTTTCCCCTGCAGCAAGGAAATCCAAACAAGGGAATTGAATTTAATGCTTGGTTGCAAGGTTAATGGAATCATTGCACAACACAGCTGAGCTTGCTTTTTGACTTCAAGATAATTTGTGTTTGCCTAGAACAAAGGCATTTTAAATAAAAAAAATTATTTGGTTTGTGATTGGTGTTTTAATTTAGTTTGGGATTTTTTTTTCCAAGGCTGGAAATCAATCTCCTATTGTTTTGTCTGTTCTGTATAGATACGGACTTGCTGTGTGCCATCTGGTTATTTAAGTTGATTTCACATTGTTGGATGCAGCTGTTCGATCTGAGACTAAATTTTGCCCTTGCCTTCATATATATAACTTGCATTTGTAATATGTATGGATAAGTTAGATTTGAATAAATCTTTCTGTAGTTGCTTACCTGTATAGGCTGTTATTTAGAGGAGAGAATTCAGACCTGTGCTGATTTATCACATCCTTGTGACTGGGACATGAGACTGAATGTGAGCTTGTCAAGAGTAACTTTAATGCTTTTAGGGCAGTGTCTGTATGACCTTTTAAAAGTCATCAGTGATGAAGTGCTTAAAAAAAATACTGCTGAGCATTATTAACTTGGATTGTTTCCCTTTCACAGTTTTATTTGAGGTTGCATGAATTACGTGGCTTTGCATAAAAGCATAGAAAGGTCTTCCCAGCTTCTGACTGTAAGGACTTGTCTTGTCAAAGAATGGATTGTGTTGTCTTGGTGCTTCCAGCAGCTCCAGCATTGATGGACTGTAGGTAAAACAGTAAAAACAGTGCTGAGCTTGCTCCTCAAGAGTGTGTCTGTATCCTGATCACATCTGATGACTACAGTAACAGCCTTGTCACACGCTTGGTTAACAAGTCAACATTCAGATTAACTCTTAACTCAGATTTGTGACTGAAGCTGCTTCCTGGCAGTCAGTAGCATTTTAGAAGTATTTCCTGCTTTTGGAAAGATTTTTGGGTAATCCCAGAGGATACTGTGGAGCCTGGACAGGAGATGGACAGGAAAGAAGAATTGGAAGTGAAGCAGAAACCGAGCAGAAAGCCAGAGGACATTGCATGCAGAACACACATACTTTGCTGTTAATAAGAATGTCATTGAGTGCAGTACAAATGGTAAGAATGATGGCTTTCAAAAATAGCTGAAGAGTAGTATTTTGCTGCTATTTTGCACTTTATAAAAACAGATTACGGTTATTTATATGTCTCTTGGCTCAGGTAGTAGACAGTATTTCACATTTGTGGAGTAAACCCCTTTGTCTGGAGTATGTTTAAATTCATTAACTGCAATTTAATTTCTTGAATCCTGCTACAATGAGGAGATTACTACAAGGATGGGCTAGTTCTTGGTTGTGGAGGGAGATTGTCGGATTGCCTTCAAAACCAGAGAAACTTGGATCACACTTCAGAAGGGCTGAAAAGCAAGTTGAAGCAAGTCATCAGGTTGGGGGAAATATTGGCCTGTTTTGAAAAGTGGGGGGAGAAGATGTCACTGCTTTTGGGAGGAGGCAGATTCCACTGAAAGCGGAATTACAGTCACGGTGCTGATGGGTATTGCTTAAAAAGCTGCATCAGATTTCCTTTTTTTTTTTTTTTCCAGGTGCTGCTTTATTGTAGACAATGGAAAATTTTATAATATAAGGAAAAGAAAAAGGAAATTTTTGTTAAGATACTCTTTATGTAGTTTTATGGTAGGATAAGACATCTTTAAGTCCTGACTGGTTTCAGTTTTCCTTCTTAATTGAGACAGTGAAGCTAAACTTAAATGAAGGTGTAGCAGAACTACCCCATCACTCCCCATCTTGTCGTTACTGGAGTTTTACTGCTCTAGCACTGGTAGCACAGTACATAAGAGAAGGAGAAAAACAGAGAAAATAGTTCTGGAAGAGATACCTATAGACACATAGACTGGATAGTCTTCATCTTAAATTGTTAAAACATGACTGGGTTATATCTTAAACTTCAGGTGGACTCAACTGCTGTAATAATACATGGAAATAGATATTCCTGCCCTGTGATGGCAGTGGAATTCCCATCATCTCCTTCCCCCGCAGCATCTCCCTGTGCTGCAGTGCTCTCTCAGGAGTGTTGACATAAGTGTTTGTGGAGTTGCACTGTAAAGGAACTCGCAGGGAGATTCCTTTGGTGTTTTATGTGAATGAGTTTGCAGAGGGAGGATGTCTCTTCTGTCTGGAGAAGGAGTAACTGTATCCACATATCTGAAGGCATCTACAGACCGCAGGAGGTCTCAGCTGAGGAAGTTGATGCCACACTATTTCCACTCTACCTGGAAGATTTCATGCCATCAGTTCACAGTTCCTTCATTTCCAGAAAGTCCTGGCAGTTGCACTTGCACTAAGTTGTTACAATTAAGATAATTTATAAGCTCTACTTTTCCCATTTCTTTTCCTTGCTGCGACAGTGGAACACCCCTGTATAAGGATCCTGTATACTAAATAAGCATAATTTTCTAGAAAATAACTTAAACTCTCTAAATTGTTTTAGGGTAATATAGATAAAAAGTGGTTTTGAGCATTCATTGCTCGCTGTGTCTGTGCTGGGAGTCACTGCAATTTGTGTATATACGCCCATCTAGAGTTGCTTAACAGCGAAGTCACAGGACTGGTGAAATGATTCATGCTCTGTTTGACCATCTGTTTGGATTTTATCACTAAATTAGAAAAAAGTGCTACTGCTTCTAAATATGCAGGTTGTACCTTGGTACCTGTAGATACCCATCTCTGTCTTTGAAAGATCCCACATTTATCTTGAAAACTGACTCTTGGAAGCAGGGGAAATTCACATTGCAAAGATTCTTTGAAGTTTATGGCCCTGGGATCTGCTGATTAGAATCACAATACCATATACTTTTATTTTCCAAGGAATCTTTTCACAAGCTGCAATCCAAAGTGGTTTCAGGTTACATAAAGTAATTGCAAAGTTAAGCAACAAAGAGTAGTTGAAAACAAAGGTATAGTAGCTATACCTGGGGGCTGAAATGAGCATTACCAAAAGGAAGAAAAGGACTTTTCCACATTCAAACATGGCAAGGTTTGTCAAGGGTAGCAGTGTCTTGACAGATCTGTTTCAGTGGTCTAATGATGACAAACTTCCTGTAAACTTCGGGTCTAAAACAGAAGCAAAAGTTTTCATAACTTAACACAAGTTGAAGAGCAGTTGCTCTAAATCTGACTCTTAAAGACAAACAAGTGCCTACAAAGCAAAGGAAGATGTAGCAGGGAAAGCCATAATCTGATGTTTGTGTGCTGCAGAAAAGAGGGAGATGGAGGATGTATCACCTGTGTAACATGGAGGGGTGAACTGGGGAGAGGGAGCAGATTATTACAGGCTGTAAGGGCTGTGTCTTTATTGAAGCTTTGGTTTTTAATATTCACCACAGTTTTTATTTTCATGCTCTGGTTTGTTCTGTGATGTTTTAAAGATGCTTTATAGAGCTCCTTTGAAGATGAGAAGGAAGAGGTCAGAGATGACCCCCTGGAGTACCCAGGTTCTTGTTCAGTAGACACAGTAATATTGTTTTTCCTTTTTTTTTTCTTTTTTGCACACATATTTTTTTGGGTGTACATACGGTACACTAGATGAAGTATTCTGGGAAGTACTTCTGTAGGATTTGGTAGTGTTAATTCTCTTTAGAGAGGCATAATGGAATGGAGATAGGTTGGAAAGTTTTGTTTGTTTCTCAGGCTTGACCTAATTTTACTCATTGCATGATGGCAGCTAAGAGTGTGATTCCAACAATCAACTTAGTGAGGTTGGGAGCTGTTGGAAGGCTAGAGAGAGTTTTGAGCAGGGGATGACTTCAAGAAGTAGATAGTTTTTCAGCAGATTGTGTTTGTGTAAAAATTTCTATCCAGGCTCCAAAATACCACGTCGGGTAGCAATAGCAGATGTATGATTGACCTGTGGGGGGCTGGCAGCTGAAGCAGTTTTGTGCCTTTTAGCTAAATTATCTTTTGTAAAAGTAAAATTGGTTTTCCTATGGGACAATTCCTTTTCCATTCACAGCCACAAAAAAAAAGCAGATTTTACTGCAGTTAGGACCTGTGTGCATTCAAGACGCCAAGAATTATCCTATTTTTCTCTTACTCAGGTATTCCAGCGTTCTCTAATACCTGATTTAGTATCTCCACAGGCTGACGAGGCAGCTGAGAGCAGTTCTTTGCCTTTTTCAAGAACTTCTTCATATGAGAAGGTGCATTCCACCACTCAGCACTAAAAACAAACCAACCAAACAAAACACCCTGCAATTGCAAGCTCTTGCCTCCAAAGTCAGTAGATTGGGCAATCTTTATATGCTTGGTTATCACTCTAGTTCTAATCCTCTTCAGAACTGCCTGTTTTGATTAGATGTAAACATATGTAAGAGATAGTCTGGACCTAGGCTTTAGGAGCTGCATTTCTTGTTGAAACCTTTCCCCTGGTGTCATGCCCTTTCTTTTTGTACCTGTGATTCTCATTCTGCATCCCTTGATATTTTAGGGGGTATTTACATCTCTCCTATAGCATCTAACTAAAATGTTTAAGCCAGGAATTACTGTTCACTACAAAACTAAAGGAAGGTGGGAGGTGCCCTCAAGGGAGCAACTCATCATGACTAAGCTAGGACTTTCTTTTTGCCCATGTGAACAGTTTGTCGCTTCCCTGGAAGGCTGCACTGTGGCGAGTGGACCTTGCCTTTTCCAGAATTGTGGATACTGATTCTGTGAAAACAGGGAAAGTGGCCTGATTTAAGCAGCTGAATAATTTGCATCTAGGGATGGCAAATTCATGATCCTACACCACTGGAACTAGATTTTCCTGAAGAGATGCTTCCTTTCATACACCCCCACTCGAAGTGTATAAGTATAAAGTTGATCTCAGTGCTGATTTGGAGGCTCTTCTGAAACCCTCTATTTCTGGTTCCATTGCCAGAGATTAGCACTGTCTTTTCTGTTGTATGAAGTGGCTTTCAAAACACTTTAGGCATGTGGGAAATTAAGCTTGTATTCCAAGGGTAAACAAGATTGTAGATACAAAGACCATTTTGAACTGTATCAGGGTCTTTGTGCTTTGCATGACAAACCGAAGAATGTGAAATGCTTGCTGACATAGAGCAGACTTTGTTGTTTGGTTTTCCATGTCGAATGGCAAGAGAGTCAACACAGTGTCACAACTGACCTACAACAGTAACCTCTGAGTTTGGGATTTGGAGATTGAATAGATAAAACTAATAGCAGACAGCTGTCAGGCTCCCAAAGCAGAATCCCAGTTTGGGGCTGTTTGAAGAGCGTGGAAGCTCATTGTGGCTGTAGAGCAAATTTCTAGACTGGTGATTTTTTCAAATATTATTTTATTACTTATAAATGTTTATTACTAAATATCTCATTACTGGAAAGCCTGAACATTCTCCTTTTGATCTTTATTTGTCTATCTTTGTTGTTGTGCTAATTTAACAACCGTCTAGTCTAATTGTACATTTCAATATNATCTTTGTTGTTGTGCTAATTTAGCAACCGTCTAGTCTAATTGTACATTTCAATATTTATTTGTTTTTCCTCCTGCTATACAGCTGTGTATTCTCTTGTGATTATAACAGTATTCTATTAGTATTTGCTTCCATGGTAATAGAAATATTAATGTTAGTAGCCAGGACCTAAGCTTTCTATTTAGCAGATGACTGTTTCGTGTAATAGTGTTGTATCAGAATCCTGAGTCCAAATGTAAGATGCATTTTCCTGCATGCATGCTCTTCTGAGCTTTGCTGGAGTTTGTTTCTTTCTTTCTTTTCTTTCTTTCTTTTCTTTCTTTCTTTCTTTTCTTTCTTTCTTGTCTTTCTTCCTTTCTTCCTTTTCTTTCTCTTTTCTTTCTTCCCTTTCTTTCTTTATTCCTTCCTTCCTTCCTTCCTTCCTGCCTGTCTGTCTGTCATCATTTATTCCCAGTTTTGTCCCCTTCAGTGAAGAGGTTTCAAACACTGCAGGTGGGGTGAAGAGTCTCCATCAGTGAGACCCCTCCAAGGAATTCAAGATATCTGGAAGCTTTAATGGATGCATATACAAGGGAATGAGATTCCTAAATTGGACAGCTAACTAAAATGTCTGAAGCTGGGTGGTACTGTTACCCTGATATATCCAATAAATATCCACATCTGCACCATAGCAGAAGAAGCTCTAAGGTACCCACAACTTCGAGCTCATATTTAGAATTCTCTGTATGTCACAGTCATCTCGTTCAGCTGTCCTGTGGCAGCTCCTGTGTTTTTAGAAGGTAATGAAGTAAGGAGGGGGTACTTTTGAGCTGATGGATGTCAAAGAAAGTGAAAGCATCCCTGACCTGGCATTTGTGAAAGCAGACAATGTCTTCAGATAAAATGAAGGTTCTTTCCCTGTTTCCATGGCACTGCACAAAGAGGTGCACTCTTTTCTGCTTCTGCCACAGGTCTTACCTATCAACTACAACTGAGTTTTCATAGAGCAGGGAATGTCTCATTTCCCATGTATGTCCACAGACTGAAGTGCAGAGGATGGAGTGTATGGACCATGTGGAATGAATGTCTGTCCCCAGTGGAAGGAAATTCCATCTCTGTAGAGCAGCTGTGCTGCATTTTAACAGTTGGGGAGTGGAGTGGAAGGGACAAAAGTGCATAACTATGTTTTTGCTGCCCCAGGATTCTTGGAGCTGCTGCTTATGTCATGTCATTCCTTGGTATCATGATAAGTTCCTTGGTGTCCAACAAGATATTCCATATTGGGAGTCCATACGCTTCTCTCCTGTAGATCCTATCCTGCTCTTCTCAATTCCTTGGCTTCCTCACGACATAGAGATTTCTCAGCAGTATGATAAGGTGACTTTTTGACCTTTTTGTGACAGCTAATAAGATTCACAGTGACGTTGAGACTCTGCAGAACAAGTGGTCACTTTGCCCCTGGTCTTTCAGCATTGAGCTCCAACATCCTGAGGCTTAAACTGCTCAGTGTTACACAGCTCCATGAGGCTTAAAAACACTCTGCTATTGTATAAACAGGCATTAAGGCTTCCACATGATGTTTTTATGTTGCTTAAGTATATGCAGTTAAATATACTTTTGGCCAGGATAAATAATTGCACACTCCACAGTGGAAACACTTGGAGCTACATTGTGCTGCTACAGCAGTACTATGAGAACATATGTAATTTGTTTTTATTAGTCAAAGTTTTTTTATATATTCTCACTAAAAATAAACCATCTAATTTTATTAAAACTGATTGCTGCAATTTGAGGCTAATTAATTTGATGTAAGTGGCATTGGAACATGTGAAACCTGTGTGCAGGGTTAGCACAGGGAGCCTGAGTAACCACCCCTTTACTAGAGGCTGTGTTTGTGTGTGTCCAGGTATAGATGGTCAATAAGTAGCCAGAGGATAAATGCTAAACATTGGAAGTCTGATTAGTGCCTGAGCAAAGTCCAAGGGCTGAGGTCAGCTCTTTTTAACTATATGTTATTTTTCTGTTGTTCCTTAACTTACAAAGGCTCAGCTCAGCAGCTACTGTGGAGTTACCATGTGCTCTCATCAGCCCCAAGTAATATTTTAATCTTTTTAATCTGATTTTAACTTTAAAGTTTATATTTTTCGATTATGTTGTTAGTTTAAGTTAATTTTCATATATATCAACTAATTCATTTGTTTTGGTTTGGGGGAAATGAGCAAACCACCTTGAGTGTTCAAAAAGGTTTCATTCCCTCTTTCATGTTCATTGTCAAGGTTGATTTATTCTTGTAATGAAACTTGCAACTAGAAATACTCTTCATAACATGACTTAATGCCTTAAACATTTCTTTGAAACCATTCATGTTATTTGATACCACCTGATATGCACATGCATAGTTTCATGTTTCATTTGCATTTTTATGCAGAGACTTAATTTTTATTTTCAGGCATTGCTGAAACAATGTTGCATTTGCAAAACTGGAACCGTTTTGAATGCAGAAGGGATGAACAGAATATTATCAGGAAATGGCTAGAGATGTATTTATAGGCAAGTGTGTATCTCTAGGGAAAAAGATGAGAGGGAAAAGGAGAAGGAAGAATCACCAACATGAGCCTACGGGAAAGAAATACGAGTATACTGTGCCAGGTCAAGTTCACAGAGGTTACATTCACCCAGGAAAGACTTATATTCTACTTAACCTGTGTTTTGGAAGTGTGTATGTCCTCTATCTACTCCTAGGTGGAGAATTTATCTATTTGTGTTTTGAGAGCATTTCTGAAGCAAAGGACTCATGAGATGGATCAAGTGGTGGAAAGAAATCTGCATAAATGTGCATGCAAAGGAAAGACACAAATGTTCTCAAATCAAAAGACTGTGATTTCAAACTGAAGTCAGGCTGTGAGTTCTGTGCTCTGATTTCTGTTGAAAGTCTTTGTTGGCTTCTGACTATAACCACTGAGTTGTTTCTTTAATAGAGGTTAGCCAAAATGCCATATGGCAACAAGAAGTTGCTTGTTATTTCTTTTGGTCAAAGTGTGCTGGTGGTTTGACCTCCAACACCAACACCCAGATGGTAGAATCAGAGGTGTCTTCTACTGTCACTTCGAGTTTTGGTCCCTTTCTGCAGTAACTTCTGACCAATTCTCGATTTTAATGACATTCTCATCTCTCACACCATGTTTTTATGGGCTGACTTTACATCAGCTGTAATGAGCTAAACATGCGACTGATAAAATAATCATTCTTTTCTGTGAGTCATACCATATGTTCCCCTCTCTCCAGCACCACAATTCTAGTCATTCTTTTCTGTGAGTTATTTTACCTTGCCTGCATTATCCCCTCTATGCCACCAATTTGCTTTCCCTTGCAGCTATCCATGTCTTTCCATGTCAGGGGTGGGCTTTCATCACATCTACCTGTATCCTCAGCAAATTACTGCAGCCCAAATTTGCTCATGAAATGTGTTTGAATCTTAACTCACTCCCCACTTTGGGTACATTCTTCTCTCTTTTATTGACATCGGGCTCTGATTTCACCTCCAGATTTTAACATCCTTAAAATGAGGGGGCTTGCAGTATATGATGATGTGGTTGAATTTATTATGGCAATGTGTATGTTATCAAATCATTTAGGAACAAGGGATTATTTTAGAAATTAAAAAATGAGAGCCAAAGGTAACTTATGACTTGGCTAAGCAAGTCTGGGTGAGATCATGGGAGGAGAACGAAACTTTCTTTGGACATTTTCAGGAATAGTAGTGAACTGTAGCTATAACTTTAGTAGAATGGATTCAAGGCAGACAAGAAAAACAGGGTGATTAGAAGAAAAACCTCTGTGGCACTTACTATCTTATAAACTAATCTCTGAGAACTCTGTTCCTTGTGTCTTTAACAATCTATTTGAACCAAAGCACAATCACACATTAGAGGGAAAGTGGTGGGAATAACCAAGAAGGGGTTTTCCAGATCAATCTTTGTTTATTTCTTTATTAATCTTGAAGGCAAGGACTTTCTTCATAGTTTGTAAGGTGTGCCTGTTAAAATGCTAAATATGAGTGTGTGCATTAATCTAACTAGTAATCTGATTTTTTCATTGGTGAGGTGGGGGGCAGGATACACCTACTGACTTTTGTCCTTTCATCCTGTCTTCCCTTGTGCGGTTCAGTTCATTGAAGTCTCTAAGCAAATATATCCAAGGACCACTCCTTAATTCTAGAGGAATTCACTGAAACAGAGCTGTCTTTATCAGTCCTCGTTTAAGTCTCTGATAGCAAAGTGAGACACCATTTCACAGCTCAGCCTTAACTAGATGGCCACACTCTGCCAATGTTGAAATAGGACAGAGAAACAAGAGGCTGGTTTAGAATTATTTCATTATTGCACATGGATAAAACAGAAAATAAGGGTTTGTTTTTTATTCTTGTTTTTCCCTTTCAGAGTAGTGATGCAGAGATTAAGGTCATAATGTACAAGGTTTAGTTGAGGTCGCTGCTGTGCCTGACTGGAGCAAGGATCTCTGTTTTGGCTTCGATAGGGTTGTTTCTGTAAGAATATTTCTCCCTGTGTCTCCTGCCAAATTATTTGCTGGAAATAGTATCAACATAAGATACTGAAAGGTGTTGATTGGACTCTTGACAATTGTGGAGCTATCAGGACAGGAAGTGGGATGGAAAGAATTAAGGTTGAAGTTCTTGAACTCCCACATCTCCGCCAGCTGATTTAACTATGAAAATTAACAAGGGGTCCTAGGGAGTTGTCTTAGTGTTGTGAAGTTGCATTTTTTCATAAACCAACAGGATATTTAATAAAAAATTCCAAATTTCTCTAAAGCAGAGATGTTTGCTGTAGCAGTAGCAGAACTGGCAGTTGGACAGTTTTAGCTAAAGCTTGCCAAAGTGGAGGGGGAGGGACAGTGCCTTAAAGCCTCTTAACAAAATAAATTTCTGACAGGATTCCAGTCACTTCTGGACACTTCTGGTCACTTCTCAGCTGCTTTTGTGCCACCACTGTGGTGTAAAGGTGTCTCAGATAAAGACAGAGTGAAAGAGTTGTGGTTGTTCAGCCTGAAGAAGAGAAGGCTCCAGGGAGAACTGAGAGTCCCTTCCAGTGCCTAAAGAGGCTCCAGGGGAGGGACTTTGAACAAGGGCCTGGAGTGACATGATGAGAGGCAAGGGCTTCACACTGACAGGGTGGGTTTAGAAGGGATATTTGGTAGAATTTCTTTACTGTGAGGGTGGTGAGGCCCTGGCACAGGCTGTGAATGCTATGAATGCTCCATCCCTGAAGTGTTCAAGGCCAGGCTGGATGGGGTCTTGAGCAACCTGGTCTAGTGGAAGGTGTCCCTGCCCATGGCAGCAGGGTTGGAACAAGATGATCTTTAAGGTCTCTTCCAACCCAAAGTGTTGTATGATTCTGTGCTGGTTCCCTGAGTCACAGCCATCATTGTAGAGCAGTGATCCACCACCTCCAGCAGGCCCCAACCTTTGGCTCCAGACTTTCCATCTAAATTTATTTTCCCTTTCCTTTTCCTGTTTCCAGTTACTCTTCACATTTGTTCTCGGCTTCCCTTCATGACTTACCCTCTCTGTTCTCCAGGGCCCTCCAGAACCAAATAAACATTTTGTATTGCAGGACAAGGTTTCTCAGCGAAGATCAATGCAACTCAATAGTAAAATCGTATCTTATTTTCTCGTGATTCCCAGGAATTGTTGTGCTGTTGTTGACCAAGACCAAAGTCCATTCTTAGGTTGGCATGCAGCTTGGAAAATTTCAGGCCAAACAGCTCGGTTTTGGCAAAGTGATAAATAATTGAACTCATTCCCCCTGCTAATTAGTTCATTACTGTCACACAGCCATCTCTGAGGCAGTGGGTGTAGCCTCTGAGAGAACAAACATGCGCCGTAAAACCCAACAGGGCTGGGGAAGGGATTGCCGGGCAAGGAACAGTTTTGCAAGTTTTTGCTCTCTCAGAAATGCTAGGAGAGATTAAGGACCTCGGGGACCTCGGGGCTGCTGCAGGGTGGGGAGTGGGTCAGGGAAGCCGTGCCGGCATCAGTGATCTAGAGCTCTCAGCAGGCGCGGCTGATGAACTGATCTAGCAAGCAAGCCGTGCTCAACGGCTGAAAAATAGTAAAATTGTGTTTTTCTGTTACATTTCATGGCTGGGACGATTTAAAGGTTAAATTCTTGTGAAGCAGGATAGGAGGGATAGGCATGATATTGGAAAGGTTTATGACTTTGCACAGTTGAGCTTTTGTTTTCTCATACTCTATTCCTTAAAAAAAAAAAAAAGGACAGAGAAAGAAGCGTAAGTGTTTTAAATTTGTTATCAGTTAGGAATTAGAGAGATAATGTAGGTGAAGTCGCTCGCATGAAGGGATCGTTTGGGCAGCCTGCGGTTCAGCCGCTGGGGCGGGAGGGGAGTGGGGCACAGGGGAGAGGCTCCGCAGAGCTTTGAACTGCATCAGATGCTCGAGGGCAATTAAACACACAAGACTTCCCCCCTTAAACAAAGGCACAGAAGGGAGTCTCCTTGTTTTCTGTGCTGGTAATCAGCAAGAGGGGAGAAGAATGTGTAAACGAAGAACGAAAAGATGGTGCCGTATCGAGGGAGGATGTCAGACCCCAGCAGGATGCCTGCTCGAGTTGCATCTCAATAAATAAAAAGCGCTTGTTATGCTAATAGCCACTATTTCCAATGACATGATTTGCATACAGATCATATACATGTTAATTACGCTGTGCACACAGTCAGTAATGCACATATTGGGTCTTGTCTTCAGCATTTTCATGTGTAAAATGATGCGGCGTGGAAATGAATATTGCAAAGTTTTCACGTGCAAATAAATAGCTGATAAAATAAAGAGCCAGATAGTCCTGAGATAACCAGGAATACCAGGGGTAATTGTGGAAGAAGCCCAGGATTAGTGTCACTTCTGGCCCTGACAACATCTGTCCTTGCACCTGATTGTAAAGAAAATAAAATGAAACAAAAGGTTGCACGATAATGCCATGAGGCATGATAATAATTAACGCCTCGTTGGTAAATTACTAGGTGCATGCTTGTGAACATTGCTGTACTTTTTACTAGAGCACAGGATTTAGTCGTTTAATTCTGATTTTGGCNTCTTTGGAGAGGGGGGATAATGTGGGCACTTACTCTCTGAAAAAATGCTTATATGGCATTCCAGACTAAATATTTAACGTAGTTCATGAGGTATATGATAAAAATACTTACCTGTTAGGAAACTGTAAGAATATAATGTAAAAGTTCCTTACCGTGTTAATTTTTCAGGTATCAGATAACGATGTCAGGCATCAGATAATCTGGGCCCTACAAGGCACAGGCGTTTGGAATTAGTTCAGTTTCAAAGGAAAACAACTGTTATATGCAGTAGCTCGCCACATCAATATTGTTGTTATTGCCATCAGTGTTCCCGTGTCCCACTGCAGAGTCTAAACGTGTGTATCTTCTGGTCAAGTAAAAGCAGAAGGTTTCATTGTTATGCTTGCAAGAGGAGTGTTTTCTATATATATGAGTAATCTTTGAGCAATGGAACTGGTGAGTAGCTAAAAAGTTGACCTTTTGCTAAAAGCAAGTCTACCAGCTGAATTTTTCTCCAGTCAAACCTCTGTGAAGTTGACGGCAGCTCTCTGAAACGCAGCTGCCGCGCGCTAATCTGAAGGACCATTCTCAGGTGATTTTCAGCTACGATTTTATTAGTGCTTAGGTGAGGTCAGAAGTTCACCTGCGCAAGTTGTGATTACCACAGGTGTTTATGAGATAAGGAGTTTCATGGAGGACACACCCCTAATCAGATGCAATTTTTAAAATATTAAATGTAGTGCCTTAGCTGCCACCCTTGGGCTTTTTTTACTGCTTAATTAAGAATTTCTATTATATTTCTAGAGCAATGAGTCCATAAGAGTTGCCAGCATTCTAAGCAATACCTGCGAGCTAGGAGAAACTTTTATTTAAAAATATGCACTAGTTAGAGCTGCAGTTTTGTAGGTGAGTGGTTTGATTCACTTACATTTTGTGTTAGGAAGATTATAAATCTAAAAAACCCTTAGTTTTTGTAACCAGGCATAGATAACAGTGGCAGGGACAGGAAGTGTCCATAATTCTATATTGCATTAAGAGTCTACTGTGAAGTGGCAAGTTAGTCTATTTGATGGACAGAAACAATAAAAATAAGAAAAAAACAAACAAACCAACAATTCACAAGGAAAAGCACATCCAAAAGAGTGGAAATACTTTGGAAAGTAACCTGAGAAAGAGTCATGTCTTTTGGCTTGGATACAATCCTTGGAACATCCTTGTGTTGTATGGGTGGAGTACATCCCTTTGTTTTATTAGAAAAAAACAGAAATGGACTCTCAAAAATAAAGGAAAATAATTTTTTGTTCAAGTTGAGAGTTTGTGTCTTTGTTCTTTGCTGATTACACAGTTGAAGTGTTCATATGGCTTGAATGTGTATAGGCTCAGTGATACAGAGGGTTTGCAAACACTATAATGATGCTGGCTTGATTTAGTAGTTGTATTTTCATTAGAATAAATTAGTTTACTTTTCTAGTGGGATGTGTGAGCTTTACAACAGCCACAACAATAATAAACAACTGTAAATTCAGAGATAGCTCTCATTAGGGGAAGGGTGAAGCAATTAAGATGGGTAAACTCTATTGATCATAACTGAACAAGATACATATAGATGACAGCAGTGGTTTTACAGTGGGTGCCCTGACATGGTTAATGACTGCTATTGGTTAAACAGTAATGATTTTAGTATTTTATTGGGGGTGTGTGGGAGGGGAGGGTAAATCAAGTTTTATAGGACTTCTCAAAACCATACTACAACCACTTGGAGAGCTGCTTGTTCAGCCAGAAATATCTAAGTGTAGTTATGTAGATATCATACTTGGCCTATCCTTCTTGGGCCTGAATGCATCCTCTGACACAGTGCCCTGTACCTGGTGTCCAAAACAGAACTGTAATTCAAATTTTCTCTCTTTCTGAGCTGTTCTTTACCTCACTGTTGCTCCTAGATTATGATTTGTATAGCTTCTTTCATATCTGTTTCTGTTCTCCACTATATTGCTTGTTGACACAGACATGATGTCAGAAAGCTCAGAAAACAAACTGTAAATGATATATGGGCATCTGTCATAGATTCACCCCAAAGCATTTTTTCAGAGTCCTGAGAAGAAAGAATTCGTGCCAGCTGCACAAAGTTTATAATTCCGTTTGGTAGGGATCAAGCTGAAAATCTTAATGGTTGCAGGAGACAATAAAGTCTTACAGCGTTGCAGCAGTTGCTGTTACTCTATTCAGCAGTCTAGATTGGAAGAATTACATTTTTTTTCCTTAGTCAATGGCATATGTGTTAAAATCTTGCTTGGCAGTGTTATGTTCTTTGGAAAGAGGACTGATTCTTATAGTTTGGAGAAGGAGGTAAAGAAAACTGCATTTAAAACAATGAGAGCGATACATCATTCTTGTGTTTCACCACATTAACTGCACTTTTAAGATCACATTTTTTTCCGTTTTGTATCTACTGTTCTTACTTATGGGCTATTTGTCCTATGTATTTTTAGTTGGGTTTGTTTATTTGCTGTATCTGGAAAAATTAGCATAGAAATCATAGATACAAAAGCAAATACATGTGTATATAGTTCATATGTTGATAATATTTCTTACTCAAGGAGTTTGAGATTTGGTAATGTGTTTAAATATAGAAACTTTCTGGATCATCTAAGTATAACCCCTGGATTCAGCATTTGGAATTCCTCTCAGATAAGAATGTGCAAGCTAAATTGCTGTTCAGCATCCCTCATTTTTATTGGATTGTCTCCAGTTCCCTGCCTTTCTTTCTTTCTAGAAAGTAGCCATTTGTGTTTTTTCACTCTGATATGCTTATTCATTTGAAGTGGGCATAGTGAAAAGTATGCCTCACAACTGTGTCAGCACGAGTGCTCCGTGGAGGCTACTGGCATTTTTTAAACAATCTTTGAAGTACATGTTGAAATGTTATAAAGCCATTTTTAATCATACATCACACACACACAAATAGTCTTTTCTTCTCCATCAGACATGCATCTCACCTTGTTGGAGGAAGCTGGGGCATTCCTTAATGGTTGCTCAGTGAAAAGCAGTTCCTTGGAGATGGATGCTGAGTCTGTCTCATACTATGCAATAATCATTAATATTATCCCGCATTTGAGTTTTCTGGTCAAATTCACAGTCTCCTGGGGGTCAGAATCCCCTTTCCCTAAACATCTCCTTGCCTAGTTCCTGAATGCATTAAAAACCATGCCCATGCAGCAGCACACACTGATGGTTCCTTTTTACTTTCTTCTGTGTGATACCATCTGACTGATTTAAACAAACCCCCAAAGTATTCTACACTTCATGTGTTCACTTATAAAACTAAATAAATTCACACAGTACCACCATAATATAATTGTCTACTCTCAAGAAAGCCTGAGGTTACAGAGGACTCTTCCCATTGAGATTTGAGATATCCCTCATCAGTCTGCAATCTCAGTGCCTCTTTAATTCGGCAGAATAAGGAGAATTAAAAAAATGGATCTTTGCTTTCCAGTCCTGCTTTTCCTGTCTTCCAAGCTCCCTTTGGAATCTCACTGAAAACCCACAGGGTTGTAGCAGCTAGGGTTTATTTTCTACTATACCTCCTCCTGAGGGTTTATGTTGCTGCCAGTGTTCCTCTGGTTTTAGCTAGAAATACATTCCTATGATTAACAATTACACATGAATTCAATAAGTTGGGACTTCTTTGTTATTTTTGTTTGTTTTTTTTTAAATGTACTTTAACACAAAGGTCATTTGTTTAGGTTGATACAGAGAATTTTAGCCCCACGGTATCATGTGTAAGAGTTGTAATGGTGCAGCAGAGCTGCTGTAGTCCTGCTTTTATTTTCTCATGCAGATAATCAATGAAAGTACTCTAAAAAGCTGTATTTTTGTTCCATGTACTCAAGTTCAAAGGGTAGAAGTGTGTTCAAAAGCATGTTTGCGTCTGTTCAGAATATGTTTTGGTGTTACAAATGTTTTTGGCTTTGGTTTTGGTTTTTTTTTGTTTCATTTAAATAATCTTAATGTCCTTTGGGATGAAAGAAATGAAAAAGAAATATTTAAAAGTTACTGTTGAGATTATTTTAAGACAGTGGTTTACCCAGTGGTAATGGAGTCTCTTCCAGGGCAAGATGTGGCAGATGCCTCATGCCACACATTATCCAGCAGCCTCCAAAGACTATGAAGTGGGATGTCTTTACAGCCTATGCTGCTTGTGTTACTTTTATAATCATTCCAGTTAACAAATGCAGACATTTTATACGGACCTAACTGATAGAAACAAAAATAAAAAGGAAATTGGCATATGTGGATGCTGAAAAGCTTTCTGCAGAGAAATTTTCCAGCTTTCTGCAGTATTTTGTGAGACTGCAGTATTCTGTGAGATCCTTGCTTTTCCCACACAAGCTATTCAAAACAATGCCACGTTTTTCTGTAAACTAACTTTTCTCTATCTACACCTGCAGTTGTTTTGTAGTATTGTTATGATACTGACTAGAGAAATACTTTGAAATGGGTGTTGTATAGTTCAGCCAGTCACCCTGGGAGGTAGATGACCAGAGGTCCAATGACCTTACACCATGTAAGAATACTAAGGTATAAAACGAGTTTATATATTATTAAATAAAGGCTGCTTGTCCTTTCTTCCTGGACCGAATCTGTGTTGGTTTTCTCTCCATCCCCGCTACAACAGCGACAGACATACTGCAGTAAACCCACAATTTTCAGGCGTTTCAGTGTTCTCCGAGGGAGTGTTTGAAATGCAGCAAGATTTGAGCTGCGTTAACCTAGAATGCAAACCTGTAATGGTGGGTTTAGGCCTTTGCAAATGAAATGGAACGAGGCATTTCTTTGATAAGTTTTTTTTTTGCTGCAAGCAGATTTAGTTCAGTTCTGACTGGGATAACAGTTGTGCCTGAGGTTAATGGGAATAGCACACGGGTGTGGGGGGAAGGAACAGGGGATTGGAGGTGCAGTGATTTTATGACACTGAGTATTAGGACACTTTGCAGCCTTTTCTAAGCAGCTGTTCTTTAGGTAAATTAATACCTGGGGTCTCTTTACTTCTCCCCAACTTTAACTACCATAAAAGAACTTAATGTAAAGCTGTTCACAGCTTATCTCACCCCATTGCTATGTGAAACTTCTAACACAAACGCTTTTGTACACTGCAGCCATAACACGCTAATCTTCTGAACTTCCTGACCCATAAAACTGTGATTATTGCTACATGTAAAATTCATCTGGAAGTATCCCTCTGTATTTGGCGTTATGGGTATTACGTTGCAAAATCCCTCCTTTGTAGTGGAAGGACTGCCAGGGAAGGGAAGGACAGTGGGGCTGTAGATGGGTGTGAGTGTAGTGCTGTACCTTAATCTTCTGAATTTGGTTTTATTTGGAGCTGGTGATTCAACAGATGCAGCGTCCTGGTTATTTTAAAATCTTTTTTTCCCCTAGGTTACAATTTCAGATTTGACTTTTTTAAAAAAAATTAGAATATTTCTAGCAATTCTTACTTACCATTAGCAGTGGGTCAGTCACTAATTTCCTGTACAACCGCATGGACAGATAATTGAGAAACATCACTTGTGAGAGGTATTTGGAAGGAAGACAGGAAGGGTGTTAGGAATGAAAAGAAAGCTTTACTGTTGCAGTTGTGATTGTTTTAAATACCTGTCATATCTGAGAGTTATCTCTACTCACTATTCAGCAATTAAAATAAGGAATGAGAAGCAGTTTGCAGGATTCTGTGATACAGGATAGCAGTAAAATGCATCAGAGGCAAAAAAAGGAGTAATAATAGTCCATGAGGATCTTTTCCCTCATTCTTTATGGATAATATATAGCTTTCTTTTTAAAAAGCCATGTGATTCTTGTCTAATCTTCAGCAAAGATAGTGACATCAGCAGCTTTGCATTTGTACATGTGCACATCATGAAGGGGGTGGTTTGGCTGCCCTCTAAGGTGCAGATGAACCAAAAAGCACAAGAGTCATGCTTCTACCTTTTTTTCATCACCAGACTAACATATTATAGGTAATCATGCAGCTGAAAAAAAATTTAAAAAATTTTTAAAAAAATTAAGTGAACAGGCCTTTTTAATTTTAAACCACAAACGTTTGTGTTAAATGATGCTTTTCCCAAGCCACTTTTATTATTAGTATTGTTCTAAATTGCAAGTTGTCACATTCACCAGCTTCTAAATTACCCGTCCTCTGTGTTGCCATGGTTACACAGTAGCCACTAAAATACAGACTCCAGCGTAGAAAGGCAAGCTCAGACTGCGACTCATTTATTTGAAGGTTTTGGCAGCAGAATATCTTCACAAAGTCTTTGTTTTATAGCCTTTGAATTCTTGCATTTTAACTCTTTCAGCCAACATTACAGTGTTGTGCCTAAAGGTGTGTTTTGTTTAAGACAAGGGTACTCAAGCTGAGTTAATAAATATATAATGGTATAGTTGATTTTTCATTACTCTTTCCTACTCTTCTTTTTGGTTTTGGGCTGAGTGATTCATAATTTTCTTGAGGTGAGGCTAAGGCAAGAGCATCATATCCTCTCCATTTCCTCCATCCTAGAGGCTTCACATCTCCTTTCCGTAGCAGGATCCCTTGCTGGTGATCTTGCTAGCACCAGAAATCTATCCTGGCTAGATTAGAAGTGTATAGTTTCTTGCTTAGTGAGCAGATCTCCCTGTAATAGTGGAGATGGGCTTGCATATTACACGGACTCTTCACACTTGTAGCGCTCCTCCCACTGATTCCATTCTGCTCAAGTCACCTGGAGCCAGTCCTTTGGTTCTCCACACTCCCTTGGGCTCCCTGGCTCTTCATAATAGTCTTCTACTCCAAGCTCCAGTGCTGCCTTCCATGCCAAGCTAGCCATGGTTATCCAACACCGCTGTGTTTTCCTCCATTTGTTGTATTTCTCTTTTTGGGGGACACGTGTCATTTCCAACTCAGTGCCCCTCAGCACACAGGAGACTCCATGAATGATGAGTTCACATGGACTGTAAGTGACCAGCTTTCCAGTTCTCACTGTCTCTTACAGGTTTTCTAAGGTTTACAGATTTTGTTCGTGCAGAATGAGGGTAATTACTGCCTCTGAGCACTACTACTCATGGTAAATAGAGCTGGTGTGATTTCCTATATTAGAAAAAAAAAAAAATCCCACATGTTTGTCAGAATGCAGAGATCTTGGAATAATCCTGTCAGAAAGTATTTCTGTTAGACTAAAGTAAGAGTTTTGAATGGTAACCAGCAGAATTTTTTATCAACCAAATATTTGTTAATAGCCATCTCTATTCTGTTTGAAATAAAGGGTGGTAATAAGCCCCCTTTAATGTACAGTGCTAAATAGAGTCAGATTAATATTGCATATCTTACCTCAGTTTCTTAAGGTCTTTGCTGGAGATACCAGTGGATAAATTGCTATTTTTATTACCATTCCTATTGAAAATGTTTTTCTACACCACCACTCCCACTCCCCTCCCCCCCAAAAAAAATTATACCAGTATTCCAAATATTTTTTGTTAAAACATTTTACGTGTGTCTCCTGCTGCATTCACATAAAGCAATACTTGCTTCAGCAGTCACATTGTTGAACCCCTCTATAGAAGCAGAGTAGGAAAAATGCTTTTAGAGATGGTAGTCTTTCAGCTGAGATCAAACAGTGCCATTTAGTACCTCCAAGTACAGGGTTGCTGACATGAGCTTTTACTTGGTGGGATACGATACATGGTCTGGAGGCACCAGTCTGCCTGGTTACTGCCATCAGCTTACAGCTTTCACAGATGACCTAGTCCCAGCAGAAAGTCTTGACCTCTCGCTTTTTCAGCACTTCAGAGGTTAATTTTGTTGAGGGATCAGATTTCTTTCCAGGGGAAGTTTCTGATGATCACCTTCTAGCTGGGCTTTACTTTCCCGTGTCTCTCAGAGCTGCTGAATGTGGAGGGCTCTGTTGGGAAACAACCTTGCTCCAACTTTTTTTTCCAAGTCTCTTCCTAGATAGTCAAGTTACAGGCTGGTTTATTTAGGGGGGTATTGGATGGTAGCCTAATGAAGGTGTCAACCTGCAAAATAAATCTGAGCCCCTTTCCTGGAATTCTTTTTGGGCAACAAGGTGGAGAAGTGCTTTGGCCAGGCAATATTGCAAGGTAAGAGACTTTCTGTACTTTTGAAAGCAAAATTACAACTTTGATTAAGGAGGTTTAGCTTTGCAAATACTGGCAGCAGTGGAAACACATTAGATGATGGATAAATCTGAGCAGCTTTCTCCCTGCACAGTTTCTTTTCAATCGCTGTATGCTGCATGAAATCAATATATTTTTAATAGATTGCAAATATTTGAATAACATGATAGAAAATTTCCTATGTGAGAACTGACAGCTATTACTGTGTTTGCTTTTTCTGACTTAATTTTGTGATGCTGTGAGGTTTACTGATACTCAAAGGTTGCAATCTAGCCGGCTATCTTCCCACTAGTGTTGCAGGCTTTTAGCCTCAGAAAACTATGGGGCTTTGTTATATTTTAGCACTGTAAGTCTGTTTTCTGTGCAAAGGAGGAACCTCTGTGGGAATGAGCTCACTCTGCAGGGAAACAAAGGCGTGTGTGAGTCTGTTTCAGGCCAGATCCCAGCCCAGAGTGCACTTGCTTTTTAGTACATAATATCCATTTCTTATTCTCACTCCTGTGCAATTTTTTGGTGGCTTCCTGATTCGTCTGAGTAAGGTTGTAAGATCCCTTTCCTTTTTGTAGTTCCTTCCAAATAAGCCTAATTTTAAAGGCTCACATGAACCAGGAGTTATTGGTACTATTTAGAATGTTGCAGTTCTGCTAGGACAAAAAACTGCTTTCAGGATTGCTAGTAGCTGACATCTTCCACACAGCTCCATTTTACAAAGAATAAAATATTTTACTTGATTATGTATCTATTTGTTCGGTCAATCGCTGGTGTGATAACTGTTGTTTCTCAGTGATTTGGCTCCCTGAGGGATAGTGCTGTGCCCTGTGATCAAATTAACACTTTTTTTATTGCCAAGTTCAGCTTTTATTTTAAGGTGTATTTCAGCAGGCTGTCATGTGTTCAGAAAGACGATTTCTGTTGTTTTTCTCCTTTTTTTCTGATGGGAGAACCATGTGCATTATCTTTGTCTCCATGTGCTTAGCTGCAGCTGATGCTGCTGTGAGACAGGAGCAGTTCTCATGTGTGAAATCACTTTTGCTGTGCACAGGTTTTGGCCTTGATCAATTTATGTAGAAGCTTTGCAGTGTCTTCTGAGTAGAGAAAAGCATAATAATGACTGGGAATTGCTCTGAGTCTTCATGTATATGTATCTTGTCTTCAGTTTGTGCCTGTGTGTTTCTTGCTTGGGTTTACAGTCTGCAGACCTTAAAGATTTTCACTGTGTCAGTGGTGGAGTAATGTTAAGATGGATTAAAAGAAGATGGGAAACAAAGGAGCCGTATTCTACCTGCCAGCTGCAGGAGGTTTTGGCCCTGGGGATGTTCAGTATCCCCCTCTTCCTGGGTGAGGATGTCCAGTGGTCCCAGGTGGAGACTTGTTCTGGGGGATTGGGTGGGTGAGTGCCCCTGATTGGGAGGCAGATGGCCACGGGGCAGGTCGGTCCAGCCCCTTGAGTCTTTCGAAAGCACACTCAGCAGCAGGGAATTTAAATGCATCTTGCATGGTTTTGTTTCCATACTGCCCTTCATTCCTTTCCTTTCATATTTTCGTTACGTCAGTCCTGTAAGAATTTAGCTCATCTATTCTTTTTCTTCTCGGTGTTTAACCCTGTTTTTATTATGTTTCGGAGCCTCTGGGGAAGCAGCTGCCAGGTACCAGTAACTGCTGGTGAGCTGCTGAGCTCTCACCAGCTCAGCCCAGTGCTGGAGGAGCTTGTGGTGGGTGTCAGAAACTCTGTCACCATGTTCAGTGGATGCTCCCTCCTTCTTTAAGTCTTAAATTGTGTCTTTGTATGAGGAGGTGATATGATCCAGGGCATCTGCTTTTGGGGGAGAAGGAAGTAAGTAGTAAGAAAGAAGGACTGGTAAATAAGGCAGGGTAAGAAACTCCCACAATCAAGTCTTTGGTTTTCACAATTCTCCATCCCCTGGGCAGGCCACGTTCTCTGCCTGCCTGGAGTGAGGAGCTGTTTGGGCTAGGACCTTGCTGAGAGGGAGTAGGAGGCATATTGCAGTGGTGACCTAGATGTTTGCCAGGGGCCTCCTCCCCATTCCCTCATTCCCTCATCCCGGGGGGACTGCAGGGAGCTGGGGCCATCCATAGCCGCATCCCCAGCGGCCTGGGCCTGACCTCTGGGTTTGTTCAGTCCATTGCTATCACATGGACACTTTACACGGATTTATTTTCTGGAAGGCACCCGAGGCTTTGTATGTAAACAAGGATTTCTGACATTGATTAAAAGACTTTTTTCAGCACTTCTTACTGTCATGGAAACAAAGGCAGAACAAACAAAGCATGTTTTTTTAACATGATGGCTGAGATTTAACACTGGCCTTATTGTGATATGAAGAGACTGATTTTGTTTCCAGCTTTCACTGGAGTCATCCTAGTGACACAGACATGACCAGGGATGAGCATCAATCCCATGGCTTCCAAAGCAGGGAGGTGAGAGTGCAGCTGGCCAAGGAGTGCTCTGTGCACCCAGTGGAGGACTGGTCTGTAAAGAGCTTTATGAATGCAGTAAGTCTTCAGATAGAGCAGTAAATGGGGAAATGCAGTTTATAGGTTGTGAGGGCAAGAAAAAGGGGCTGGTCGCTGGTTGTAGTACTGTACACTAAATTTTGCAGACTTAGCTGGGAGTTCCTCCAGCACCTGGGTCACATGCAGTGCCTTGCTTTTCTACCCTTCCCCGAGGCTGTGGAGGTACCAGAGGAACCCTGGTTGTGAACAATGCCCAAAAAAACAAGTTCCACCAGTCAGGCATTTTGCAACTGAATACGTCTGAAGTTGTGCTGGCTGCTGGCTGGGTGACCCCAGACAGCCATGGGCTGAAGGGGCTTCGAGCAAAACGTGCAAGTGAAGAAGGGGCCTTTGGAATTTCACCTTCAGAGCAAGATGCAATGAGTTTCCGTGGAAACTCAAATCGGTTCATGAAAATTTAGGGTGTTTTAACTCCTTGAGATCAGGTGGATTTTTAGCAGGTCCTGTGTGTGTGCTCAGCTGTGTTCAAGTTTGTCAATGGCTTGGTCAAATTCCTGGTTAGATTTTAAGGGACAAAATAAAATCCAGTGTTATTTTTATAAGGTTATTAGCGCTGATATAAGGAGATTAAATTAAAAGAGCATGTGCAGTTTTCTAGCTTCTCCAAATCTTTTCTTACCCAAATTTTTTCAACACTGATTAATTTTGTTCTGTGAGTTATTCCCTTTACAAATAGGTATTTTAAATGTAAATCCTGAAACCTTATCTTGGATGAATTCTAAACAGAGCTTGACAGAGAGCTGCAGTTCAGCTTGCTGGCAGTAACCCCAATAGTCACTAAACATGAAAACGTCTGAGTAGCTCACAGCGCACTTCCAGCACTTTAACTCTGCACTAAAAAATGTCATTAAAAGGATTAGATTCTGCTCCAGAAAGAACAACTGGAAAGGCTCTGTATTCATTTTTCCTGGTTTACTTTTCTTGGTCTGGCTTTAAAAAGTGTTTTGAGGTAACAGTCCTGTCCCTGGGCTCCTCTTTTGGTAAGAAACAAAGTGGTTTATGTTAAAATACCTATAGTGAGATGTAAGAAGAGAGTAACTGGAGACATGGGGGAGGTGGGTGATTAATAACAGTGTAAAACACATTAATTAAATTAACTTCTCTTGAAGTAGATTTCCATCCATTCTTTTGCAAATGGATATGTTTCCGTGTCAGAACAGTTTGAAAGGAAAACTGTGCAAGAGTCTGTGTGCTTTCTGGATTTCTGGCCCAGTTCTTACTACTGTAGGAAATCCCAGAAGAAAACAGTGGAAACTGTGGTATTTACTATCTCGTGTTATAGCACATTTAATTTTTCCTTTTAAATTTTTGAAGATCCTGTGAAGTTTCAATCATTTTGTACGTTGATCATTTTTGTTGTTGTTGTTGTTCACCTATCAACTCATAAATAGTTAATTCTTTTAATAGAAGAGGATAATTGCCATGTTTCCACTTGAAATATTGTAGAGCCTCAAGGCCCTTTCTTGGACAAATGTATTTTTCATCAGCTCATTGTAATTTTGGTTTTGAGTAAAGATCCAACAAAATTAAAATCCACACCCATCCGTAGAGAAGGTGTATTTTCAGCCTTCAACAATAGCTTTATTTAGAAGGATTTTAATGACTCCTTTGCGAAGGGGGAAGATTTCTGCAGCGAGTGGGGCTGTCCTGAGGATCACAGAATGACTTTGCGTGCTGTCCAAGTTGACAAAGAAGAGCCAATTCTGTGGATGATGATTACACAAGATGGAAAAGTGCTGATAGACTGTGGAAAAATACAAGTCTGAGCCTAACAGCTTTGCAAACCTGTTTGAAAAAGCAGCTTTGAGCAGTTGATCTGGTGCTGTATGTGGGCGATCTGTAGTGGCAGTGTTGCATTAGGGTGAGCAGAGTGAGGAGGGGAGGCAGAGGAAGGTGCTTGGGGTGCTTGGTTTCATAGAGAGCAGGAGGCAGCGTTGTGGGAGTTTTTAAGTGATGATGGGGATAGGTTTTAAGTGGGTGGTTGTATAATTTTCATATATAATACACTTTTAAGATTGTAATTTTTTTTTTTAATTTGTAATTTTCAGTACTCAAAGTAAAGTTTCAGGTGATTGATCAAATGGAGAAAGGAAAGCCCAAACATTTCAGCTTCAGGTTATGGTTGAGTAGACTTTTGCTGACATCAGAAATTATTAATTGCACCAGCTAAATTACAGAGATGCTATCTTGGCTCTGGGAGCCAAGAGCACCATAATTAGGGCTGTTAGATGCCCCACTCTGCTTCCTCGCTTTTGACTTTAACCATCAAGGCACTGGATCAAGGTAAAAATGAACGAATTTATGTGGAGGGCTTGGGGTGGTTTCAAGAAGAGCGTGAAACAGATGCCTCAGCTTGGTGACAGGTACTGTCCCCTGGAGGAGCCACAGCCTTAAACAGAATGTATGGGTTCATTGCAGTACTTTTTAGCTGTATATGTTGAGTGCTCATAAAGTGGCTTGCATTGGCCTCTAGTTCACAGAGTTCAGTGAATTCTACCAGCCCTCTCTAGTGCTGCTCCAAAAGGCAGCATCAGTAATTGTTTGTGTAGGTTTACAAAATTATTTTCAGTTCTTAAGGTGTTCTCATGTTCTCTTACATCCTGTTGTTTTTTCTAGCTAGAGACTGAGCACTCCCACCCTTCTACTGAAGTGATATTTATTAAATAAAGCTAAAGCTGTCTGGGTTTAGACAGGTGTGTGGGTTTACACATCCTACCTTGTCAGAGCTGCTTCAGCACCAGTGTCACCAGCATGCCCACCAGAGCTGTGTTGCTTAGCTTGTGGCACCCAAAATCTATCCAGACATCTTTCTTCAGACCTCAGAACAGCTAATCTTTTTTAATTTAGTAACAGATTAGTGAGCTTGAAAATACAGAGTTGGAGTAGTTCATAGTTCCCATCAGAACATAAAGGACCTAAAGCTCAGGATACACGAGGGGAAGCCACAGCTGTCAATGTATTCAGGTGCATGTTCCTACCTTTGTTCTGAGGCACGTGTCCCAGTTCGGAAGGGCACTCAAATATTTTCATAATACTTTAGATTGCCCAACTGGAGCCAACAGGACTGGCTGATGCCCGAAAGACTGCTTATGATTAACATTAAACACATTCTTTAGATGCTGATGAACTGGGGCCTGTGGTAGTTCAAGAATTGTGAGTGCTTGAGAATAAAATGTTTCAGTTTCTATACATTTAGGATGGGACTAGGAGTCACAGAGAGGAAAATTACAGTATTTAAATTTTTTTTTTTGCCCACTGCCATAACTCCATGAGAAGGAAACGAAACTATTAAACATGGAAGGCATTGACATTGCTGATATTATTACTGTTATGATTGGTTTTTTATTATAGGTTCAGAAATAAAAAATAAGTTTGTTGCTACACAAAACTTGGGAAAATGCAAAGCTTTTTTTTTAATTCAGTAATTTTGCTAAATATTTTGTAACCTTATTTGTAGACTTATAAAATCTAGGAAATGTAATTGCTTTATGTTATAGTTTTGGAAACAGAAATAAATATCAGTTACAGGATCTGTTTTCAAAACTGAAATTTAGAAGTAATATGGCTTTCAATAATTTGCCTTATGATATTTAATTGCTTATTCTAAATAAAAAGGTGTTTCAAAGAAGTCTTTCAATCCTTTTCCAGATTTTCAATTCCCCTCCTAACATTTCTTGGCATGGGCAGCACATCTTTCATTCAGTTATGCTGGAAAAGATTTTTCAAAACAGCAAATAAAAGTGGTGTGTCAAATCTGCCTGTCAGGCTTTTTCAGACTCAGGAGGTCTCACATTGTGGGTTTTATTTTAACATGGATTTCTATTTTGTATTGCACTGGATTCTCTTTTATCCAAGTGAAGGCAAATCTAGGAAAAAAATCTCTCTTTCCTTTAAATTGTAGCATCACCAACACTGTAGACTGCAGCATTCCCTTCCAGTCACGAGAACTAGAGTGTCTGTGGGTTTATCAAACAGCATTTGAAAAACCTTGGAAATCCGGGGCCTTTCCTGTAACTGGGACACTCCTGAAAGTCGATCTGAGCTGGCAGGAGTGAATTCCCATGATCTGGAGAACAGCAGATGAAGGGTGACCCCAGGGCTCCATCAAACAGAGCCTGTGGCAGGGGCTAGCGATGGGTCCTGGTCTGTCCCTGTTCTCTGCCAGCAGAGCAGCGTGGCTGAGCATCCCTAATTTCCTTTCCTGGCTTGCTGAAGCTGTTGGTCTGAGCTTCCCAGCTGGCTTATCTGCAGGGATATGGGAGAAGGGGCACAACTGACTGTGCTGACACATTGATGAGGACCTTCCCTGGGAACAGAGCAGTCAGCACGGAGCAGCTGCCAGCAATAACCCTTCCTGTGACATGCAGAGGAGGATGTCCCCGTGGCCACACTTCATTCTGTGGTTCAGCAAATTGTGCTGCTCTTCAAGCTGTGCTCAGTTCCCTCAAAGGCCTTGCACAGATGTGGGTGAACAGAATAATCCCAAGTAAGAAAAAGCAATTAAAATTATTAAAGCGTCATTAAAAGTCATGCAGGTAGGTGTTTTGTAGTGCTAAGTGAGGAAAAATAAAATGCTTTTCATTTCAAAGCTGACAAAGTTTATGTAGTAAGGCTATAGTAAATCAGTGATGAAGCTATGAATAAAGTTCAAGCAAACAGAGGTAGGTTGCCTTTCTTTACACAGTTCTCTTAACACACAGTTCAGGTTTAAATGCCTGTATTGACTGCTCAGTATATTGGTTTGTGAATATGGCTTTCACTGCCCAGCCAAAAACCTCACTGCAATCTCTTTGTTACAAGTTTGTAAATCAAATAGAAATGCAATAGGGAGGAGAGTGGAGCTCCCAAAATCTGAAGCTGAGGTTATAAATAGCTAGAGAGCTGCCAGGTGATGAGCTCTTAACTTTTGCAAATGACCTGTGATTTATATATATACATATATATATATGTTTGCATTTCCAGCAGTAGTTATCCAGTGGACTGAAATGTCTTCACAGAGCTCCTTCCAGGACAATATTTCAGTCCCATCTTCATTTTTTTTGGAGATGGAGCACTTGTAAGCCAGTTTATAAATCTCTTCCTTGAGCAGCTTACTTTTACAGGCATTTTAGGAGTTGGAGCAATCTGGCCCCATTTTCAGATCTTTTTGATTCTTTCTGTTTTAACACTCAAATTGATTCAGGCAAGGCTTTTTTTTTTTTTTTTTTTTTTTATAAACGAAAATTGGTTACTATAGTGTTTTTTTTTTTTTTTTTTTTTTTTTGTGCTTTGTTTGTCCTAAACTTCCAGTTACACATTTCTCATTACTGGAAAATGTTGAAGCTATCACATGCTGGAAGAAGGTTGTCCTGAACAGTAGCTGTCCTTGACAAGGGTGTGTGGTGCAGCTCGGGGGGCTATGTGCCATCTGAAGGACTGAACTTCCAGTTACTAAAGTTTTTTAAGGCTGGTGATGCTGTCGATGGTAGATCCAGGTTGTTTCCCAGGTCTGTGGAGCATCCAGGTACAAAAGGTTGCTTCAGGATGATTTTTTTTCCTTGTATTTAAGTTCCATCTCTGTGTTACACCATAGCAAGGCAGTGCTGTGCCTACTTGGAGATCACAGAATCGTAGAATGGTTTGGGGTGGAAGAGACCTTAAGATCATCTTGTTCCATCCCCCTGCCATGAGCAGGGACACCTTCCACTATCCCAGGTTGCTCCAAGCCCCATCCAGCCTGGCTTTGGACACTTCAAGGGATGGGGCAGCCACAGCTTCTCTGGGCACCCTGTGCCAGGGCCTCACGTCCCTCACAGGTGAGAATTTCTTCTTAATATCCCTTCATGCCACTACTTCCCCTGCTCTGGGGAAATGCACACATTTCAGCTGAGTCAGGAAGAGCTGTGTCACTGGTGCCCTTGGCTTGGTACACCGGCCTTTCTGGCAGCCACAAGTGGGCTAAGGGTGGTAGAAACAATACTTCCTCCTTTTGAATGATATCTTGTCTTTTGACCCTTGTTTTCTACCTCTGTTGTGCTTTTTTCTCCAGCTGGGATGACAGCAGCTCTGTCAGCAGTGGGATCAGCGACACCATAGATAATCTCAGTACTGATGACATTAACACCAGCTCCTCTATCAGCTCCTATGCCAACACACCTGCCTCCTCCCGCAAGAACTTAGATGCACAGGTAAGAGCTTTGGTTTACACATTGATATTTATTATTTTCTCTGTGCAGGAGGTGTAATTGTTTCAGGTTGGCTGAACTTGAACACACAGCCAGCCTTCAGTATAGACAGTATCAATAGTAACCACCTTGTCATCCGTGGCATTTACAAATATTTCCTCTGTGGGTGAAACCCGTGGTATCTCTGCCATAGTGGTGTCGCAACAGTTGGGTCTTGCCTTCCTAGAGGCACTGCTGCACAGAAAACTGATGTAAATGGGATTTTATATATATATTTTTTTAGGTCTAGAAAAGGTATTATGTTTTTCTCTTAAATAGTAGAATACAGTAAAGTCAACATGAAAGTTTAAAGGTTGTTTACACTTCCATCAGAAATGTAAGCATGTTATGCAAATGAAATGGATTTTATTAAGTTTCCAGAGCTGTGGTTAATGAAGGCTTTCTGTGTTTGGCAGCAGAAAAGGCATTTCATAGGAGCAACATTTCATAGGAGGATAAACTTTTCCTCCATCAGCAGGATACATGTACATTTTGTGCTCAGACACCACACATCCAAAGAGGGTAGAACAAGTGAAGGCATCTAACAGTTTTTCATTGATCAAATAAACTGTGTAACACAGAGATTGGCACTAATATAAACGACTTTTTTTTTTACCAATTGCGTAGAATTTTGTTTGGAAAAGTGCAGGATGAAAGAGTCCAGCTTTGTTCTTTGTACACCCTGCTCGAGGGACTCAGGTGCTGTGTGCTGAAGCCACTGGGATGTGGTGACCTGGCAGTGCAGCAGGTAGAGGAGAGGGATGTCAGTGCAACCTGCTCCTCTTTTTCTTCCCTCTTTTAATCTTCTCCAGTCCTTTTCATTAGTGGACCCTGAATCTGTTTTTGACATCAGTTTTGATTTAGATGTGTGGTTGCTGTGAAGTGTTGCTGTGTCTCCAGAGCTGTGGTGCAAGCACAGAGTAGTCTTTGTTCCCTTGCCATGCAGTGCATATTTGAGCCTACACCAAGGGTTTCCAGGTAGCCTCTGGTTGCCTATCAGCAATTGCACAGGCATTTGCAGCTGCTGATACAAGCCCCATACAAGCTGAGAGGAGTTAAGATCTATCAATCATGTTTGTCAGTACCTAACAGAGAGTAAGATGGGCAACTAGAAGTATTTTTTGACAATTGTTACTGTCTCAATTTTGTAATACTGTTGGGGGGAGAAAAAAAGGAAGACTTAGGGAGACGTGACTAAACATTAACCTAAGGAAAAAAAAATAGAAACTCATATGACTTCTGTCTTCTGATGGATCAGATTCTTGGAAACACCTCTGAGAGATCAAAATCTGTGTTGACAAACTTCTCTTCCTCCTCCACAACTATTACAGTATCCAAGAGGGTGCAGACAAACACCAGAAGAAAAGCTTGTTCAGGCAGTAGAGTGTAGTTATTGGCAGAGAAAGCTGAGAGCCAAGAATGTACAAGTCGTGTTTGCAGTTTTTTGATGTGATGTGTGTCTCTGACCCACTTCTCAATTTTCGTGAATGACAATCTTTATTCCAGGTATTCCTGTTATCTGCAAATTATTGCCCATAAAGTATTTCATTTTCAGTGGAACAAGCTACCCACATCTTGTAAGCCAAGGGAATGAAAAGAGTTTGTAGTGGTGGAATGCATAGCTTGCAGGGTTAATTTTTTGCTGTGCAGAGTAGACCTCAGAGCTCATGATACAGTGAATGCTGCACAGACACATTTTCTGTTTTACCTGAAGGACTTTGTGATGGCCAGTGCCCAGGTGTGCCTTCCCCAGGGTGGTGAGCCACGAAGAACTGGAACACACCTGCAGAGGGATGTGGACTTTTCTTCTCAGGGCATCCCTTGCTTTGGTTCTCCTAAACAGTAGGCACTTTTGAGCTGCTGTGATTCTGTCACATCTCTTTGAGAGAGGGTACAGAAGTTGGATTTCAGATAATTAAGGAGGGAGCTCGAAGCTAATACATGTGCAGCTGGGAGTCCAGGCAAATAATGCAGCAACATCAAAGGGAGAGAGCCTGAACATGTCAGTGTCTGCTGATAAAATCAGTAACTCAGGCAGAATCATCTCTGCAAAGAAAAGCATAGTTGCAGTAGGAAAAAATCTCTGTTGGGAAGCTGATTTTCAGAGCTGCTGAGTACCCCATACTCAAGAAGCTATAGTTTCTCCATCTTTGAGAAACAGGACTTAAATATGATATTAACTCCATCTTCAGAGATATTCATCATTGTAGCCCCTTTTTGTAGCAATGTATTGAAGATGTTTGCAAGTTGTTTCTGACCAAGCTAGTGACGGGAACCAGAATTTGCCTTACCATGTTCCCATGTCCTGCTGTGATTATGTCAAGTACTAAACCTCTTAATGTAGTTACATGAGTTTTGGTGCCCTAGTATTTTTCCTTTATATTGCACAGAATTAGATAAGTTACCTTTATCACAGTACTACATGTAGTGTGCCTTTAAAGTCACATAATATACATATTTTAAGGAGAAATTAAGACCTGGCAGGCATTTGAAAATAACTTATTTAACTGAAATAAGATGGGAGAAAGAGACCAAGTAATATATTCATTCATGTGATGGTAAAAAGACCTGAAGATAGAAAGGTTCCTTTAAATAGAAAACAGCAGCATCCCTAAGCAGTTGTGTCAAGACAACTTCTCAGCAAAGATGGGTTTGGTCTGTTCACAGCTTCAGATTTACAAAACTTTATGAGTGAGTTGAGAAATTCTGGTGGTTTACTCCCAGCTCAGGCTTTGCTCTCAGCTTGTGCTCGCTGTGTCTTGCCATGACCTCCAGCACGAAGTATTTCCACTTTCACCCTTCTGGGTGGGTGGAGTTTCAGCTGCAATCCCCAAGCCAGGTTTCACTGTGTTTTGGTTTTGATTCCTTAGTCATGTTTCTGTGCTGTTCTCAGTGTTTACTGTTAAACAGAAACATCTCTGGCCAGAGGGCTTCAAAGGTGGAGGTGCAGCATTTCAAAGGCTGCAGGAAAACCTTGGCTGTGGGTGTAGTAGTGGAATGAAATGGAAGAGAGCAAAGGTAAAGGACTTCTTGCAGTGCTGTTCTCTCTGTGGAGACTGTACTAATCTTACAATTAGGGGAGGGGAAATAGAAGGTACAGGAATATTTCCTAGTCAACCAAAACTAGATTAAGGCCTTTGCTAGCAAGTAGGTGTATTTCTTGCTCTTGAACACTAGCAGTGCATGTACACAATTCCAGACAAGGAACTTGGAACAAGATACTGAAGTGACCATGTGAGGGATGGTGGCTTTGAGGTGGCTGGTTGATTATTTGGTACTTCTTGCATGTGCTGTCTTCCAAGATCTGTGAATGTAGGAGAAATTTGCATGAAACAGTGGTTTTGGAAAGGCATGGGACATAGGAACAGTCACACTATGAATTTATTACACACCTACTGATGGTCAGAAATAGAAAGGTAACCCACCAGCCCCAAACGTGGCAGGCGTAGGAAGAGAAGGGAGTTAGAAAACAGAGATCCACTCAAGCCTACGCTGGGTTGTTCTTTTTGCATGGAGAGGCGGGGAAACAACATTTGCATAGCACGAGGAAAGTGCAAGAATATAATATTATCTAAATCCATAATTCAAAATGCATGTTAGTCTAATGACTCAATATGTAGATAAATTACCAAAGCCCTGTTTCCTGACTGAAGAAAGACCATTGTGATGTGTAGTGTCAGCTTTCACACACTGGTTGCTTAACTAGTTTTTCAGGCTTTAGAAAAAAAGTAATTACAGTAAAAAGCAGAGGAAATTCATCCACAGTTCCCCTAAATTCTTTAATATTAATGGTGTGATCTGGTAGGAAAATAAAAGTCATAAACTTAAAACATGCTTTAGGGACTTAAAAGCTGAAAAGCATGGTAAATAATCTTGTAGCTTCTCCTGTGCTGTGTTTTTCTGATTATCCAAAGAGAGTAAAGACTGTGAGCTTTATAATGCTTTGGGATCTTTAAAATTTCCTGTTAAATGAATTATTCCTTTTGTCTGCCGCACAGTTCTGAGCACATTCATCTTCTGCTGAGGCCGCAGGGCAGAGGTGGCACTCAGCACCTCACCAAAACCCATCAGCCTGTACTTGGGAACTGCACAGTCAAGTGTTGAATTGCCAGTCTCTTCAATGGTGCTGTGGTGGTTGGAGAACACTTCAGCTATGAATTTTTTATCCTGATCAGAGTCAAATGTGTTTTTCATTTGTGCCTGATCACAAAATGGTTGTGATGTTGCCAGATTTAATCAACAGCATTTGACAGGAGGAGTAGAATTCTGGAAGAGTAATCATTAGCAGTGGAAAATGTTAATGTGTGGGGAATATATAAAATGTACACATATATATAGGTTAATAGATTTAATTTAAGCATTTCTGAGATTTTGGCGAAGGTTTGTTAATGAGAAATTTTTCTGTTTGGCATTGAGCTTAGCAAAATTCTCCATAAGAGACTGGTAGCACAATCAGTCTGTGCAAAGAGTAGGGGAAAAAACAGTCTACAAGAGAAACTAAGGTAATTTATGTATTGAAGTCAATCTTGAGTATTGTTAGAAAGTTTTTCTTCAGTTCTTGGGTGTCTGTCTACTGTGTTAGGTTAGAATTAACAGCATTCCACGTATTCGGATGTGTTCCAAAAGCTGCCTCCTCATGCTCTGGAGATCGGATTGCTAGACAAGAGATAAGAAAGCAGCAGGAACAAAGGAAGGCTGGCTGCACAGGTTTGAAATGCTTTTTTGGCTTTGCACTAAAAGGGTTTGTCAGAAATTTGAGATGGAGGATTATAAATGTCATGGAGCTGAATATGTCCTTTATAAATCAAGTAGGGTTTTTTCCCCTTTATTTATTCCAAGGAGCATGGCCGTTGTGTTTTTTCTATTTTTCTCACACAGCATGTTAAAAAAAATATTTTTCTTGCTGTGACATTTCTTCGTCAAGGGCACATCATGTTTGTTGGTACTCAGAGATAACTGCTGAGCTGATTAATCAGGTTGATGGTTCTTACTTATGAAGCTTCTTAAAAGAAAGACTTGCTCTGAAAGTTGTCTTGCAATTCCTTATCTGTCCTAGACTGATGCAGAAAAGCATTCCCAAGTGGAACGGAATTCCTTATGGTCCGGTGATGAAGTCAAGAAATCCGACGGGGGATCTGATAGCGGCATAAAAATGGAGCCGGGATCTAAATGGAGGCGGAATCCCTCTGATGTGTCAGATGAGTCTGATAAAAGCACTTCTGGTAGGAAGAACACTGTTATTTCCCAGACGGGCTCCTGGCGACGGGGCATGTCAGCTCAGGTTGGCATTACCACACCAAGGCCTAAACCTTCAACCACCTCAGGCACATTAAAGACACCTGGAACAGGTGAGAAAAGGCGTAAGATGTAAACAAGCCAAAAAGTGTGTTCGGTGTGAAAACAGTTTAAATACTTTGCAGAGGCAGAACCTGAACTTCAGGTAATCCTGTCTGTATTTTTAGGCATTGCTTTAACCTAAGTAGCATCTTATATGTCCACATTTCTATTTCTGTCTGAAAATGCATATTTCAGATTGGTACACACTGCCAGTTGTTTTCATGACAACTCTGGTCTTAAGCCAAGCTATTTATTTGGCACAGTATTGCTGTGTGAAGAATAAATAATATAATTTCAGTTTTTGAAGTCACTGTTAACCAAGAACATACAATATATATGGTTGAGGAGATTTTTTTTTTTTCCCTTACTAAACAAGCATGTTCGTTTATACTAAACATGATTTCTGGCTTTTCTTGTAAGTGTGTTAATGATTTTAGCACTTGCAGATGTGTGAGTGAAAATTGATTGAATTTGCATTATGAAGCAATGTAATTTAACATCTCTCCTTTTATTAGGTCTTGTACACAATTGTTTATGAAAAAGTTAAAGTTAGATACTGTCTTGAACAATAGAAATGCTTGAACAATGCCTTTTAGGGAAATTATACTAACAGCCTAACACTACTCATGTCTAATGATAAGAATGATCCATCTGTGGTAGCTACAGAGGGAAACTTCTTTTTCTTATCTGTCACTATTATGTAAGACTGTTCTGCTTTTCATATTCTTGAGGGCAAAGATTCCACATACTTTCTTTGGCAAGTCTGCATGTGTAACTCACTAGAGTGGCATGTAAGTTCAGTGCAGACTAGATCATAACTTTGAACCGCACTCCAGTGGCTAACATGCTTTTGCTTTTCATGCTGCTTTGAGTTTCATCATTTGCTTGATGTTTTCAAGTCATTAAATATTAGAATTCTTTTTCTATTTTTGTAGGGAAAACTGATGACGCCAAGGTATCAGAAAAGGGTAGACTATCTCCTAAAGCTGGACATGTTAAACGTTCCCCATCAGATGCAGGACGCAGCAGTGGTGATGAATCCAAAAAGCTTCCCACAAGTAACTCTAGGACAACTGCTGCTAATGCTAATACATTTGGATTTAAGAAACAGAGCGGGTCAGCCGTAGGCATGACCATAATCACTGCCAGTGGGGCAACTCTCACCAGTAGATCGGCTACCTTGGGAAAGATCCCCAAGTCATCTGGACTCATGGGTAGGACCACTGGTCGGAAGACTAGTGTTGATGGCTCCCAGAACCAGGATGATGGCTACTTAGCACTTAGTGCACGAACTAATCTCCAGTACCGTAGCTTACCCCGGCCCAGTAAATCCAGTAGCAGAAGTGGAGCTGGGAATAGATCTAGCACAAGTAGCATAGACTCCAACATAAGCAGCAAGTCAGCTGGGTTGCCTGTACCTAAAATCAGAGAGCCTGCCAAGGTAATCCTTGGAAGCTCTCTGCCAGGATTAGTCAATCAGACTGATAAAGAGAAAGGGATTTCGTCTGACAACGAAAGCGTGGCTTCATGTAATTCTGTTAAAGTGAACCCTGCATCACAGACTGCTGCTAGCGGAGCTCAGAGTACCCACCAGCAAGGAGTCAAGTACCCCGATGTGGCCTCTCCCACTCTGCGCAGGTAGGCAACAAATTCCTCGGTTGTGCAGTGGTGTCAGTGGGAGCTGAATGAGCAGGACTCTTCCAGCCAGGCCTGGCTGGCTTTGGTGCAGCACTTACTATTTAGTGTCCTACTTCAAAATCTTTGTATTTACATTTAATTTCACATAAACAGGTTGGCCAGTGTTGTGGATACTTAGGGCATCACACGACAGCAGCAAAAATTTAACATTTAGAAAAAAACCAAACCTGTCTGGCAGAAAGTTTGGCAATTACAATTTGAGTCTCCTTGTTGCAAAAATCTTAACTGAAGGTTACTGAAGAGTTCTTGCAGAGATGTCTGTGTAACAAACCTAGAAATATTCCAGTTGTGGATCAAATTGTAAACTAACAACAGGAGAGTTATCTCAGATTTTCATGATGACAGTGGCATTGACCTGCCATGCTTAGATTCACCCAAAGCAATCTATTATAAGTTGTGTGGATTAGCCCAGTATGTTGCAAGACTCAACATTTTAGCCTGTGTAGAAGCACCCTAAATAAGTTACTGTCTAAGCTGGGCTAAATTTTCTTATTTTAATACTGGTTTTCGGACAAAAATCCTATCTATCTACTCTTTCTCCAAGAGTACCCCACACACTACTCTAACATTAACATATAGTTGGTGAGGAGCTAATTTGTTGATGCAGCGTGTATCAAAGCCTTGATATTGGTGAAAAGTTCTGTTAATATTATTTTTCGATTGAATTTGAGTAGCTTATCTGTTTCAATTTGCAGTGTTTTGCATTTCATTTTGTCGTGACGCCCATAATACCCATACAGTTATGCTCCATCATCCTGCTTCCAGTGATGTGAGAAAGCCACATTCCATCTGAAGCACCAGTGCAAGCATAATGGCTGTGATGGCAGCTTAGGTTGATGCTGTGAACTGTTTTTAGATGGGTGGTTTTGTCTGAAGAGCCTGTGTGAGGATAATTCAAGATACTTTATTTTGTACCTGGTTAACAATAGATAAGCCATGTACTTTGGAACACATGATTTTCATCGATGGCTACTTAACTCCAGTAGGCCTTTCATTTCTATAGGATACACAATGAGAAATGCAGATTTTCAGTGTTTTCAGTGATTTCAGCGTGCCTCAGGCACATTGGTAGGAATTTGATGGGGAATTTTTTTATTACTAAAAAGCTACGTTGCTGGTTGTGAATTGAAATGCTACATTAGAAATACATGAAACTTCAAAGAGCAGACACTGAGGCTCGATTTAACTATTCCCTCATTTGATTTACAATTTCACACTTGAATTTTCATCAGCCTGTCTTAAGTTGTCATGTGTTGAAATGCGGCAGAGTTGAACTGGGCCTCGTCTGCTTATTACTGATTTCTAGGATGACAGTAAAGAATATTTTGAGCTTAAGTTTCATAGTCAGTTGAATTGCAGACATTGTTTTTTGCATATATCCTCTTGGCCCTGTAATTTTTTTTGATGTTACACAGTGAATTAGAATCCATACCTTTGGAATGATACAGACTTACCTATAAGTTTGCGAATATATGTAACTTCCAGGTTGTCATAAACAGGGAGTAGCTTAAAAACAGCTTGTAAAACTGTTCTGTGGGTGTTTGGGGTTTTTTAAGCTCTGGGATCCTTTCTTTAAGAGTGCTTTCCCCAGTGCAACTGGAGAGGTTGTGTGCTCTGGCACAGGAATACCTTGGGGAATACCCTAAGCTGGTATTGCTGCTGAAGGCCATAGAATCATAGACTGATTTGG
>VZTH01010026.1:0-30890 GCA_013397815.1 Aleadryas rufinucha
AGCAGGCCCCTTGACTTTGCTCTCTCTGATGGTGATGCCAGCTTCCAGGAGAATCTAGATGATTCCCTCTCTTTTCTCAAATACTTCTGATGCTGTGTTCTCCCACATGATGATATCATCAGTGGACTGCAGATGTTCTGGCGCCTCACTCTTTTCCAGTGCAGTCTGGATCAGTCCATGGCAGATGGTGGGGCTGTGCTTCCACCCCTGGGGCAGTCGGTTCCAGGTGTACCGCACGCCCCTCCAGGTGAAGGNCGCACGCCCCTCCAGGTGAATGCAAACTGAGGCCTGCATTCTGCTGCCAGAGGAATGGAGAAAAATGCATTGGCAATGTCAGCAGTGGCGTACCACTTCACTGCTTTGGACTCCAGCTCGTACTGGAGCCCCAGCACATCCGGCACAGCAGCACTCAGCGGTGGAGTCACTTCATTCAAGCCACGATAGTCCGCTGTCAATCTCCATTCTCCGTCAGACTTGCGCACAGATGGGACTGTTGAAGGGTGAGTGGGCCTTGCTGACCATCCCTTGGCTCTCCAGCTCACAGATCAACTTGTGGATGGGAATCACAGCATCCCGAGTTGTCCGGTACTGCCAGCGATGCGCTGTCGAGGTGGCAATTGGTACTCATTGTTCTTCTCCCTTCAGAAGGCCTGCTACAGATGGGTTCTCTGATAGTCCAGGCAAGGTGTTCAATTGCTTAATGCCCTCTGTCTCCACAGCAGGGAAACTGGGAACTGAACATTCTCAAAAGGTGACGTACCAGATTCGAAGGGGAAGAAGGAGATGAAGGGCTGAGAAACATCATCCCCTATTTTTCCCTAACAGACTGGGTGTAATTACTAATAAACCCCCAAAGCAGGCCACAAAGACTAGGATGGAGAAACAATAGAGCATACACATTTTCAACAGCTCCCAGTACCTCTGTTAACCTTCTATAAATCATTAGTACCAAGCACATCAATATGACAATCCTGATTCATATCCCTGCTCTGTAAAAGTTATATGCCAGGGACAAAATTGCCCCTATCTGTGGATAGGCAAACATGTCTAGGGGCCAGAGACACATTATTACATCAAACAGCATGGTGACTACTGACCACTGTACCCCAATACAAAGTGTTTAAAAACAGAATGTAATTATTACTGTTTTCTTCACTTTCTCCTGCCCCACCTTGGGCGCCAAATTTTGTCTCAGTTTGAGACAAGTTTAGAAGGAAAACGCTCTGGAATGAACGTCTCCTCTAAAGAAGGCAGGTTTCAGCACTCCCTCCCTCACCAATACGAAAGGAATTTCTTGGATGAAAGTGAAAAAACTGTTTATTTAACAAACAGAGTGCCTGCAGGGCACAGGGAAAAAATTAATATTAGATATTAAACCTCCTCGATGCAGAGAAAGCTGGTGGATTTAGAGTTCTTTCTGTAGCTCGGCTTCTCCCAAGGTCTGGGCTGGGATGCGGCGTCCCTGCGGCCTCCACCCCAATCCGCAGCATCCAATGATCTGGTTCTCAGATCACAGCTAAGCTGAACAGTTCAGAAGAAGCCGCAGAAGTCACTAGAGAAATGTTATTGTAGTCCCAGAAAAACTTCTTGTCTCAGCTAACAAAAAGAAACTAGCTAAAAGCAGGAATGTACTCTCTCCTGCCACAAAGCTGAGCAACACAGGGGAGTGTGTGTGTCTGAACACAAACTGCGCTGAGGAGTTCCTCCGGCTCTCTCCCCATCTCCCAGACCCAGCTTAAAGCTACAGGACCCATTTCTGGGCACAAAGCAGACGATAGGGGAATACAGTATTATCATAAAATCACGCCAAGAAAATATGATAATAATTTCCCCAAAATAATTAGCATATCTTCCCTCTCCTTTACACATGCATTCTTCTGTCCTGGGGGTCTCTTTGATGGTCCCTGACCCAAAAGTCATACCTGACTGGTGAACTCGTANGTATTATCATAAAATCACGCCAAGAAAATATGATAATAATTTCCCCAAAATAATTAGCATATCTTCCCTCTCCTTTACACATGCATTCTTCTGTCCTGGGGGTCTCTTTGATGGTCCCTGACCCAAAAGTCATACCTGACTGGTGAACTCGTAAAACTTCACTCAGCCGGGCTGGTTGATTTCTAGTTCTTCTTGCTACAGAATAAGCATTGTGCAGTTCCATAGGGCAGTGGGTTTTGAAGAATGAGCATTGTGTTAACCCTCCAGGTGCAAGTAATTTTTCATCTGGCTACAAAACCAGTGGTAGAACAGACAGTAGTGTCTGCTGCAAGAAGGGAACAGCTCCTGGCCCCAGGGCCCACAGCTCTTGGGCAGCTGCTGGGAAGTGCGGAGGAAATTAAGGAGGTACTGAAGGTATAGGACAGCAGCCTACTGCAGGAGCCCACAGGGGTCCTGGGGCTGATGTCTTGGCATATCTGTCAACACAAGTAAAGCAGCAGCATAAGGAGAGAGTCCAGGGCACCTGTGCTGCTCTCATGTGCACCTAGTGTGGCACTGTGCTGTGTGCCCTCAAGGAGCAGCTGCTCACGTGTGCGGATAAAGAAATCCTGGGCAACATCCTGTGGAGTATGGGACACAGGCAGGGATGCCTGGGTGCTGTTGTTAGAGCCCACACATTGTCCTCAACGTCCAGATCGAAGCCCTCCCCATCCCCACCCCATCCTCACCATAGGCTGCTCCTGGCAGTGCTCACCCCTCAGCCTTTCCAAGAGCTCAAGAGGTGCTTTGCTCTGTTTGACTTCAGGATCTGCAGCTCAAGTGCTCCTTGTTGCAGAGCATCACTGAGGTCAGCAGTGCCATCCAGGCTATGGATGACTGCAGCACCTTTCAGCATTCCTTGAAGCCAGGGAGGTGAAATGAACTCTGCTGGTGCTGCCCATGTCTGGGGCAGTCCCACAGGAGGGCTTTGCTTTGTGCCGGGAGGCTGCTTTCACCGTAAGCACCACTGTGTCTTCATGCGAGCTACTGAAGCTGTGTCCCAAGCTGATGGGGCCCTTGGATGCTGGTGCTCGTTTGTGGCTGGGGAGCAGAGTGCTTCCTGCGGTGCTTTTGGGGGACCGTGGTTATGATGGAGCAGTGCTTGTCAAAGCCTTTCCCCAGGGGAGGTAGGAGGGCTGTCTCATGCCCCTGCCCACTCTGTGCTTGCCTCTCTGGGACTTGCACGACTGGGTGGAGGGGCCAGAGACTCCCTGGTGCATGGGGTGTTTCAAGTCCTGGAGGAAGTTGAGGTGAGGTCTGTTTCCCTGGCTCTGGGGACTCCCAGTGTGCCCAGCCCAGCTGAGGTCACCCCAGTGAACTTGAACATGGGGCCGGGAGCTGCCAAGGCTGTAAAGTAGGAGGGAGCTCCTCATTTCAGGTGTCTCAAGAAGAAAGGGAGCCCTATCATCTCAGCCTGAGAGTGAGGGTTTGCCTGCTGCCTGAGAGGAGGCAGAACTACTGGAGTAGTACTCTCTGGCATGAGCTGGGGGTATTCCAGTATTGCAGTCTGCATTGTCTGGAGTTTTTCACAGCTGGGAAAGGGAAGGATTACACACATCTGGACACCTTGCAGTAACGTTGCTGCAAGATTGTAAAAGCTGGTGTGCCCTACTTAAGACCAATGAGGCCATGGGTCTTCTGAATCACCCTGCATTGGCCTCTATCTATCTCCCCATCCCTGGCAGCGTTCAAGGCAAGGTTAGACAGGGCTTGAACAACCTAGTCTTCTGGAAGGTATCCCTGCCCACGGCAGGGAGATTGAAACTAGATGGTCTGTAAGGTCCCTTCCAACTCAAGATCTTCTGTAATTCTGTGATTTTATTTTCAGCCTGCTGGCCCTTATGCTGGGGGAACAACTGATAAGTCAGAGCAACCACTGGTACCACCCCTGTGCCTTCATTAAGTTGTTTTCACACATTTCTGCACAGGGCCATCTACAAAGATGCCACCAGGCAGCAGGAAGCAGTCTCACTGGATGACACTGAGTAACAGAAATTCAGACAAAGCTCGGGTCTGAAAGCCCACAAAAGGAGGACTGAACCCTTGTGACCCCCTCCACAGCAATTTTTTCTTTTCAGGCAATCAGTTGCTGAAAAACGTGGATGTAAAAATGAAGCTGATAAGTATCAAAGATGGTTGTTGCTTGATGAGGTCCACAGCATCAGGAGCACGCAAAGTGGTTATTGCCTCTGCCTCAGGGCTTGTGAAGGTGTGAGCGTCACTTGGTATATGCTGAGGGCACAGGGAGGTAATACTGCCAGCTAAATACCCCACGGACTGAATGGGAATAAAAGTATTCAGCATACCTACTGGCAGCTGTGTCAGCAGTCAGGAAATTTTTTTTCTGGGACTGTTGCCCAAGTTTCTTGCTATTGGGTTTGTTGATAGCGATACTTTTAGCAATGATTATACTGAGAAACCTTTAAACTTGCCTTCCCTAACTTCCCTTACATAAAAGATATGAGGCTCTGGTGTTAGAAAGTCAAGAGTCATGATAGGATGGATGCTGATGCCTCTAAGCTTGAGGAGTCACCATAACCAAGTTTGTTGAAACAAAGCTGCACAGTGGTTTGTGCAGTGTGGGACTGTCATGTTCTCAGACTTGGTAAGCCCAAATCATTGATATCAGCTTTTAAGTAGTGCTCAACACCATGACAACATATTACGTGTTACCAGCAGTCTTCACCAGCAGAAGCCACATGATGACAATTTCTCAATGATACTGTTCAAAGTACACAGATTTACATGTTCTGAATTTTCTTCTATTTACTACTTCCAGTGCAAACAACATCCACTACTCCCAAGTGCTTTTACTCTACAGGAAGCTGTAATGACCAATTAGTACAGTCATTGCTAAAGCTAGGAGAAACAAAACTGAGAAAACTAACAACTCAGTACAGTTTCAAGTCTGGTACTTATTGGTAAAACAGATCAGCCAAACTACTGACTTTGGCTTCAACTTCTTTGTTACATATTTAGCTTCAGACTTACTTGGTCTAAGTTCCATCTTGTTCTGTATCACTTCACCACAACAAATCCAGTACACATCATCACAACTCTGAAGTAAGCCAAAAGTGTATTCTGTAAAGCAACTAGCAAAAACAATTTAGCTGAACTACCTTTTGCTTTTGAAGCCACCTGCATGACAAATATTTTTTGTCAATAAAAAGCCAGATGTACTTTAAGAAAACGTTCAGATATTAAGTTTGAGCAGCTCTCTTTGATCAAAAAGCAAACAGACAACCAAGTTGTAGCAACCAAAGTAGTAACCAATACTCTGAAAGCATAAGCCAGCAAATTGGTAAAAGGCATCTCAAAAATCTCTGAATTCTGAGGCAGAAACATGACTTCTCACTAAGTGCTTTGAGGACTTTACTCAGGACTGTGTCAGTAGCACTTGAGGGACATTAGGCATGCTTCTGGTCTAATTTTTCAATCTAATTTCATCTGAGTGCAAAACCACTCTGCAGCATGAAGGAAGGCATGGAAATGGATATGACTGGAAAGCCACCTGGCCAACATTCTCTTGACCCAGACTGAAAGGCTGACATTGACCCACACTAACACAGAAACAAAATCACAAAAAAGAATAGTAGCCTGTAGTTTCCCAAGTATAACAGAAAAAAACTTGTTCTCTTTCCAGATGAAAGAGCCTATGATTACTTGAGAGGCTCACCTCCAAAACTTCAAAGGGGAAAGTTCCATTTAAAAAATAAAAATATGAAAATCAATTGCCATTTGGCCAATACCCTAGTGAAATTTTCTTAAATGCCTCCTGAAATGAAAAAAGCTCTGGTCATTGACACGCTGCATTTTTCACTTCAGCTATTTCAAATAAAAATTTTATAGCTGAGAATGCTACAGTTAAGTGCACAATGATATAAAATATCCATATAGTTTGAATCCTGGTCGGTACTACTTTGGTAAAAATCAGCAGCACCTGCTCTGCTGATGACACTTCAATAAACAAAAGGCAACAACATGTTTAACAGTTAAGAGTACTGCCAATAGTTTTTCTTAACAGAACTCATACTTGTTCAAAAAACAACCTAAGAAAATAAACTTAATTTTATTAATAAAACGAAGTGTTAAAAGGTTACTATGACATTTAGAATAGCATGCCAGAGATAATTGTAAAACAGCAATGAATCCTAATTTTAAAAAATTCACACATACTAGTAACAGGCCCTGTCCCTGGTAGATAGCTCTGCATAGTGTTCTTCCTGCAAGTCACCAATCGCCTTTCCAGAGGGGGGAAAAAAATTAAAGACATCAGTAAATTTAGCTGCCATTTTTAGCATTTCCAACTTACTGTGAAGTAATTCACAGAAATCAATTAGAGAGGAAAATTCAGTGCTGACTTTTTTTCACAATCATGCCATCAGAGCACAAATAGGGATAAAGCACTTTTATTTACACTTACTCAGTTTGTAAAACCATGTGTACATTGCCATCATTTAAAGTGCAAGCTACATGTCTTCTGAATTAACTGAAGGCGTAACAGGTGCTGTGTAAGATAAAATACTGCCACCAGTAGTTATACAACTAACTACGAATGCCAGTAGCATAGTTCAAACCCTGCCCAGCTTAGTGTGTTCCTTCCTCTTGTATGTTACCAGCCGAAAACATATTCCATTGCTTTAGATACAATACTTTCATCTTTCCTAGGAGTTTGTCTGTCAGAAACCACCTACAAGGCAGGGAGAAAAACAAAAAGAGAAAATACAGAGAATCAGTCAACATATAGTTAATAGTTTTTACACTAACCATTTATTTCTTCTTTTCCTAAGTGCTACTATATTATAATAAGATATGTTTGAACTATTTTCAAAACAAGCCCTTAATCCCTGGAAAAGTGACAAATTATTAATTTAATATTTTTTATTATTATTTTAGAGACTGAACAGACTGAGCTTATACTTGAACCACATCGTTAAAGAACTGACAGCAAAAGATAAAAGATAAGGTCACACTGAAGTTAATGCCTGTACAGCCTCATAGAGCTAAGGAGAGTCAACACAAAAACACGTTTCCGTTTCCCTGAAAATACCTGATAGTCACTAGTGGAAGCCTTATATGCTGTTGCAAGAGGTCTCATTGTAGAAATCCTTGTAGTATTATTTGCAGGTTGTATTGGTGTGCCAGCAGGTTTTGTAGGTGGAGTGAAAATCGAAGACATTGAGGATGTAGAAGTTCTTTCAAAGTTTTCCATCACACTCTTAAATAGAGGGTTAATATAATGTAAATAAATACTGAAAAGCAGTAGTCCAACCTTTATTACCATTTAGATGGTAAATAACAACCAGCCCGGGGAGATGTGATTTGCTGCATTTAGACTCGGTGGAGCATAGCATTCAACCAGTCTAAAGACAGCAGGAATTTAGCAGCATATTTGGTAGAAGAGTGCTTTCCAAAATAAACAATAGGATTGGTGTACACGGTGGGTGGTATCTGACTCTGCTTAGCACAAGAGGAACCCATGGACCTAACTAGTACTTTTAAATCACAAGCCTAAGTGCTGATGTCAAATCCACAATGTCTAGTTTACAATTCCAGGAAAGTCTTACAAAACCAAACCTTCAATGGATTAGTCTCCTGAAATCTTTTTCCTCCAAAAATACAAGTTAATGACTATGGGTTTATTTATTGGTATATGAAAGTGGATACTGTCCACAAAAGACATAATGAGAATTCAAAAGCAATGAAGATCAGATGCCTGGCAATTATATGTCTTAGATCATTACTTCTAGAGCTTCAGCTTACAGGCAATTCATTCATCGATACAAACTGGACACCAAAATAATAAAAAGGAAAGGACAAACCACCAGCAGAAGCCCACTGAGAAAAGGGACATGGAAGTACTTTTGTTTCTGAATTTTATTAAGTGTAAGAAATGTTTCAGACTGCTAAAACTTCAGTAATTGCAAATTCAATTTCTAGGGTTGCCTTCTCAGTATGGTTTACATTGGAAAGCTTGCATTACTCTTTGGCATCATGTATCCTTAAAGGAGACAAAACAAATAATCTGTGCACTATAGAAGAATGACTGTTGCTTGCTTAAGCTTATGTACACTACCTAGTGCAAAGCGCTGCAGGAATTAAAGGTCAGGGCATTGCCAACACCTAGACACTAACAGCTCATGTTAATATTAAGACTACAAGACAGCCATGTCTACCCCAACTACTACTTACAAGAGAGTGACATGTTTTTCTAGGGGCAGGTGGGAGAATAGGATTGGGATTTTCTTGCTAACAAATTTTCAGTCCTAAGTACTAAGATAAACTCAGGAGACAGAAGCACATAGTCACATAAAAAAATAGAGAGGTACACTTAGGAGCAGCAACAGTCTTAATCTGCCACTATGTCTCTATTGCAGACCCTTAAGCCAGAAATTCCAGTCAGGAAACTTATCTCAATTGGCTCTTACATTATGGTTTCACTTCCTTGTCTAGTACAGCAATATAATTCTGTGCATTGTAACTTCCAAGGAGCACAGAGATTGCCCATAATGATCCTTCTCAGCAGGAAATGTTGACAAATACTTAAGAAAAAACTTACATAAATGTGTAACAGGCTATATCTATATAGATGAACTACCTACAATTTGCAATTCTAAAAGAAAAAAGAATTAAAGAGGTCAAGAAAAATAAAAAGAAAGACCAAAAGCAGAGTGCCTTATATTTAACTAAAAGCAACTATTAACTTACTTTATCTATACAGGGCTTGACACCAATCATGATAGATTCACCAAAAATTCTTCCATCTTTGCTTAAGGCTTTCCGGGCTTGAAGCTTAGACTGATATCGAATATGCATCCAGTTTCCTGTGTTGGACATCTGTATGAGATTAAGTAAAAATTGTGAAATGTAGGTTTTTAAATGCATAACTCGCAATGTTTTCTGACCTAAGTGTCAAACTAAGACATACCACATGCTTTAATATGTTTCCATATTGAGCAAACTGTAGAAGAATATAGGAAGCTGATGCTTGAGGAAATCTGAAAGACACAAAAAAATACTCAAAAAATTATGAGTAGTTTAAGAACTCAGGTGTTAAGATACAACCCTATGAAGCATTTATAGAAATCCAGAAGAGACCACTGTAATGACATCAGCAGCAGTGACTTGAGAAATACCACCTTCTAGGCACTTTACCACACACCCCAACAGCAGAATGGTGCCTTTCTAACTAGAAAAAATAATGTGTAGCTTAAGTTAAGATGCCTCACTGTGTGTTTGCTTGCTTTAACCATAGCTGTATTTCCTACAGCAGCTACCAATGCCAGACAACATCAATGCCCAAGTATTTCTCTCTGTATGCTGTAAAGACTTCACCCAGGTTTTTCTAATACTTTGGAAAACAACTTACCCAAATACAGTTACCCATGTGTCATCAAGTTGATCTTCTGAAGTAAGGGAATCACCTTGAGTATAAAAAGGATCTAGCTGAGCAGGAGACAGAGTAGTCTTCTTAGGCTGCCCAATACTCGCAGGACTGAACATGCTTGAAGCTGTTAAATTGAAATGGTACTGTTGAACAAATTTCTTTTGCAAGACAGAAGTTTATAGTAAAAGAATAAATTCAGTGTCAATCATTTCACTTGTATGTGGAAGAGTTTGATGGGTATTTACTCACTGACACAAAAAGTAAGTCAATCATAATTTCACATCTGCAAACACACTAATAAGTTTTTATGACTAGCAACTTAGTGGTCTCTTCAACTTCTAAACACCAACAGCTTAATACAGTTGCCAAATAGGAACAGGCCAACAGAATAAAGCTTAGCAAGAAGATACTGGTTCAGACACAAGATATCAAACATTGTGAAGATGGAAGGCAATCCATCAGTCTCAGCTGCTTCATTCAATTACAACCACCTCTGTGCTCAGTTCAACACCACATTTGGAACAAGGAACAAGTAAAGTTGATGGAAACTCAGCCAGTCTCAGAATGGATAATTATTTCCTACTCACATCCATATACCTTTTGAAAAGCTAACAAATACACCTCTTCACAAATTAGCAAGGAACTGATGTAGCTTGAATAGATTTTTCTGTATTAAAAAAAAACAGTAAGAAAAGAGATTAGAAATTTTGACAGGACATCTACCTGCTCCCGGAGTCAATGGCAGAATTCCACCTGATGGGCTCTGTGTTAAAGTAAAGCTGGCCTGCATTAAGATACAGAAAGTAACAAATCATTCTTATAAGTATACTGCTCAGATCAAGACAGACATTATTGAAGTGATTTAAACATTCAGGTAATAATATTAACTGTTTGGCTTAAGTTATTCCTAACTTTTAAGGGTAAGAACAGATATTTTCATATATATTTAATACAAGATTACCAAGAAGTATCAATGAAAAGTTATTTGACAATATATTTGACATATGCTTTGTGAAACAAAGTAGCTTTAAGTATCAATACTCAGAAACCTTTTAGTTTAACTTCTCAAAATACTCATGTCACTATTACTGCACTATTAATAATTCACACATTCACATGCATCCTCATGGGAAGGATATTAGTCTCCTAAGTTTATCGGCATTTTCACTGCCTAAAGGGTTCGGAAAATCACGGAAACACAACCTCCACTTGTAGGGAGACTATTACTAAACCTACTTTCCTGCTCAACTATTTAGTGCATAGAAGGAAAGGATACTTTGAGTTTTAGATGGTAGTAGTTGCTTTCTTTTTAACATAGAATTTCAACACCCAAAACAATTTTAGTCTATTTTTAGCCTGAATCACTGCATTTCTTAGATACAAGATCAAACAACCTGGAGTACCTGTAGACCTAGGAACATGTGTTCTGATAGCTGCTCAACATTTTTTGAAATTTAATATCCAATCCTTTAAGTCACTGCTGGATTCTGTCCTTCACAGAGAACCTCAGCTTTCAGAATAAACTTTTCAGAAGGCAGCACTCAATAGAAAGACTGCTCATGCAGTGAAAAGTGCTCCCCTTGCATCAAAAGGGTTCAGTGAAAAACGACCTAGTAATGCTTGATTAGTCAGTTAAGCAGCAGAGCTTATTATAAAATTTACCTTGTAGGAATTTGAGTGTTCCTCTTTCAAAATTAACCCCAACTGTCTACCCAAACTTCGACTAGATATTTTACTCAGAAAAATATTCCTTCCGTTTCAGTAAGTGCCTCTATTGCCTTCTAAAAGATAATCACAGAAACATGGAATTATTAAGTTTGAAAAAGATCTCTAAGATCGAGTCCAACCATTAACCTAACACTGCCATCTTGACCACTAAACCATATCCCCGAGTGCCACATCCACACATTTTTGAACACCTCCAAGGATGGCGATTCTAACACTTCCCTGGGTGGCCTGTTCCAATGCCTGACCACCCTTCCAGTGAATAAACTTTTCCTGATATCCAACCTAAACATCTTCTGGTGCAGAGGCCATTTTCTCTTGTCCTATTACTCGTTACCTGGGAGAAGAGACCAACCTCCACCTTGCTACAACCGCCTTTCAGGTTGTGAAAGGGTCCTTCTGGCAATCAGCAGCCCAATAAACTTAAAAGAAAGTGAAAAGCTGCAACAAGGCTGAATTTGTATGTACAAAACATAACTGAGGCATGACTTGTATTTTTCATTTCCTGCTGTATTGAAAATTAGCAATAATGGGAATTTGCTTCATGACCACAGCTCTTGTTTAGCGTACACAGGAATAGATACACCAAACAACCCAGACTAAGCAACAGCATGATCTGAAGGGTCACCAGTCATTTTGCTATGGCAGTTTATGCAACTAAATTTGAGAATTCACCGAAGCAGTAAGCTGCCTCACATCTTCTGCTAAGAACAGGCCAGTACTGAAGACACTTACTGGTCTTCTTGAGGATAGAGGCGTTGATCCAAGCCCAGGACTAGATAATTCATCATATATGCTTCTAACTGGTGGAGCACCACCTTTATCTTTATGTGTAGGAACTACTGGTTGTGGGGGAGACCCTCCTGCAATTCAAAGGAACAAAAGAAGAGCATGAGAAAACTTGTAATTTTGCTTTGCTGCTACTTGTTCTTCAAACTTCAATAATAAATTCAGCCATGCTCTCATGTTGATTGTTTCACTGGAGGTTTGCAGAGCCATCTGTCCTACCGAAGTGTTCAGGTTTGAATGTTCCAGGTAGGAGCATCACATGTGTCTCAAACAGCATCCTACAGAAGTACCATTTAGAACTTTCAGACCTCTCATTAACCCATTATGTTCACTGTTTACATGTTCTTTTTCTGAAGTTCTGAACATGGCTGTATCTTTCAATTTTATCTTAACTGTTTCAGAGACTAACTTGACTATAGTAGAGACACAAAAGCAAGATTTTTAAGACTTGAGATATCCTACGTGTTAAAGAACCATACCAAAATGCACAGAGACATTGTACATTGCTGTCACATTCCCACTGTCCAAATTCCTTGGCTTCCCATCTAATTTTATATTAAATAGAAATGTAAGCTCTTGAGAGCAGGGACTAGCTTGCATATAGACAGGATGAAGCTAAACCAGCTGCCCTCCCATTTTGTAAACTTTGGGACTTCCAGTATAAAAGAGAATTAAACTCCCTGAAAGAACTTCACGTATCTTAACGCTTTGTGTGGATTTACCCCAGGGGAAAAAAAAAGTAGTTTGCATCAAGTTTTCACTTGCAAAACATTTGGAAACCAAGCTTTTCCAAAGTACTCTTAAATTCTAAATTCTGAGCTTCAAGACTGCACTCTGAACTGTTTAACACATACAAGAATGGCTAGTGTTACATGGAATAATGTGCATTATGTAAAGCACTCTCCCATCAAGGTTTTCAGTTTAAGTGATGTACTTGAGCACTCCCTTTGGGAAGTCTGTGTTAGTAACTTACTGGCTCCCCTTTTCCTAAAATTGATACTCTGAGGCTGTAATAAACCCTTTAAAAAACAATTAGGTGAAATTCACCTGATTACTTTCAATTTCATAAATACTGTTGTAAGAGGTTGACTCCCAAGATGGATAAGGACAGGCAGACAAGACCAAAAAGCAGACCAACAAACCTCCAATCATGGAACATTTTAAGTTGGAAGGGACCTAGAAAGATCGAGTCCAATCCTGCCTGGCATTCAAAGAGGAGAATATTTTATTAAGAGAAAGCTTTTATCCTCAATTTCTCCTTCAAAATGACCAGCATATTAACACCATCAGATAATAAATTATGCCAACTGGTTTAGTACAAAAGCCAAGATCACCCATTACATGTGAACTACTCACTCATTCTTCTCAGAGAAGAAAACAGATATACAATACTAACATGGGTAAAGAACTTCTCCTAGTCTGATTGATTAAGTGGTTGAAGATAAATGAGCATCTATAGCTAGGAAAAGTCACTACTCCAGTCCAGTGACAGCAGACATCAAGACTGTAGCTACAACCACTAGATACTAATTAAGAAGTATATTTTTAGTTTTTCTCCACACAGTTTTTTTATGCTTGACAATCTGTAAGTGGCCTTTTAGAATTCAAGAAATAGAAACATTTCTGCAAACAAATTAGCAGTTTGCACAAGCTGCATTTAGTTTGCCAGCTGATATCTCTGTTTTAAACAAAGAGAACACATCGATATATGTGTAACTGACTCGTAAAGGGCCATATAAATTGATTTTGTATTCGGAGAGGTTCACGTTACCTTCCCTGTAAATCAAACTTTTCCTGATACCAAAATAGCCACATTTAAAACATTTATTATAATCGAATACACTGAGTTCACCACTTATTCAATCAGTGGAGTTTGCTTATCGAAAGATATAAAACTATAAGGATTCAAGTCTGCAACACTCGTGTAGAACAATGAGACAAACCAATTTTTTGCTTCCAGGACAATTTTTCAGCATTTAACAAATTCTGACCTGCAAGTAGTGGAGACCTTGTTTCCATTACACCAACGGAAGGGCCGTATAAAGCACGCGGCTGCGGAGTCACTGGCGCAGGTAAGTCACCCATCAAAAACCCAGGGAGAAACTGAGCACTAGTTCCTTGTTTTGGAGACGTCGGGGAGCCAAGAGTCATTGGTTCAGCTCCTGAAAACAAAATTTTAAAATATGAAAAAGACAAGTGAGCTAACTTTTCCCATTGTGGGCTCTATTAAAGAAATGCAACACAAGCTACAGTAAGTGATTGAGATCACAGAATCCCAGAAGCGCTAGGGTTGGAAGGGACCTCTGGAGATCATCTGGTCCAAACGCCCTGCCAAGGCAGGGTCACCCAGAGCAGGTGACACAGAAACGTCTCCAGGTGAATTTGGAATGTCTCCAGAAAGGGAGACTCCACAACCTCCCTGAGCAGCCTGTTCCAGTGCTCAGCCACCCTCAGTGTAAAGAAGTTCTTCCTCATGCTGAGGTGGAACTCCTTGTGTTTTGGTTTACGGCCATTGCTCCTCGCCCTGTCGCTGGGCACCACCGAAAAGAGCGTGGCACCACCCTCCCGGCACCCGCCTTTGAGACATTTACATGTATTGATGAGATCAAAGGCGGTTAAATTATTCATTTTACAGGTAAGCCGAGTTTATCACAACCTTTCATTTTTCGCAACTACAAGTGGCGGCCGATCGATTTAACCCCGCTCCCCTTTCGTTTCACCCCAGCGCGAACCGCCCCTTCCCGGCGCCGTCTCCCACTGCCCACTCCAGCTCAGCAGCATCCACACTCCCCCGCCTACAGCAGGGGGTCGGCCCCGGCCCCACTCCCCTTACAGGAGCGCAAGCAGCGCCGGGAGACCCGCCGGGCACCCCCGGCCGGGCAGCGGAGCCCCCTGAAGCGGCGCCCGGCAGAGCCGAAGCTCGGCGTGGGTGGGGGGGAGCCCGTGGCCCCAGCTCACCGGCGGGCGGCAGCTCCATGGCGAAGGCAGCCATGTCGGCCCGGATGGCGGGAAAAAGGCGGCGGCGGCTCCGCCGGGCGCTTTCAAACGGGACACAGCTTCCTGCCGCCGTCACTTCCGACCCGCCCCGGGACATGTTGTGATGCAGCGGGGCGGGCGGAACCCCATCGCGGGGGTGTGGCGTTCGGGCCCAGGCATCAGCCCGGCCCGGGCTGTCGCCTCCCGCCTCCCCGGCAAACGGTCCCCCCGCGGAGGGCCAGGTCGTGAACAGCGTTGGAGGAGCCGCGGTTACCGATACAGGGCTTGTCCTGGGCTGCTTCTGCGGGCTGAGAACTCAGAGCAGCCTCCCCACACCGCCTCCCCAGGGAAAGGGCTGTCGGTCATTTCCAAGGCTGCCAGCACCACAGCCACCCGCGTCCGCCGGGACAACGCAGTGACCTCTTCCCCCACGGACACGAGGGAACGATGACCACGACCAGCGATCAGATGCAGCGGGGTTGCCTAAACCCCGCATTAACGTCTAGCGTAGAATCATGGAATGGGTGGGCTTGGAAAGGATCTTAAAGCTCATCCAGCTCCACCCCCTGCCATGGGCAGGGACACCTTCCACTGTCCCAGGTTGCTCCGAGCCCCGCCCAACGTGGCCTTGGACACTTGCAGGGATGGGGCAGTCACAGCTTCTCTGGGCACCCTGTGCCAGGGCCTCAGCAACCTCACTGTAAATAATCTAATCTAAACCTACTCTCTTTCTTTGAATCCATTCCCCTTTGTCCTGGCTCTCAATGTTCTTGAGCATGAGCAATTCGTATTGGGAACGAGAGAGGTCGCGGTTCAAACACAATGATATGCTACAGTTCAAACTACTGGTATCAGGACAGAACACTAATCTTGAAACCAAACCTTTAAAATCACTTTAGCACACAATTTATTTAAACACAGTGTTCTCTTTATTTTGTTGCATATTAATATATCAAAGCATTAAGAGCTGGCATGAAGGCCACAAAATACTATTAAAATCTTGTACAGATTTTTTTTTTTTTTAAGAATGACATATTAAGACAGTAATTTCAGCCTGGGATCTCTCAGGAGGGTCAAAATTACATATCCTATGATGTCTGTTCTTTACATATGATGTGGAATGGAGTGAGGGGACAGCACATGAGGACCAAATGTGAAGAAAAGACAGTAGCATGAGCAGAGACAGGTCATTATCAACATTTTTTGTATCTCTACTGAAATGACTTACAAAAAAAAAAAACAACTCGATAGTTCCAAGACTGGAATCATCATGTTAGTGTACTTCAAATCACTACTAGATGAGAAATACACAAAGAATTAAAGCATCCTATGCATTTTGAGCATCCTCAAAAGACCATCGTTTTAATTTAAAAAAAAAAAAGGCTGGCTAGCCCACAAAATTCAATAATATCATCTATAGTTGCAATATAATTTTAAAACCCATTATCAAGGTACTTCATTATATGAACATTTTATTATCTAGATTTCACAACCAACTAGGAATGCACAGATTTGGAAAGAAAGCAATTTAGTTATTTTATTTCCTTTCTCTATTGCCGGCATTTTCTGATGGTCCAGTAAGCAAACCATAATTCTATTGTTTTCTAATATTTCAATGAAAACCGAGCTTTATCTTTTTATTAGTGCCCTGGTTTTAGGCAAAACTTCTCTGAAGTCAGTACAACACCATTTGGCCTTTTGATGACATGCTGGAAAAAACAGGGTCAAAGGAGGGTACGTAAAGACTTGAAAATGCACATGTGAAAGGGGATTTCAAAATGACAGATTGAAGTATATCCAACATCTGTTCCTGTATAGTCAAAACAGATTATTTCACTTCTCCCTTTGGATCAGTCACGATTGTTTATGCTTCCATTTGCCTTTATAATCTGTTCTTGGTACTTGTGAAGCTGCTCCATGAAGCCAGGATTTGGACAAGCCGCAGGCCTTGCATTTTTCACCAAGGAAAAGGCTCTGGCAAAGCTCAGTCTTTCTGAATTCATTAGAAAACCAATGACTACAGCCGCTGCACGGGAGACTCCTGCATTGCAGTGAACCAGTACCACGCCATCCTCCAAGAAAGAAATGAAATGTAAGTTGGGATATTCATTAGGTAGACAACAAGTGTAAGAAACTTGATATAAAATTCTTGTAAGACTTATTGAAAGCGCCTTGCTGAGATCAAAGCAAATATTTACACATGTAAGTAAGTCCAAACACAGATATAAGCATGATGTAAGTGTGAAATTAAGTATTTTTCTACCCTAAACCCTTTATTATTACCAAATTCTTCAAACCTAATTCGTACTGTAGTAGTAAAACACATCCTCTGTCCCTCTTCCTGAGGCCTTACAGCAGCCCCTTCATGTAAAACCCAAATCACAGACATCTGGGATACTGACGTATCTGATCTAATTGGGTGCTAATTTTGAAATATATTTTATTTGCAATATGGAAAGGAACTTGACAGTATCTTGTTAAAGGTTAAAAACATAGCAAGGCAGCAAACAGCTAGGCACAGAGGCAGATTTTAGAACATCTTGTAGTTCCAGTTGCATGTTTCTTGTGTAGTCTGCAGGGAAGATTCTGGGTAACAGGGATCACGCACAGGAACAGAAACATTAGAAAAGATATTGTGTCATTTGCAACACATCTCTCCCTTCCCATCACACCACTGGTACAACTGCAGCAGCTGGTGTAGCTGGTACAACTAAGGTCCCTTAACTGGGAATGAGGGTGCAAAATCCAAAACTACTCAACCTCCCATAAATTCACAAATGCTTCTTCTGGGGTTTGAATTCAGGCTTATCCTGAATTATATATAAAATTAATGGTTTTTATCCTACTTAAACATTTCCCACACAACCTTTGAGACACCTGAATGGCTCTTTTTAGACACTGCAAGTTTTGTTAAGAAATCACAAACCCAAATTAACGCAAAGACAACTAGACAATCCAGCATGTCTTAAGCAGTATTTGCAAGACCCAGGTTTCGTGATGTTGTCATGTTTTTATGTCAGATTATGACCTGGAAAAGGCTCAGTCCAAACTGTCTGCCAAATGCCCCTCTGACACAAAAAGAAACCACCAAACCACCAGCACCTCCATATTCAGAATGAAGATACTGAAACATGACATGATGTGCTCAGATACTTGAGGCTAAACAAACTATTCTAGTTATAAACAGCCTGTTCTGTCTGCCCTTAACAGGTACAAGTTACTTAATGGGAATTTTACCCAGAGACAAAATTAATATGGGTAAATAATAAGCATTGGAAGCAATTTTTCTTTTCTTTTGTACAGTTCATGCTTTATTTCCCTCTTTCACATTTAAGTTTGATGTGTCTTTTTTAATAACTGGTTTGTTTTGCACTGCCAAAAATTATATAGTGATACCCATGAATCCTGAAAATTACTGAACATGAATGAATCTGGGACATAATATTAAACCAACTTTAATACCAAGAATATTTATCTTTCCTTGTTAAAGCCCATTGTTTACAATTCATACAAAACCGAATTTGGCATGTCATTCTTAACTAATTTTGTATTAGCTATGAATACAGAATAAAAGTGAGAAACAGACTGCAAATAGGAAATTCATCTCTATTTACCAAGAACTCCTTGCTCTGATCCTGATACCCAAAGTTTTCCTGCCCAGAAATGGTCTATGGACTTGCAAGAATCATGTAAGATTCAAGACCAAGTTGTTGGTTTTTTTAAATTTTTATGGAGAGAGAAACAAAATCACCTTCTGCCAACACAAAAGGTGATTATACAGTGGTTATACACAGTGGGCAAAAAACCTTATCAAGGAAAGAAATTTAAAAGAAGCATAAAATTTTTGGTGAAGTTGAAGACTAATGTAATTCTTTATGGATCCATTTTACTTTGCAGTGGAACAGAAGCTTTTTCCTTAGGAAAGACAGAGGGAGCAATAAGGAGCGATGCTCATGAATAAGCAAAGATTTTCTCTTTGGAAACACAAGATTTCAGAAGTTTTATTATTAGATATTAAACATAAAAAAAAGTATCCCTCATTCATAGTATTATTACCTGACACGGGTCACTAAACATGTCATGGAAAACCTGCCTACCAATTTGGAGTGTAGAAGAAAAGTTGAGCTCTGATCAGTATCAGAATTTGCACCATGGTGTCTAGAGACTTGAGCCATTACAGCCTTAGAAAAGTGAATCCTGTTACAAGTACCCAGCTGGCAATGACTTACAGAACAGTGCAGGCTTCACTTGCATCCTCAAATTCACGTGCTCTCATACTTCCTTCATTGAGTTAACCACGTTCTAGAAATAATTTCTCATATATCATGTTCTCTCACCAGTGAACATCTCGTCCTCCCCCATTTTAGGAGATGAAACAGTAGTATCTCTGTGATTACTTAAACAGAAGAGCACTTGATGACACAATTTATCATATGCTCTTTTAACACTATTTTGACAAATAAAATAAAGTAATTCAAACCACCCAGAGATCTGTCTCTGTATACTACTATCATATGCTTTTTGAACTGATCCTGGAGAACAACTATTCCATCAACTACCTTCTCTTTCATCCACCTCTCCCATCAGAAAACTACTAATATTGCTGTAAAAGTTTTCCTGAAAACTCCCTAACTTACAAAATAGTAACTGGGACATAAACACCAGAGGCAGAAAGCAAAATCTAGCAGATATGAATGGCAACTCTCATTTAGAAATGAACTGGAAACCGTAATTAGAAACCTTGAAAAGGTCATTAAGTAACAATAAGTTATCACATAGCTTGTAAATTATAAATGAGAGAAGGAAAGAACACTGCAACACAAAGAAAACTGGGGCAAGATCATCTTTAATCCCAATCTACATAAACAATGAACCTGATAGATATGGTAGAATAACATGCAATAATGTTTGGTTGTTGAGTTATAGTGTGGATACCAAAATAATAGTTGTTGTAAATTAAACAGTAAGCCTGAATTTAACACCTGTGAGTTGGGCATGTTCCTGGTTACAGATAACTCTGCCAAGCAACCCCAGAAGGGTTTTTCAGCCTATTTTCTGTGTCACATCCTTTCAGGATTTTGTGAGCAGTTAAATCACTTTTGGCTCCAAGACTACAAACACATTCTCTGATATTCTTGGTATGTATGTGGATTCATAGCATCTTCTTTGAGCAACCTGGTCTAGTGGGAGGTGTCCCTGCCCACGGCAAGGGGTTGGAACTAGATAATCTTTAAGGTCCCTTCCAACCCAAACCATTCAATGGTTCTATGATGAAAAGCACAAGGATGGTGAACAGCTGATGATAAACCACACAGATCTGTAAAAGCCCTGTTTCTTGCTTCTAATCCAGGCTGGTTTCTAATCCAAAACAACATCCCCAATGGATAAGTAAATTTTCTCCATTTCCTTCTGTCAGGGGTAGTGACTTGGATTTAGGATGCAATTTTTTTATCTAAACTCAACCCCTGGTCCAACTGTATTAAAGAAGCATTTCTCTAAAACTCAAGACAGTCATTCTGAAAGAGCAATGCTGGAGGGAATGAAGATTAACAGCAGTGCCATGTCTCTAGGAATGCGTAGAAATTACTTGGATTTTCTATTTGAAATTTAAAAAGACAATGGCAAAAGTATTCATTTGGTACCATATTTTCTTTTAACAAAAGAAGCTGCTTTAGTTTTTAAATAGTGTAATAAATAATCTAAACAGGATAACTACTAACATTAATTAGGACCATACCTGGATCTTGGCTTTCTCAATAAACTCGAAACATTCAGGGAAATAGGAGGTAATATCAGTTTCTGGGAGGTCTAGAATGGAAATGGTCTTGTATATAAAGTCATTGAGGAAGGCATTTTGGACTCCGTATGCCACATTTAGAACATGAGTGACCTAAGTCAAAAAAAGAAAAGAAAAGAAAAAGGGATTTTCTGAAGATAGCAAACAAAATGAGCAATTACAAAGGTGAATTAATCTTTAGGCATACAGAGACTCTACCTTACACAGATGCAATGTTCAGTTTTACATACATATGCTGTCTATGGTATGCTTTTCTCCAAGCAGTTTCGAAGTGTGCTAAAACATACTGTGATAAATCTCAGGGTTTTTCTGAGAGGAAGTGAAAAGATCATTGCTCAAGCACAGACTAAAAAATGGATTTTCAACAGAAAAGGGAGTTGTCAGCACATGGTTGGAAAATAAAAGAGAAAGCAATAGGAATGAAAGCACAGACCACCCAACAATCCCCCAAATTTCAAGCCTGCTCTAACCCATCAGCTTAATGTTCCTTTTGGTTGGTTACCAGAACCAGTTGCTGAAGCAGAATGACTTCAGAGTGAACTGTTCTTGGCAGGTGACACCACCTCTGGCCTCCTGCCATCTCTGCTCTGCCCAGGCTACCCCCAGGTTGTGGGTTATTTTAAGTTACAGTAAAGTGACATTTAGATGGCACCAGATGCCAACCTGGCGCACATCCTGTCCTGCAGAAGCACCACTGTCCAAAGGCCTTATCATCCCATTACTGCAATAGAGAAAAGACAAAAGTTTGGGACAGACTTAGAGAAGCTGCTTTGTTTTTCTAGTTTCATGAATCCCCATAAGGCAAGGGGGGAATGGTGCTGCTTAGTGTCTGAAGTGGAAATGCATATGGCATCTTAGGAATCTGTTCCATTAAACAGCTCTAAACAATCATCACTCTTGCAGGGAAGCAAGACTTTTTTCAGTGGTACCTAGCAACAGGATGACGAGCAGTGGCCATAAACTAAAACATAACAAGTTCCACCTCAGCATGAGGAAGAACTTCTTTAGATTGGGGGTGGCCGAGTACTGGAACAGGTGCCCAGGAAGGTCATGAAGTCTCCCTGTCTGGAGACATTCCAAACCCACCTGAACACGTTCCTGTGTCACCTGCTCTGGCTGACCCTGCCTTGGCAGGTGGTTTGGACTAGATAATCTCCAGAAGTCCCCTGGAAGATTCTGGTATTCTCTGAAAGCACTTCAGTTTCTCGTGAAGCCAACAGAAACCCATCCACCTGCAAATGGAGCAGCCTTTTGAAAATGCAAGTGGAATACAGTTTTCCTCAGATTTGCTAGAGAATATTTTAGAATATTTAATTTACAAGAGAAACTCACTGCGCGCACTACGCGAGATGCATCTGCATGTCCCTGTAACCTTACCTTGTGCTTTCTCAGCGTCTCCAGGTCGTGAGCAGCATCCTGCGACCCTACGGAGAGACAGAGAACGCGCCCGTTGCTGCGCTGAGGCCCTGCCCGGCCGATGACCCGCGCCCGCCGCCCCCAGCCCCACTCACCCAGCAGCAGCCAGGGCTTCACCACGCCGACCTGGAGGTCGGCGCTGAGGTCCTGCACGAAGCCGCCGCCGGGCGCCGCCTCCTCCTCCTCCATGTGCAAGCAGGCGCCGCGCCACGTCTCGATGATCCTGCGGCCGGTCAGCGTCGTCACGCGGGTGCGCTGCTTCCGCAGGTTGGCCCTGGAGAAGCTCCGGATCTCCTGGGTGAGGGAGTGCATGGCGCGACTGCCGGCGCTGCTCCGCGCCGCCCGCCCCGCTCCGCTCCGCGCCGACCGGCGGTGACGCGGCCCCGGGGGCGGTGCCTCGGCGCGCCGGGGCTCCCCCGTCCCCTCCTGTCGGAGCTAAAGCAGCCTCTAAATCGAAAAATCCGTGTTTCCAATGCCGTGCTGTTTTGGGCAACAGGCCATGCAGCAACGCCCGTCTGACTCTAATTGGGACTTGCTTGTCGGGAAGCATGGGAAAACGTTGTAAGCAGCTAAATGGAAAATATTAGAATTAAATATATTGGGTCTATTTTTTCCCCAGAGTCATTTGACTAGTGATCAAAGACTAAACAAAATCAGCTTCTTATGTTTACCAAAGAGGCAAAATGAAGAAAAGGGAGGCAAGGTGAGGCTGCTTCCCCCTTATTCCCAAACGACTTAATGCCCATGTTTTTATGCATCCTCTGTAGGGTACCATTTGTAGTGTTCCACAGCTGGTACATAGTCATAGAATCACAGCATTGGTTTGGGTTGGAAGGGACCTTAAATGGAATCATCTCATTCCAACCCCCCTGCCATGTGCATGGACACCTTCCACTAGACCAGGTTGTTCCAAGCCCCGTCCTGGCTTTCAAGAGGTGGGGAATCCACGGCTTCTCTGGGCAACCTGTTCCAGTGCCTCACCACCCCCACAGTAAAGAATTTATTTCAGATATCTATTTCCCCTCTTTCAGTTTGAACTTATTCTTTCTTGTCCTATCACTGAGGTTCCTAATAAAGAATCCCTCTTCCTTGTAGGTCCCTTCAGATAATGGAAGGCTACATAAGTGTGTGAAATGTTTGTTTGCAAAGTTAGATGGTGATACTGTTAACTTAAATTCTGCCAGAAATACATTTCAATCTGCTAACAATCATCTGTGCTGGCTTATAGAATAAGGACACATTACTATAGTACTTCTTCTCTTGTAATATTCCTCAAACTTTTGCTGGAGGGATATGATGACTCTGAAAAGATCCTCCTGATAGTTTCCCAGAATGCAGTACAGACCAAAGGCAACTTAGTTCCATGTAAAGAGGTCTACAAATGCCTGACCAATTCGAGAAGCAGAGAATGCTGTTAGGAACTGCAAGAGCATTAGTTATTTCTGGGAATGCCAGAGGCAATTTTCTTACAGGAATTAGACATAAAATCAAAGTAATCTAAAAAAGGCAGAATACCCCACACACAGTCTGCAGAAGCTAGGGTCTAAACTAAGATAAAATCAAAGATGCTTAGTGTAGGGAGAGGAACAGAACAGAGATCTGGGCTAGATCAGAGGTTAGAGTGACAAGGGCACCTTTAAGTACAAGAATGAGGTTTTGTAACATTCTGCATGATAGATATGTGGCCTCTCTGAAAGTGGACTGTGCTTCATAGCAGTTAACTTAAAACAAAAATGATGCAGAAGCTGATTAATTTGGTTTTTGTTAAGGCCTTATCAGTTATTTTGATGCAGTTGATCAGAAAGGAAGCTGGCCCAAGCCAGCAGTTACATAGAATTTCATGTCTGTTCTCATGCTGTACTGGCTCACTACAGCTGCCTCTGTGAAAGGAAAGGATATTAGGGTATCTTGCAAGAACTCAGAGAACCTTGTGTCAGGAAATTTTCAAGGCCTTAGGAAAATTTGCTTGCAGTGCAGCCCCAGCATCCTGCCCTTAAGAGTAACCAGGTGCTTTGTAGCCAGCTTCTGGGCTGTATGAGTATGGGGTGTGCTGTGTAAGCATTTGCAAGACGAAGACAGATGTGTAAGACACTCACAATTAATAATACAGCTATGTGTTGTTCCTTAATCTCAGAGGAGGAAGATGCAATAGGTGCGGATGCAGAAAGGCAGCTGACTCCAAAGTAATGGACTAATTTTCTGCTAGGGATGTTGATCCTTGTTATAACTGCCTTAAACACCAGGGGTCCCTACTGGACACAAAATCTGTGCTGCTCTTTTCTCTCTGAAATCCTAACACACTGCAGATGTTTATATGTGGAATTAGTATCTTGTTATTTAGTGTGTCCATGTCATAAGCATTAGATCTAGCTTGACTATTCATATCCACTATTTCTTATAAAGCAGGCATTTCCATGATGATGTCAAATTGTTAATACTGTTCATTACAGGACAGAAGAGAAGATAATAATGAATGAGAGTTTAAAACTGGGATTTCAGTTCACAGATGAATTCCTGTATTCCTCTTGCATGCTTTGCTGAGAGTAGAAGACTTCTCTAAAGGTGTGGCAGGAGCTGGATGCTTTCTCTACTTTCTTGGCTGAACGTATTTATGGTATTTCTGAATCTTCAGGTTTTGAATAAGCTACATATCAATGCAAATGCAGTAGTTTTAAGTAATTTTTAATGTTATGGTTCTTCTGTTCTGTCTGTCAAGAAATTCAGCAGAACCTGTTCTATGGGTATGAACTAAGAAATGTGTACTGTAATTACTAATTGTTACAAAAGGCAGCTTGTACGTATTCAAAAAACCCGTATGGTAGTACATCTTCTTTCTGTTGTATCTATTTCCTTCCACTGTTATTTTGGTGTAGGTACTGCCTGTACTTATTGATGAAAAAGAGCTGGCTTCTATCAGAAAAGTGATAACCAGACATTCCAGATAGCTGACTTTGAAAAAGCAGTCTTGCACTCTGAAAAATGCATATGTTAGAGGGTTGAGATTGATTGTAAAATGCACTGAAAATTGACAGTTGATTCTTATGTTGGTAATTTAACTGAAGTGGAGAATTGAACCCTAATTACACTAATTACATCACATTTCAAATTGCATTTAACAGATGACTTTGAGGAGTAAGAGAAATGGGGGAGAAAATTGAACTGTTGTCAGCTGATATCTAATAGTGCCTCTGCTTCAGATTCTATGTTCCTTAGTTGAAAATAACAGAGAAGTTGAAAATAACTCTGTGCACCAGTTGGTGACTGGATGACTGTGAATCATGAATGTAGTGTGGTGATGAGAAATGTGAGTGTGAAGGTGGAATGCATGAGGAGATATTTAAAACAGAGAGAGGGAAATAATAATGCCATTGTATGAAGTTTTAATAAGCATTTTTGGAAGTGCATTGTGCTATTTGGGGATGACGGTATTCAGGAAAGTTGATCTCATACTTGAAACAAGTGCAAAGAATAGTTTAAAGCTTAAATTGCACTGCATATGTCAGACTCTCATCGAAGCAGTCAGTGGTACATGGACCCCTTGGGACAGGCAGCTCCTGTCCATGATGATGTGGGAGGGAGTAGCCTCCTGCAGAGGGACTATTTCACCACCATTTGTGCCAAAATACACGTAAGCACTTCTAGCAATTTCTTAGTTGCTTCATACTCTCCAGGATGCTGTGTCCCACACAGCCTTGGAGGCCCTTAGCTGGAGCAGAGTCTTGGTTGCAGCTTTGCAAAGTTGTCAAGACGTGATGCTTACTCCTGCTGGGTTTTCTCTTTCTGAAGCAGTTTGGAGTCACAAGCTCAAGATAATTCACACCCTGAGCAACAGGGCAAGATGGTACATGGGAGGATGGCTTGAGTATTACATGCTACCATTTCCCTTCACTGGCATATGTCTGTTCTCCCTGCCATTTCCTTTGTGTAGAGAGGGTTTGGCTGAGAGACAACCACTCGTTTTTTCTCATCAGTTTGTTTTTCATCTTTTAGACTTGCCAATATCTGGTAGGGAAAGAATATTCTAGAAGAAAACTAGAGTCTCAGCAATGTTGATGGAGAGTGATTTGTCCTCTTTTCCAGCCTGGTTGTATACCTTTGTCCCACATCCTGAATGAGGACGCAGATATTAACTCCTTTGTTCTAGTATCCAGTAACATGCCTGGAAAATCTATCGTAAGTGGAATCCTGACTAGAAAGTGAGATTTTTAAAAAGCTAGTGAAATGCGGACAAAATCTTGAAATGTTATTTTATGAGGAAGAATGAATTTGTAGCAAGACCTCTTCCAGAACTTAATATAGTGAAGAGTGAAAAGTCCACAAGGATTCTCAGTTTTGTGTACTGAGATTGTTGCTGAGGTGAACTGTGAAGGCCTAAGAAACTGTAAGTTAGCCAGCTATTGTGGGCTTCGGGTGTTTTTCCTAGGATGGCATGAATAAGGGGTGAAGGCAGGGGCAGATTAAGTATATAGCATTTTAAATGTGTTGCTGTAGTAGTTGGTCCAAATGGGAAGCAGGACCGTGCTGAAGGCTGTGTACAGAAAGTTAACAGGGCATTCCTGCACAAAGTACTGCAGTTACACATACTGTGACCTGGTTGTTAGTGAGCCAAGCTTTGCTGGAAGGTATTAGGTTGTTCTGAATTTCTGGCTTCGCCAGTTTGTAACACATTGGAAGTGCTAGATCCTATTGGCTAAACAAAGTGCACTTGTGTGGGGGAATAAGGTGAAGCCAGAGGTGGTGGGAGACATCTGCACATATTTTGGTGCTTTGTTTCCTCATAATTGTGGTGCTCGTACTGCTGCAGATGATTTTCCACTGTAAGGGGAAGTATATATCCTAAGCACACATTTACATATCCTCTCTTCCTATATTCCTTTGGCATACAAATCAAAGCATCCATTAAAGCCATGCTGCTAATGCATGCTGCATCATTCTTGACCAGCTTTATCTATGCAGTGTGTTAGGTAAGAGCAGAGGATGCATCTTGGTCAAGCCCAGAAACAGAGCCAGTTCCTCAGCTCTTTGGAGTTTGGGAGACTGAGCTGGTGATCTAACTCTGACAAGCTGCAGTATGGAAGCCCAGTCCAGACTGCTAATGACTGTGAACAGAGGCCCAATGGTTGCTCCTAATAATATTATTAAGTTTGTGAACCTTCTTCAAACACTGCCTTTTATCCCTGGCCTGAAAGGTAGGCAGCTTCTCTTTGTTTAATCTTTTTATTTCAAGCAGCATAGTTTGCTGTTTTTTATAAAGCTATCCTGAACCAGTGGAGTTTCCACTGGCATATCTCCTCATACTGCTGCAGGGAAATCTCACTGGAAGCAAAATCATGCCCATAACCAAAGGCATGGCCCTACAAACACTTACCAGGGCATTCCTCTCTGCTCTCACCACGCTTTGTGAACAATCCATACAAATGAGCAGAGAGATTCACTGATCTAAAGATGTGTGTTTTTATAGTGTATCAGGGATTGTGCTTAATGAAGAGCACTGAGGAATAGGGTAGAATGCACAGCTGAAATATTTAGTAGCCAAAGGGAGTATGTCGCTGTTGTAGTGAGCACGGAGAGAAAACCAACACAGATTTGAACCAGGAAGAAAGGTGAAGAACAAGTGTCTTTATTTAATTAATTCAGCCCATTTTATACATTAGTATTCTAGCATGGTATAAGGTCATTGGACCTTAAGCCGTCCACCTCCTGAAGTGATTGGTCAGTTCTCCCAACACCCATTCCAAAATGTTTCTCTAGTCAGTATCACAACAATTCTGCAAACAATCTGCAGGTGCAAGATAGCAAAGTTAGTTTACAAAACCCATATCATTGTTTCTAATAGTTTTCATGGGAAAGACAGCACTCTCACGAAATGCTGCAGCCTCACAAGATGCTGCAGAAAGCTGGAAAGTTTCTCTGCTAAAGCTTTTTAGCATCCACAGGAGTACACCTGGGGACCTGTTGGTGTGAGGAAGATCTGGCAGCACTCGTGTCTATGTAACATAAGTAGGATCTGAGTTCCACTCCCATTTGTGCTCAGGTTTCTGTTCTCCAGGTGGACTGGAACTTGCTTGTCTGCAGTCATGTACTAGCCAAGGTGGATTAAGATAGATATATATATACACACAAACACACATATATATAAATTGTTCATATGTTCATGTAGCTTGGTGTAAAATCAGGTATGCCACCTCAGTAGTAGTTAGGCAAAGTTAAGCAGGGAAAGGAGCAATAAAAAGACACTAGAATAACTTTTTAACAAATATGCACATATATGAAATACCTTCCATTCAGGCTGGCTGCTCTGCAAAGGAGTGATGACTAACTATGCAGTTAGCACAGACCATCAGCCACCAAGGCAGTTTTTCTCCATCACTTGTGTATTATTTCCTTTTAAGTATACCTTCATGTGCAGGTTTGAAAGCAAACCAGTGACTCCAAGTCAGAAATATAATTTAATAGGGAAAAGGTAAAATAAATGCAATAGTATAAAAGCGAACCACTGACAAAGTCAGAATACAACCTGGCACCCTGTCAGTCAGGGTGCTGGTAGCAGTTCAGATGAAGTGGTCCTGTTAAAGCAGTGATCCTGTAGGAAAAAAGAGTCTGGTCTCCGTCTGAAAGTCCAGTGGTAGCTCTTGTCCTCTGGAAATCCAGTGGGAAAAGGCTGTCTGTGGTGTTTGGAATCCTAGTTTATATTTAGGATGGAATGCTTGGTTTCTCCCTCTGGGTGGAGCTTCTCACAATGGGATGATAAGGCATTGATGGGCCCATTAACAAAAGATTGTCCAGAGGCAGTTATCTATGAGCCATGGGCAGGGTCCTTGATTGCCCATTAAACAAAGATAGCTCCCNGGCAGATTAAGTATATAGCATTTTAAATGTGTTGCTGTAGTAGTTGGTCCAAATGGGAAGCAGGACCGTGCTGAAGGCTGTGTACAGAAAGTTAACAGGGCATTCCTGCACAAAGTACTGCAGTTACACATACTGTGACCTGGTTGTTAGTGAGCCAAGCTTTGCTGGAAGGTATTAGGTTGTTCTGAATTTCTGGCTTCGCCAGTTTGTAACACATTGGAAGTGCTAGATCCTATTGGCTAAACAAAGTGCACTTGTGTGGGGGAATAAGGTGAAGCCAGAGGTGGTGGGAGACATCTGCACATATTTTGGTGCTTTGTTTCCTCATAATTGTGGTGCTCGTACTGCTGCAGATGATTTTCCACTGTAAGGGGAAGTATATATCCTAAGCACACATTTACATATCCTCTCTTCCTATATTCCTTTGGCATACAAATCAAAGCATCCATTAAAGCCATGCTGCTAATGCATGCTGCATCATTCTTGACCAGCTTTATCTATGCAGTGTGTTAGGTAAGAGCAGAGGATGCATCTTGGTCAAGCCCAGAAACAGAGCCAGTTCCTCAGCTCTTTGGAGTTTGGGAGACTGAGCTGGTGATCTAACTCTGACAAGCTGCAGTATGGAAGCCCAGTCCAGACTGCTAATGACTGTGAACAGAGGCCCAATGGTTGCTCCTAATAATATTATTAAGTTTGTGAACCTTCTTCAAACACTGCCTTTTATCCCTGGCCTGAAAGGTAGGCAGCTTCTCTTTGTTTAATCTTTTTATTTCAAGCAGCATAGTTTGCTGTTTTTTATAAAGCTATCCTGAACCAGTGGAGTTTCCACTGGCATATCTCCTCATACTGCTGCAGGGAAATCTCACTGGAAGCAAAATCATGCCCATAACCAAAGGCATGGCCCTACAAACACTTACCAGGGCATTCCTCTCTGCTCTCACCACGCTTTGTGAACAATCCATACAAATGAGCAGAGAGATTCACTGATCTAAAGATGTGTGTTTTTATAGTGTATCAGGGATTGTGCTTAATGAAGAGCACTGAGGAATAGGGTAGAATGCACAGCTGAAATATTTAGTAGCCAAAGGGAGTATGTCGCTGTTGTAGTGAGCACGGAGAGAAAACCAACACAGATTTGAACCAGGAAGAAAGGTGAAGAACAAGTGTCTTTATTTAATTAATTCAGCCCATTTTATACATTAGTATTCTAGCATGGTATAAGGTCATTGGACCTTAAGCCGTCCACCTCCTGAAGTGATTGGTCAGTTCTCCCAACACCCATTCCAAAATGTTTCTCTAGTCAGTATCACAACAATTCTGCAAACAATCTGCAGGTGCAAGATAGCAAAGTTAGTTTACAAAACCCATATCATTGTTTCTAATAGTTTTCATGGGAAAGACAGCACTCTCACGAAATGCTGCAGCCTCACAAGATGCTGCAGAAAGCTGGAAAGTTTCTCTGCTAAAGCTTTTTAGCATCCACAGGAGTACACCTGGGGACCTGTTGGTGTGAGGAAGATCTGGCAGCACTCGTGTCTATGTAACATAAGTAGGATCTGAGTTCCACTCCCATTTGTGCTCAGGTTTCTGTTCTCCAGGTGGACTGGAACTTGCTTGTCTGCAGTCATGTACTAGCCAAGGTGGATTAAGATAGATATATATATACACACAAACACACATATATATAAATTGTTCATATGTTCATGTAGCTTGGTGTAAAATCAGGTATGCCACCTCAGTAGTAGTTAGGCAAAGTTAAGCAGGGAAAGGAGCAATAAAAAGACACTAGAATAACTTTTTAACAAATATGCACATATATGAAATACCTTCCATTCAGGCTGGCTGCTCTGCAAAGGAGTGATGACTAACTATGCAGTTAGCACAGACCATCAGCCACCAAGGCAGTTTTTCTCCATCACTTGTGTATTATTTCCTTTTAAGTATACCTTCATGTGCAGGTTTGAAAGCAAA
>VZTH01010044.1:2569-13822 GCA_013397815.1 Aleadryas rufinucha
GGCGGGAGGGATGGGATCTGTTGCTTTCCTCCATCCTTCGTTCTTCCAACGGGGAAAAATTCATTAAAGAAAATTTAACGGGAGATGCAGATCGGGGAGTGGGGGCCTGGGGGGCTCCTGCAAATGGGAGACGGGAAAAGAGAGAGATCGGAGCTTGGCTTACTGTGAGCTCGCAACGCACCTGTGGCAGGCTTGCAACAGATTTGCAACGGATGTACACAAGGGGGTTGCAATGGGACTGAAACAAGTTTTCAGTGGGTTTGCAATTAGTTTACAATGGGTTTGCAAGTGGTTTGAAATGGGCTTCAAAGGCCCCCAATGAAACAGCAAAGAGCTTGCAAGGGGTTTGCAACGGGTCCACGATAGGCTTAAAAAGAGCTTACAAGAGGGTTTGCAGTGGGTTGCTAGGGGTTTGCAAGGGATTTGCAATGAGTTTGCAAGGGGTTTGCAATGGTCTTGCAATGAGTTTGCATTGATCTTGCAAGAAGTTTACAATGGATTTGCAAAAGGTTTGAAATGGGCTTTCAATGAGTTTGTAATGGGTCTCCAGGTTTTGCAAGAGGTTTGCAGTAGGTTCACAATGGACTTGAAAGGGATTTGCAAGAGGTTTACAATGGGCTTGCAATATACTTGCAAAAGGCTTACAAGGGGTCTGCAGTAGGCCTGTGACTGGCATGCAATGGGCTTGCAATGGGCGAGTTACAATTAGCTGGCAACAGACTTGCAACTGGTTCGCAGTGGATTTGCAGCGGCCTTGCAGCGCCTTCTCTCCACATGGGCACATCCCAGGAACCCAAACCCCAGTCCTGACACTTGTCCCTCGTCCTGGGGAGCCTCCTGGCTGTGCTGCTCCCGCTCTCCCAGGGCTGCCTCTGGATTCAGTCCATCCCGGGAAAGGATTTATCCCCCCGTGCCACCCTGGGCCTCGCCCTCCACGATTGAAGGAGAAGCAGCTGCCCGGGGGGGAGATCAAAGATCCCCCTGGAGCCACCGGAGGGTGGAAAATCCCCGCGGCCGCAGTGAGGAGGGTCCGAAGGCTCTGGCTGCGCGGGGCTGGGGTGGTGACGCGCGGGACGGAGCCGTGACGGAAGCCCTGGAGCCTCTGTGTGACTGGAACCAGAAGGGAGGGGGGTCCAGGCTGGGAAATCAGCCGGGGAGGTTGGGAGTAGCAGGGTTCCTTTGATCCCAGCCTCGCTTCCAGGGTTCCTCCTTCCCTTGCTGCGGGGATCGCGAGGGGCTGCAGACAGGGTTACAACAACCTTACAGCAGGCTTGGGCTGGGAACGAGCTTGCAAGGGCCTTACAATGGGCTTGTAATGCATTTACAGGGGGCTTGCAACAGGCTTGCCAGGGGCTTGTAGTAGGTTTACAATAATCTTGCAACAGTCTTGCAAGGAGGTTACAACAGGCAGTGGGCAGTGGGCTTGCAAGGAGCTTGCGAGGGATTTACAACAGGCTTGCGATAGGTTTACATTGGGTTACAACGGGTCAGCAAGGGGTTTGCAACAGGTTTGCGACAGACTTGTGATAGCCTTACAATGGGCTTACAATGGGCTCACAATTGGAGTGGGAGAGAAATTAAAGTAATGAACAAATATGCACATAAATGGAGAGAATTATTTGCATCTTTACTGTTTTGGGTGAATTTGATGCTTCTTTCAGCCTCCATCATGGATTTGTAACAGAGAGAGACGAAACCAGCCCCTACACCTGCCCAGATTGTCTCATTCCCAACGTTTATTCCATGGAAATGTCAGCACAATCCCAACCTGGACCTTGCTGGATGAGCAATCTCACACCAGTTAAACAAATTTACATGGATTTGAGTTGGAGAGCTGCAAATATTCCATATTTCTGGGTTTTTTTCTCTTACTGGGGCTACACTACTGGTAGAAGTTCACTTTCCTTTGGAGCTTTTCTCTATTTACAGCAGGATCTGAGGGTGTTTTTGGTTCCCATTTTGCACTGGGGAGGATATTCAGCATCACCCCCTAAAAAAATTACGTGTATCAAGGCTGAAATTGCAACAGATTGGGGATAGAAATGCCTTTTGCTGGAAATTTGCCTCTTTGCAATCCCAAATCTTGGAGCAAGACACTGAGGTGAAAACTCAGAGGAGGGATCGCTTTGGGATGGAGTTGGAGAAGACATTGCACAACTGGTCTGAGAATTTTCCAGCCCATCCCAACCTCTTGGTTTCATCCCTGTGATCCTAAATAAGGGAAGAGGAGTCGGGTCAGAGGATTTTCACCCACGTTGATGATTCACCCAACCCCACAACCAGTCTAGTCACCCGTGGGTGCGTGGGAACCTCCGGCGTGGGTTTGTGCCCTTGGAGAAACCTCCTGGAGAACCTGCTTCTGGTATTTTGAGTTCTCCTAGGAGGGGCAAAGATGTTATCACTGGTAAATCCTGGGGAGCTCATTTGGGTTGCTTTCCTCCAGCCAGGAATGTCCTCCAAATCCACCCAAGGAGGGGAAAATGCAGGGAAACCCCACCCTCCTACAGCAAAATGCTCCTTGTGTTGTGATGCGGATACAAAGCTGTAAACCCACCAAATCCTTGGTGGATCACCATTTTTTTGGGAAGCAAATGGATTCGTGGGTTTTTCCTGTGGATCCTCCACACCAGCAGTGAGCAGCGATCCGGTGGCTTGAGACATGTGATGATGCTTTGGTGCTGCTGGAGACGCTTCCCAGTCCCTTCCCAGGCTCCTGGGAATCTCCCAGGGAGGTGTTTTCCTCCATAAAACACCCAAATTTGCAAAAATTCAATTTTCTTGAGCAGGGATGAAGTGTTGCTGCTGATTAACAATGAACTGGGACCGTTTGAAGCACCCCAGGAGTTCGCTTGGAATGTGCTGGAGAGCCCCATCCCCACATTCATCCGTCCATAATTTGGGCATGATCACCTCCAAAATCTTTGCACACCAAGATTGGCTCTGATGAAGATGCTCCAAATGTGATAGGGCTGCCCATTACCGGGAATTTCTCTTCAGTTAATCCCTTGAATGGTCCCACCACCCACGGGAAGGGATCCGCTTGGATCTCGGGAATGCTGGCGAGGAAAAACAAACAAACAGGGAGAGCTCAGGGTTATTTGTGGTGGGAGTGATTCAGGCTCCGCGTGACCCGGCCTGGCAGGGAGTGGATCTGGGTTCTGGCAGTCACGGGGGGTTTGGTCCGTGAGCTGAGCTCTGTGGGCTGTTCAGGCTGGTGTTGGCACCCCGAGGACAGAATTGGCTGGGATTTGGTCTCTTTTGACCAAATATCGAGTCTTGGAACAGATGACCAAATCCCAGAGCTGCCTCCAGCCTGATTCCTTGTTGCTTTTGGGGCACATCTGGCGATTTTGGGGCAAAAAAAGTGTGGTGTCACCTACAGCTGCTCTACCCACATGCACCTGCCCCCAAATAAACACAAAGTTTAGGTTCCCCCCTCTGAGAGGTTCATGGATGATGCTCTGATGTTCTTCCCATGTTTCCTCTGACACAGGATGAAGCTGGGACAGGGCAGCTCCAGCCTCTCCAGCCAGACGATTTTGGGGTACTTTGAGGTCACTGACACAAAGTCTTCCTCCGGCTCAAACCCACCTCGTTGCTTTGTCAGTGGATGTGGGGACCACGAGCTGCCTTGGTTCCTCTGGGATCAACTCTTCTCCCTCACTTTGTCCGGAGCTGACCTGGTCCTGCTTGAGTTCCTCCTCCACCTTTGCTTTCTGGCTGACATTAAACCCACATGGGCCACAAAGCCTCCCCACCCTCCTCACGTCGGGTGCAAGCAAGAGCCAGGAACGTGCAGAATTCCAAAGGAATGGACATGTCCAACTCGGCCTTATCTGCAGCATTTGCTCCAGCTCCTCCTTCTCATGGCTCTGGTTCTCCAGCCCAGCCTCGTTGCTTCTCTTGCAGGACCTTCACCCCTTGCCCTCCCCAAGACCTTCACCTCTTGTTCACACCGAGAGCTGCCCAGGTCGGGCACATGATCCCAGGTGAGGTCCTATTCCCACCATGGATCCCATGGGGTCACATCCTCCCTCTTTTCTTTCCTGGCCTGTGATTATTTATCTACCCCTTGGCTTCTTCCTTTTCCCACCCTTTGAAAGAGTGTTTTTGCTTCCTTTTGAGTCATCCTGGAGTTCCTGCTCTCTCCAGTTGAAGAGGTGAGTAATGTAGGGTTGGATGGACCATGCTGGTCCAGGGAGAGGGATGAGAGAGGAGAAGCTGGGAAAACAATCAGACGGTCTCCTGAGCAGGAGAAGCCACAGCCCCATGACCAGGGAAGGTGCCAGACCTTCTTGAGGAATGAGATGTTAGCAGCATGGCCAGTCAAGACAGTCAGGCCTTGGGTTGGTGTCACCTTCTTGGGGCACTCTGACCCTCCCAGGTCAAGTGGAATCGGAGAAGGACCAACGCAGGGTCACCAATATTCCCAAGCCAACACACGCGGGGAGATGTGGGGGAGCTGGACTGAGGTGTGGTGAGGAAGAGGAGGGTGCTCCCAACCGGACAGAGCCAATCCCACCTGGAAGTGCCCCTGGATCCCTGGCAGTGCCCAAGGCCAGGCTGGAGCGCCCTGGGCCAGTGGAAGGTGTCCCTGCCCATGGCAGGGGGTGGAACAAGTGGGAAAAGGCCTTAAGATCCCTCCCAACCCAAACCAGACTGGGATTCTATTCTAGGAGAATCCAGATTTACCCCAATTCCACACTCCAAAACACCATTTCCATAACATGGGGCAGCACAAGCCCTGGAGATCCCCAAATTCCTGCATTTTCAGCCTCCTTGCCCTCTTTGCATTTTATAACTGGGGTAACCTCGAACAAAAACCCAGGGAATTATTTCAGCTCAACAGGTCGGAAAGAGGCCAAGACGCTGGAGGAGCTGTCGTGTTGGATTTTCCAGCCCTTTGCATCAGCAGCAGAAATTTAATGTAAATAAACCCCCACTTCCATCCTATGGCACGTCCAACCTCCATGAGGGTTGGAGTGACACCCAGCATCCGCCTCCCAATCCGGCTTGGCATGAAAATCCACAGCAGCCGTGTTCACTGAGGGGTTTTTCCCCCTAAATCCTTCCCGGCAGAGTTTTCTGGGAGGCGATTCAGCATGGATTAGCACCCTGGCAGCGGGAACATGTGGAGGGGGAAGATGCCCAATGGACTGGGTTCACCTTGATATTTCAAATGAAGAAAAATGGGGGAACTTGGGGTATTTATGATTTTTGTAGTCCTGGGGAGGGGAGGTTCAAATCCCCCAGGCTGAGTGACCCCAGGGATTGCAGATTATATATATAACCCCTTGATATAAAAATGTAAATTTATGTTTTAATATAATATTTTCTATAGGAATAAAATTATAGAAAGTATATATTATATACAATGTATAAATTGTATTTTATATATTAATATTTATATATTTGTGTCTCTATACACAGAGAGAGAGAGAGAGAGGGAATGTTGTATATATATTTCTATAAAATATAAATGTATAAATTTACAACCCCTTTTCCCATTGAAGGAGCTGACTTGGAAAAGGAGAATCCAGCCTCAAGCTCGGCTGCCTCCAGCATAATTCCCCACAGGTCCTAACAAAGAATAGCCCCATTCTTAATTAAACAGTGAAATTAAACTATAGATGCCTGAAAATATTTCCTGCTGGGGCACGTGCCCCCAAATCCCACGGCCAGGTTCATGGGAATCTCGATCCCTAACACTGCCCTCAATCAGCCTCCTGCAGCTTTTAGGCTCAGTTTTAGGGGGTTTAAGGGGAAATAAGTGTTTGTCCCTGCCTGGAAATCAGAAAGTGTGTCTGGGAACAGGAGCGAATGCTAAAAATCCACCCACATATGAGAAAGAGTCTCCAGGAACAGGAGTGAATGCTAAAAATCCACCCACATATGAGAAAGAGTCTCCAGGAACAGGAGTGAATGCTAAAAATCCATCAAAATTTTAATTTTTCGAGGTAAATTGGAGCTTTTAGAGAGAAGTAATGAGAAGTTGCAGTCTTTTGAGTTTAAGCAAAGCATTAAACGCAAATTAATCCCTATTTTATCTGTTCAGATGCCCCCAAACCCCCTTTCTTTCATGGCCAGAGACTCCTCTTCAGCTTTGGATGCAGGAGGCTCCATATTTGGTAAAAGGCACCCCAAGTTTGCAAAATGGGATGGTAAATTTGCAAAAGGAGGTCTTAGGTTTGCAAAAAGGGGTCCCAGACTTGCAAAAAGTCACCCCAGATTTAAGAAAAGGCACCTTGGGGTCCAAAAATGAGGTCCCAGGTTTGCAAAAAGGGATCTCAGGTTTAAGAAAAAATCCCCCCAGGTTTAAGAAGAGGAGCCCTGATTTCCAAAGAGGCCCTGAAATTTAAGAACCGTCCCCAGGTTCCCAAAAATGGGTCCAAGGTTTGCAAGAAGGGGTCCCTGATTTGCAAAAATGGGTCATGGTTTGTCACAGGGATACAAAAAGTGTTCCCAGATTTGCAGAAATGGGCACCAGGGTTGCAAAAAGGGCCTCCAGATTTGAAAAATGAGGTCCCAGGTTTACAAAAAGGGGTCCCAGGTTTAAGAAAAGCCCCCAGGTTTCAGAAAATGAGCCCTGATTGCCAAAAAAACCTCCTCAGTTTTAAGAAAAGGTGCTCCAAGTTCCCAAAATGGGGTTCTGTGGTTGCATAAAGTGGTTTTGATTTGGGCAATGAGGTTCCAGGGTTGCAAGAAGTCACCCCAGATTCCCCAGGAGGGGTCCAAGTTTCCCAAAAAGGGCTCCCAGGTTTAAGAAAAGTAACCCTAAGTTTAACAAAATGAATCCTAAATCACAATCCTCTCCCCCCAAATGTGAGAAAGGGCTCACGTTCCTAAAATGGGGTTCCAGGGCTGAAAAAAGACACCTCAGGTTCCCTGAAAGGGATACCAGATTCCCTAAAAAGGGTCCCAGGTTCCTAAAAAAGGGTCCCAGGTTTAAAAAAAAGGAGCCTTGATTCACTGTAAGGGCCCCCAAACTCAAGAAAAGCTCCAAAGGTTCCCTGAAATGATTCCAGATTCCCTAAAAGGCATCCTAGGTTCCCAAAAAGGGGTCCCAGGTTTGCCGAAAGCCCCCCCCAAATTCAAGGAAAGACACCCCAGATTCTCAGTGTGGGGCTCAGTGTTTGCACCAGTGGGGTCCTGGTTTCCAAACGCGGTCCCAAATTTCCACAAATGTCCCCCAGACTCAGGAAAACGCCCTCCAAATTTGCAAGTCGAGGTCCAAGGGTCCCAGATCCTGGATGGAATTCCCACCCTGTCACACGTGGGAATCGCCCTTGAACCCCCAAATGGACATTACCCTTCCCAAATCTGAGTTTTGGGAAATGATGGAGCTGGCAGCAACCCCCGGGGGCTCAGGGGTGAGATTTCCCTGGATAATCCTCTAATTCCTTGAGCTCCAGTCGCAGCTAAACCTGTGGAAAAGCAGCAAAAATCCCTGTTTGGAGCAGAAAAGGTTTTGTCAGGGCTGGATGTGCCCCAAAATCTGCGTGATCCCCAAAATTGGAATTTAGGGGTTCCCGCCCCAGAGTGAAATTGCAATGGTGGGGGATTGTAGGGCGGGGTCCCCCAATGAACCCATTTTTGGGAGTGGGGTCCCACAGGAAAACAATTTTTGAAGCATTGGGATCCCCCCAAAATTTTTGCAGCTCAGAATCCCCCATTGGGGGTCCCCTGTAGGACTGGGGGTCCCCAAAACACCAGTTTTGCACTCCTGGGACCCCCAAAAGACCCATTTTTAGAGCGGGGGGATCCCCGCCAAAAAGATCAATTTTGGACTGTGGGATCCCCCAAAAGACCCTTTTTTGCACTCTTGGAGCTCCCCAAAAGACTGCATTTTTCCAGCACGGGGCCCCCAACAAGACCTAATTCTACAGCATTGGGATCTCCCCTAAAATATCCATTTTTGCAGCATGGGGTCCCCCAGGAATCCCAATTTTCACTCTTGGGGTCCCCTAAAAGACCCTTTTTTGCAGTGTTGGGATCCCCCCCAAAAGGTCAATTTTTGCAGCATTTGACGCATTTCTGCATCTCCCCGGGGACCCAATTTTGCACTCTTGGGGTCCCCCACAGAACCTATTGTTTTTGGCATCATGGAGCTCCCCAAAACACTCAGTTTGCAGCTCTGTGACCCCCAATGAACCTCTTTGGGAGGGGTGGGATCCCCCAAAAGACTCATTTCCGCAGTGTGGGGTGTCCCAACCAGCCAATTTCTCCCCCAGGGGACCCCATTTTCCATCTCAGGGCCCCCCATGAGATTTGGGTATTCAGCACCTTTGAGTCTTCCCAAACTTCGCATTCCCAGCCCGACGTCCCCCAATAAATCGATTTTTACAGCGCTGTGCCCCCAGTAAATCTGGGGGGTCCCCACCGAGCTCCATCTCTGCAGCCCCCAGAGCTTTTCACCTGGCCCAAGGATAAACCCAGCCCAAAGATAAACCCAGCCTAAAGATAAACCCAGCCTAAAGATAAACCCAGCCCAAAGATAAACCCAGCCTAAAGATAAACCCAGCCTAAAATAACCCTCCCCTTCTTGTGCCCCCCAAACCCCGCTGTTTTCCATCCCCCATCACCCGGGGATCCACTCCCTGTAGGAACAATGATCATGGTAATGATAATAATAATGATAATAATAAATAATATAACAACAACACCACCACCAACAACAATTAACCAATGATAATTTCAGTTATTTGAGAACTGTTTCATTTCCTGGTTTAAGCAGGTTTTTAACTGGATTTCACGCCCTATTTTATTACACTCAGAAGGTAAAATGCCCGGGATTGGAGGTGGCAGATGGAAAATGCCCCTTCAAAGCTGGATGTCCTGAAAAATGATTGGGAAAAGGCAAAATTTGGTGGTTTAGTGGCAGAATAAAGGGGAAAAGATAATAAATAATCTGAAAATGGAGGAATAGAGAAGGAAAATGATGTGGAAGTCAAATAGTGTAAAAGGTAATGAAGGGAAATTAAAGCAATGGAAAAAATCAGGAAAAAAAGGAATAAATGCAGGAGGGTAAAAATGGGAATAGGGAGATAAAGAAGAGAAAAGTTTAATAATGGGAAAATAAAGTCAGGAAAAGAAGGATAAAATCACATATAATATTAAATGATGTGGCTGCAAAAAGAAACTAAAGGAAGAAGAAAAATAATATAAAATAATAAAAAAGGAATAATAAAATAACACAAACACAAAATAATGCAGAGTAAAGTGATAATAAATAAATTGCATATCAAAATGCTCAAATGGATAAAAAGGAAGAAGAATGGAAACTGTAAGGAATATAAAAATGAGAAAAATATAAAAATGAGAAGAATACATCAATAAAATAATGTAAAAATAAAAGAACAGAAATGCAAAATAATATAATATATGAATTAAAGCCAAAGGAATATAACAATGAATTATACAAAATAAACGAATATAAAAATTAATAAAAAGTGAATAGAAAAATATAAATGAATAAAAATCTAGAAAAATGATATAAAAATGAATGAGAAATAAACGAATATTAACAAATGGATAAAAATAAAATAATATTAAAAATTATTGAAAGCAAAATACTAAAATTAAAATAATATAAAGCTAAAAAATACAAAAATAACAGTAAACCCAAAGAATATTTAAATAAAAATATAAAAAATAGGTAACATTAAAAACTGAAGTAAAACCAATCCCAACTCCAAGCACATTAAAACCCAGGGATGTGAAACTGAACCCAACACAAGAATTGCATTAATTGGGTTTGTTATTTCCCTGCCCCCCCTCGCGCTCCCAGGACATCGCTTTGCCGGGAAGAGAATTCCGGGGAGGGAAGGACTCTGCCTGGAGCGGATGGGGAGAGCTCACACCTCCTCCTGCTCTTCTTCCTCCTCTTCTTCCTCCTCCTCTTTTCCTCCTTTTCCTCCTCCTCCTCCTCCTCCTCCCCGCGGGGGTTCCCGGCCCTTTGTTCCCCCCACAAAGCCACATCCCGCCGTCAATAGCACCGGGAGGGGTTTTTTTGCGTTTCCTAAATTAAATAAACACGGTTTTTTTCCCACCTTTCTGGAATTTTCCTGCCCCGGGAATGGCCCCAGCCGGGCTTGATTTGATTACTTTTTATTTTATTATTTTTTAGTTTGTTCTCCGTCTGTTCCGGGAAGAGGAAAACAACCCACGAAGGCACCAAGCCCCCAGCATCTCCCTGGGCACGGAACAGGAGCCCAAAAATACCTGGAAAAAATTCCATCATGGATTAAACTTGTTAAAAAAGGCTTTTCCTTAAAAAAAGGCGGATTTGAGAGGATGCTATGGTTCCTGCATCCCTGGCTGCATCACCTGTGGTACCCACAGCTGGTGGGATGCTGGAGGCACATCCCAAAAAACCTTTATCCGTGGATTGACCTCTCTCAAATGATGGAAAATCCTCCCCCAGAAATCACAATTCCTCCCCTTGGTGGAGTTTAAGAGGGAAATTTGGGTAAAACTGAAGCTCTGCCCCCAAAAGTCACAATCTCCCTTCTTGGCAGTATCGAAGGGGAAATGTTGAAAAAATTACGGAAAATCCACTCCAAAATGTCACAAGTTCCCTCCTCAGTGGGATCTAAGGGGGTTATTTTGGAAAAAAAATTTGGACAGTCTTCACAAAAGAACTCACAGTTTCCTCCTCGGTGTTATTTAAAGGGGAAATTGTGGAAAATTCTCCCCAAGCATCCCAGTTCCAGCGAGCCTTCCAGCGGGATTCAAGCGCTGGCGGCCGGTTCCGCGAGCGTGGCCTCAGCCTCTCTCCACGGCGAATCCGTGCACCAAACTCCCCCAAGGCACGGAAGAGCCACCCCAAAAAGTCGCGTTTCCCCCCACTGGTGGAACTTAAAGGGTGAAATTCTGGAAAAGTTATGGAAAATATGCACAAAGAGGTCACAGTTTCTCCCTGTCGTGGGGATTTAGAGGGCAAATATTGAAAAAGTGATGGAAAATCCACCCCAAAAATCCCCTCCTCCGATCTGGGGTCTCAGGTCTGGCGCTGGCAGTGCCGAGGGCTCATCCTTCTCTCCAGCTGGGAGGTTTTGCTCCACTTTTCCTTGGGAAAAGAGACTAAAGGATGGAGAGGTTTTTCCATGAGATTTGAAAGATTAAAACATGGAGTTTTGGGGTTATTTATTCAGTATATTTTATTAATTCTGATTATTTTAGTCATCTTTAGATAAAATTATATTAATATTGAAATATGTATAATTATTTGATTCTATTTTATTCTATTCTATT
>VZTH01010052.1:0-16988 GCA_013397815.1 Aleadryas rufinucha
CGCGCCCCGCCGCGCCTTCGCCAAGGAGCTCTTCCTCGGCACCCTGCGCAAGGTGGGTCCGCGGGGATGGGGCTGCCCGGGGGGGTCCCGGGGGTCGCTTTCGCCGAGGATGCCTTTTCCCCCAGGGTCGGGCACGGCGGGGCCCGCACCGCCCTGGGGCTGGGGTCGCGCCGGGGCCGGCACAAACCGGGGGCTGTCGCCCACCCGGGCTCGTGTCCAGCGCTGCCTCCAGCCCNGTGTCCAGCCCCTGACACCAGCACCCCCAGGGCCTTTTCCAGCTGCTCATCCCCAGCCTGGCGCTGCAGGGGCTGATGTGACCCAGGGCCGTGGATCCAGCCTGTCCCGATGCCCCTGCGGAGCTCCCTGCCCTGACACGGGGTGGACAAGAGGCGACTCCGAGTGTCCAGTGCCCCTCAGCAGGAGCCGTGCTGACTGGAGTGACCGGTCACTGAAGTGACCCCTGGGCAGCCCTGCACGGAGAACACGCGATGGAGCTCAGAATGACCCGAATAAGCAGCACCCCCGGAGCTGCGCTGAGCCACAGCCCCTGCGCCTGCCAGCCCCCCAAATCCCCCTGGAAACACCAATGTCTGTGTGCACCGGGCTCTGGGCATGCCACAGAGCCCCTGTCACTCTGTTCTCTGCTTTCGCTTCAAGGATCGAGACTTTATGTCGATTTCTGCCTACGGCTTTTGACAGGAAAGATTGAAATTCTTGTCGTGCCTTGAGAGCGCACTGGACAAAGGAGTTAAAATCTGAGATAAATAGACAGAACACTGCATTAACCAGAGTTTGTTAATGCAAGGCTTAGAGTGTGCGTTTACCAGAGATTGCAGGGTGAAGTAAATTGAAAGAAGGAATAGCTCAAATCGCTGGAATGAGTTGAGCAATGAAGTCTCCTGTAACAGCTCTCATCAGGTGAAGTGTTACAGCAGGCAGCACTCAGGCTCCGTGGTGTTCAACCCCTCTTCAGATGTGTCTGGGGTTTTTTCTCTCAAATTTCAATCCAACAGCTTTCTGAAAACCCCCAGCATTTCCCAGGCCCTGAATTTTTGACGCTGATGTTATTGCTCAGATTATCCTGAACAGATTTGTGTGGACAGAGATGAACTCCTCTGTTTAAAAGGGGAAAGGCAGTGAACATCAGAAGTGTGGTTCCCACGTAGTCTCCCACTTCTTGGGTTCCTTGCTTGGATTTTTTTATCGATTCAAACCTGTCAGGTCGTGCTGCTCGCAGTTTATGACCAGGTGGTGATAAGGAGTGCTGGGACTCACTCACCTTTGTCCTCGAGGCATTAAAAGGTGAAGGGACAGTGTTGGTGGGTGAGCTTTGGAAACATTATAACAGTTCATTGATTTGGATACAAATTAAACTCATTTTTGAGAAATCCCTGAATAGGGTTACATTGACAAAGCTCTTGGGTGACGAAGGATTTTTGTATCCTTGTAGTTCCAAGGAAATCTCTTGGTTTCTCCTGAATGTTTCTGTTCCGGTAGCACCTTCTGGTCTGGTTTTGGTGTGTAATAAAATAGAGTCCTGCAGATCTCTTGTTTCTGTTTCAGAACATTTTCCACAATTCTTAATTTGCACAGTGTTGTAGAGTCTTTGCGAGGCATATGTCCCTGATTTTTTATTTCAATTGCATGATTCCTGTATTAAAAAATATTAAAAAATTCTCCTGTTTTAGGAAGAAGTTTTCCCTTACCCAGAAATTAGCAATGAAGAACTGGCAGAGATCAACCAGTTTGTGGGACCTGTTGAAAAGTTCTTCAATGAAGAAGGTATATTATTATGTTTTTATTCATGCAGGTGATTTAGTGATTACAAAATGATTTAGCTATAGCAGTTGAACAAGATTATTATACTTAAAATATTTAATTTATGCATTTATTGCTACTCACGTAGTGATGCTGATTCTGTAGCATGTCCATTTGTGGCTTTTTATGGGGAGCATTTGGATGTTGATCAGAAGAATTAAATCTTCAAAACGGGAAAGAAACCTAGGATGTAAAAGCATTCTGGGATAGAGATAGGATTTGAAATTGGTTTTAGCTCAGTTGAATTGTGCTTTTTACCACTTCATATATTGTGATTTTTTTTTTCCTACAACTTTTTAACTGTCCTGCTCTGCTAAAACTGATTGTAGCAAGATGCAGCAGAGATGCTCAGAGATGATGGCTCATTGAGGAGTTATGAAAAATCAAAAGCATTTATGTTTTTTCAGCATCAGAGTAATAATTTTATTTGGGGAAGGTCTTATTCCCCATCTGCATTCCAGGGAGCATTGCAGGGTGCTCCTTCTGTTAATGCTGCCATGGATGAGCCAATTCCAGAACAACTGCAGAATATTGGTGTTCTCAGACAGCAATTTCTGAGGCAGTTAAGCAGTATTGTCTCAGGCTTCCCACTGGCAGAGATACCAGCCCTGGTTTTCCAAACACTGTAGGAGTTTGGAGAAGCCAGTGATTGTCCCACATCACAATCTGTGAGATCCAGGTGATTTTAGCTGTGAAATTGTAGCGTTGCTCACTGACAGCAAAGAAAGAATTTATTCAAATTGCATTTTTTAATTCTTTGCTCTGCTGGGGAACATAATCCATGGAGTAAACAACCTGATGTTTAGGGGAGGAAGGAAAAGGTCAGACTGTGGAGTCTTAACTGCAGGTGGAAATTGCTCATCTCTGAGTTCCCAGCTATTTCTGTTCAGTTATTCAGGGTGACTGAGGGCTGTGGTAAAAACAGGTCAGTAGGGCAGCCTTGAACAGCAGCGTGGTGTGACTGGCACTGGGGAGGGAAACTCCTCTCAGCAGAGTCAGCTGGGGCTGGGCAGTGCCTGGGCACCAGGGTGGGTCTGTGTGGGCAGCAAGGGGGAGAAACCACCTCTCCCCCTGGAGCCACGCCACAGGAATGGACCTGGGGCTGAAAGGTTAGCACAGGGAGCAAAGAGTCTTTTTCAGAATGAGGTTTTTTCCTGAGTAACTCCTCCCAGAAGGGTTTGGGTGCCACCCTGTTGTGTTCCCACAGAGGTTCCAGTGCTGTTTCACTGGGGTGAGTGTGAGCTGTCCCCAGGATGCTCCCTTGCTTTTGCAGAGGCACCTCCTGAGTACTTTTTGGAAGGATGGCTGTGCTCCCTCTGCTGCAGCTTACAGCTTTCCTGAGCTGCTCAGTAGGATTCCTGTTGGTTTTCACTGCCATGGTACAGAGCAGCTCCTTTAATTCCCCAAGAATTGGAAAAACTCCTAAGAACAAGATTTTCTACTTACCTCATTTATGTACTTTTTTTTCTTGCATTCACAACCTAGACTTGGTTCAGATAGAAAATCCTGGAAATACTTTGCTTATTCCAGTCTTGGAATCTGCTGACATGCACAGCCTGTACACATAGAGGTGTTTGAGAAAATGAAATAAACCCTGGACTTTTCCCACTTCCAAGTCCTTTTCCTGAGTACGTTGTGAGGACAAACAGGGCAGTCAGGCTGAAGCTAGAAAGGAGTAATTCTTGTGAGGCTGGGGGTGAGAATTCTGTCTCTATCTGGTGCCACAAACTCTATGGCTTCTCTAAAGCTGGTTCAGAAGACTGGAGGAAAATTCCAGCAAGGAATTCAGTTCTCCAGCTCTGGGCCCTCACTCAGGTTAGAGATCCCACTGCTGCTGGCTCAGGGCACTCAGTGACCTCGGCCCTGAGGGAACCCTGCAGTCCCACAGCTGCTCTGGGCACTAAGAAACACAGTGTTAAATGAGAAAACCTTCTGTGTTTGTAGTGGACTCGAAGAAAATTGATCAAGATGCAAAAATCCCACCTGAAACCTTGCAAGGGCTGAAGGACTTGGGTCTCTTTGGCATGCAGATTCCAGAGGAGTATGGTGAGTAAATGTCACAGAGGAATAACCCAGTGTATTTAGGGGTGCATTTTGGGCTCTGGAAAAATGTCTGGACTGTTCCATGAGTGGTCATTTGTCCAGGTAGGAGCTGAAGTTCTGTCCCTGGAGTGTGCAGGTTGTGTTTTATCCTTCTCTAGCACCAGTTTGGAAGCCTGCTTGGGAGCTGTTTTGTAGCTCTCCAATTAAAGGTGTTACATTCCTGCATTTCTGTACTTGAAATGGATTTTTTTTGGGGGAAGGGGCACGTTCTATGTACTAAAATAACACCTGGTGCCTGTTCCAGGTGGGCTGGGCCTGTCAAACACCATGTATGCACGTCTGGGAGAAGTCACATCCCTGGATGGCTCCATTGCAGTGACCCTGGCAGCTCATCAGGCCATTGGGCTCAAGGTAATGCTGCTGCTTTAGGTCCAGTGGTTCTGCACAGATTGCATGGAAAAGGTGAAGTGAAGAATATGGGCCCTGGGTGGAACAAATCAGATTTTCTGGGGAAGCATAAATCAGGTTCTTGGTGTCCCCAGCAGCCCCTGCCACCGGTTCAGTGTAAGACTCTCATGCAGCAGAAAGGCTGGATATGAAGTACACAAGAAAGTTACTATTAAGATAATTATTCTTAGAAAAAACACTTTAAATGATCTCAAGTTGTGGTTGTTTTTTTTTAATTGACCAAACTTGTTTAAAGTAGCTAGAATAAATATAATTGAAATAAACAATATCAGGGGGGCTCAGGTAATGAAGAGGGAGAGAATTCAGAAGAGAGCAACTTTTTCTGGCTGGATGAGGCTGCGTGTTGGGGAGCTTAGAGGAGAAAACTCATCCAGGAGCAAGTGTGTGAATTGTGAACTTTAAAAAAACCAGAGGTATTTGCCTTTTAGTGGTGGATGGATGGTAGAATGAAGCTTGAACCCACAGTAAGTTCGTTACAACAAGAGAAAATGCCTCATGGAATTTAGCAGACAATCGTAATGAAAAGTATTTTAATGTCTGGTAAATTCCGTTGTTTATTAAACCGTCTCTTGCCATGTCATAAAATGTGCAGATGAAGCTTCCTGAACGTGGTGAAGCTTGTCAGCTTCATTCCTTTTCACACAGGGTGATGCTGCAAAGTTCTGTGTTGCTTCTTTGTGCAGGGCATCCTCATTGCTGGCACCGAGGAGCAGAAGGCCAAGTACCTGCCGCGGCTGGCGTCGGGGGAGCACATCGCTGCCTTCTGCCTCACCGAGCCTGGCAGGTGCTGCTGCCCCCACAGCTCCACAGTGGGGCTGCTGCTTCATCTGCATTGCTAAACACCTTAAATCTTCCTTATGTGGGGCCTGTGGCTTCAGTGTATACATCAGTGTTTGATTTGTCAAAGGAGCACTCCAGGCTGTGTAATTACTCTCTCCCCAACGTGCTGCTTTTGGGAGTTTCCATGAAATCCCTGACTCCTGTTGTTCCCATCCCAGGAATTCGTTTACTTAATTCCTTCAATGAATTGAAAGGATGTTTTGTTCTACTCAGAAATAATGTGCTGTGACTGTTCTAGGATGCTTTCAGTTCTTATTCAGAATATAAAAGCCTGTATTGAAGGAGCTGCCAAAAATAAAAGGAAGAACTTTGGGTGTTACTTAGAGTTTAGAAGAGGCATCTTTCTGGCAGCACCTTCAATCCAAAGATAGGTGTATTTGTTATTCACTGGCTGCTGCTGGTGCTGCAAGCTGTGTGAGTGCAGAAGAGGGACAGTTTTTGGCTGTGGCTGTGGAGGGAACTGAGACCAGCTGAGTGTTTGAGCCTTGCTTGTCCATGCAGAAGAGAGTTTCAGACTGCAGTTTGAGCTTGTGTCTGCTCAAGTGGCTTGCAATCAGCCTTTGATTTGCTGATTTTCACGTTGCTGTGCTGTAGGTACCTCCCAGACTTCAATGATGGGTTTCTCCAAGGCCCTAAGCTGGGCTTTGGCCCTCTCAAAGCTGTCCTGCTTGCAGGTGAAAGTTAAACCAGCACAGAGATTTTAACCAAGTGATCGTTGAAGGGACTCAGGAGTAACACACAGGAAAAAAACAAGGGCTAAGCATGTTTTGAAATTATTCCTACATCTGTCTTATCCCAATGTTTTTGAAAAAGGTTGCTGGTCTTAGTAACTTCACCTTCAGTCTTCTGCAAGACTGCAGTTCCAGAGCACAGAAATAATCATCTTAGAACTGCATTTTAGCAATCTGATCCTATTAAAATACCAGCTGAGATCTGGCTGTTGTGAGAAATTAACACTGGCTGCAGCTGAACACCCCCAGTGAGCCCTTGGGAAATCTGAATTTGTGGGGGAGGAAGCTTCTTTCAAGGGGGAGGTTGAGCTGCTGGTTGCATTGTGGAGTGAGGTGGTGACTGAAGCAGGGTGAGAACCTTTAATCGCAGAATGGAGACTTGTGATGGTGGTGGTGTCATTCCCCTGCTGATTTTCTCCCTCTGTACCCAAGTGCTCATTGATGGAGGCTGTCACATGTTTATTTTTCACTCCTGTTGAGCCTCTTTTCACCTAGGATGTAGAAAAGGGTGTGAACTTTAGAGGAATGACTTAGACATTTTAAACTTGATGAGTTTTTGAGTGACAGGCTCATTGTGTGTTCACATAGCTCAAAGTGTGGCTCCAAAAAGTTGCTTTTGTGGCATTGTGCACATTCTGGTCAGGTCATAGCCCTGATAACATGGTCATGAGCAGAAATGTCCCCTCAGGTACCTTTTAGAGCTGTTCAATCTAGTGAGCTTCCCTATTAGTTAAAAGCTAAAATTGATACACTGCTATTTAATAACCCCTCCTTTTTAAAGGGTGGGAAGAGGGAGAATATGCAGTTTTGGTTTTTTAAAGCGTGTTTATTTCTTTAAACATTAATAATTTGTTTGTTTTCTAGTGGGAGTGATGCTGCATCCATCCAGACAAGAGCAACCTTGAGTGAAGATGGGAAATACTTCCTGTTAAATGGCTCCAAGGTACCCACAGAGGTTTTGTTACGAGTGTGTAGGGAGTGTCCTTGTCTTTTGCATCAGTCTGGAACTGGGAGGTTTCCAAGCTAGAGGAGAATGACCATGTCAAAAATATAACCCTTGCTGGGTTAGGCACAAAGAGAACAGAAAATCACTGTTAGGGAATTACTGCATTAAAATCCTGGTAAGAAAAATAGAAATCCACCCCAGCTTCCTTCTCTGTCACTCACCCAAATGGGTTCAGCTTCAGGGAGAGTTGGGTAATTAGTTAATCAGCCCTCTCCATGACAGCCTAGGTAAAAAGAAACCTAAATCTGTGTTTTGCCATCTCTTCATTCTTCAGGCTAGATTTTAAAAGAAAACTTGATATTTAATTAGAAATAGGGCTGCTTGGAAGCTTTCTGCTGAAAGAAGCAGTGGCAAAAGCCAGTCTTGAAGAAATGTGGAGATGTCCTGGGCTCAGCAGTATTGGATGCATGGCAACTACTTGATCTGTAGTTGTTGATCCATTTGTGGTGTGAAGAATCCCACCCTGGGGGAGAGGCTGATCAGAGAATTTCTCATCAGAGTTGATTTTTGGGCACAGGGTTTGTCCAGCCTGCACTGCCCCTGTATCCCTCACGTGCCATCAGCAGCAGCATGTACCAGCTTTTGTGGAAATGCAGCGTGGATTTCAATTTCATTCATATTGGTATTACATTCTGGTTTAAAAGTTGCTCTAAACTTACCATGTGTGGTCAGCTCCTCTCAGAAATGTGCTCACACTGAAGCAGACTCTCGTTAGAACTGAAGGAAGGAGCAGCAATTTTTCAGCACTCAGTTCTTTGCCCAGTCTCTTACAGAACCCTTGGGAACTGTGCTCACTAAATCAGCACAGTTCCATTTCTTACACACCTTCCCTCTCCCAAAACAGGTCTGGATCTCCAATGGTGGCCTTGCAAGTATTTTCACAGTGTTTGCCAGGACAGAGGTGGTGGATAAAGACGGGCAGGTGAAGGATAAAATCACAGCTTTCATCGTGGAGCGGGACTTTGGGGGCGTCACCCACGGGAAGCCCGAGGATAAACTGGGAATTCGAGGCTCCAACAGTAAGAATCACTTAAAATTGTTAGCAGAAATTGTTTTATAAAGTGTTTAATGTTTTATTTTGGTTAGGTCATCTGCATTCAGAGGCAAATCAATACCTGTTCCATGTTACTGTATAAGTTTCATGTTTCTTTAGTTGGCTTTTCTTGGGAGTCCTTCCTAATGCAGGGTCTGAAATAAGAAATCCATGTTGGGGAGTTTATTCACTGTGCAGTGAAAGAAATCACTCAGGAGATTCAGTGGCCAATAGATGGAATCTAGAAATCCACTTTCATCAGCTCTTCTTAAGCTTATTAATGATTGCAGCTTTTCACCATCTGTCTTTAGGACTTGACTGCTCAATCAGTTTCTTAGAACTAAAACAAAACAAAGACAAAACTGTAGTTCTCTGTTTGCACAATGTACATCCATTACATTTTTAATACTTTGCATCAGCAATTGATGTCAACTACAGCCTTTTCCCAAATTCTCACCTCCTTGGCCAAGCATGTGTAATTCTGTCATGAACAGTGCATTAGGAAGGCTTCATTTCTTGTTACAAATAGTGACTTTTGTTCCTGAATGTCTTTTAGATATTTGTGTCATACTTGATCAAGTGTTCATTCTGTGTTGCAGCCTGTGAAGTACATTTTGAAAACACCAAAGTGCCTATAGAGAATGTAATTGGAGAAGTTGGAGGGGGATTTAAGGTAAGCAGTGGAGAATAGCTACTGGTGATTTTTAAAAGGCAGTTTTCCCCCCTGAACTGAAGTTTCCTCATGGATGATGTGAACACTGCCACACTGCAGGGTACTGGAGGACAGACTCCTCCACTGGTGTGTAAATCGGTGTCACTGGACAGTGCACAGAGTGGCATAACCTCAGATTTCTGTGGGTGTATCCTCAGTGCAGTCACAGAGCTGGTTCTGCTCTTTGCTGGGCTCTGGATTGTTTGTTTGTGGTGTCCCTTCAGAGAAGGGAGTGACTCCAGCTGCCCTTCTGAGCTGAATGGGGGGCGTGTCCTCTGCTGGTTCCTCCAGCAGAATGTGGAAAGGGACAGGGAGGAGTGAGTGTCACAGGGAATGTTGGAGGCAAGCCCAGGTCCAAGGTGCCCTGGCTGTCAGGTGATTCTCCAGAGCTGGATTGTTGCACAAGGAAATGCTGGCAGGACCCCAGGAAAGATATCACAGATACCACTTACAGGGGTGGTGTAACCCTTCTCTGAGAGTGTGACCTGGGGATTTGCAAAACTGCTCTTACTCCTCCATTTCTTATCCTGCTGGCAAGTCCAGGCCTTTTTAAATGCTAAATAAAATAATTTTCTTTAATGTAGTAGAGATAAAAAGAAGATTTTTATGGTGTCTTCCTGAGATAGTTTCCACGAGTTAAAATGTAGGACAGTGACTTCTTTCCTAACAGGCTCTGACCTGAGTGACACATGTTGAGAAACAGCACCACCAGATTCCAGAATCTATTTTTGTACATTATTGATGTGTATTTCATTTCTACACCTTCCCTCTTGTTCCCTTCTGTGGTGTGTTGCTGAAAGGAATCTGAGGCAGAGAGCAGCCATCACAGGTCAGCTGCAGGAAGAAATAATGTGGTTTTCTTCTTCATCTCATAAACTGGAGCAGTGCTGTCTAGCTGGAATGTTGTTCACCAGCTGCAGATAAATACATTTTTATCTACAATTTTACCTTCATGTAGTTAGAATAGAGATTACTTCCAGGTCACTGCATCATCTGTTTCAGATATAAAATTGGAGGCAGTGGGTGACAGGAAAAGCTTGGTTTTGAAGCATTTTCATTGAGATGCTGAGTGCTGTGGTGGCTGATGTGAGGGCAGGGGTCCCAGGACTGGGAGGGTGTCCCAGTGAGGAGTGAGATCCAGAGGAGCACTGGGGCAGGAAGCAGTGACCAGCGTGGCCTAAATCCCCATCCATTTCTTCACAGGTTGCCATGAATATCCTCAACAGTGGAAGATTTAGCATGGGCAGTGCATCTGCTGGGATGATTAAAAAATTGATAGGTGGGTGAACTGGGTGCTCTGGGCTGGTGGGTGCCACCAGGAACTGCTCTGCCTGAGGCAGACAGTGCAGGACATCCAGAATGGGAACATGAGCCTTGACCTTGCCATAACATGCTTGGACATCTTTAAAACACTAAAATACATTTTTGTAAAATAGTTACTAAAAGCCTGTTTGCAGAGGTTTTGCAATAAAGATGTTTTCCTGTCATGCAGTGTAGGTTCAGTTCACGGAGTGGGAGGTGATTGCCTCTGTTGATTTCCCTGAGGTAAAATGTTCTTTCCAAGAAAGAAACCTCTGTACTAGAGGTGTAATCTCTTTGCTTTTAGAAGGTGTAATCTCCCCTAGAACCTCCCACCTGAAAAACTGGCTCAAAGCTGCACACAGTAATTAGGAATAAAACTGGTTAGCCAAAGCAGTGACAGAAATCTCTCTAATCAATTAGCACCAATGTTGATTACTTGTCTGAGAGTCCAGGTCACACCTCTGGTTCCAAATCCTTTGACAGGCTGGTCCCAGACTTGATCAACACCATCAGTGTGAGGGTGATTTTCACAAAGTGCTGCTTCTGGAGCAGCCAGGAGGTTCCTGGGCACAGACCGGAGTGTCACCACCCAGGGAAAGACACCAGCAGCAGGAATGGTCTGTCACAGCCCTCCTGAGATGGATTTGTTTTTCTTTCTTTAAAGAAATGACATCAGAGTATGCTTGTACCAGGAAACAATTCAATAAGAAGCTCAGCCAGTTTGGATTAATTCAGGTAACAAAAGATTAAACACCTTAGCACACTGTGCTAAGTGCCAGATTGCATTGGGGGTATTTTGGCTGTACTGGATTAAAGGATTTGCTAGAAATTTGTGTGAACTTGGTGCTGACTTCTGTACATTGCTCTTTTAAATGTCCAGAATGATAGATGTATAAAAATATCCTCTATTTCATAATTGTTTTGAAATGGTACTTTTCATTAATTGGCATTTGATAACGTTGAACTTGTGAAAACTGCAGTTTTTTCTAAGTTTGAGGGTTGACTTGGTGGGCTTTTGCATCTGAATTTCTGTTTGATTCCTCACACTGCCCTCTGCCAGGAGAAGTTTTGTTTGATGGCTGTGAAAGCCTACGTGATGGAGAGCATGGCTTACCTGACTGCAGGGATGATGGACAGGCCAGGCTTCCCAGACTGCTCCGTGGAGGCTGCCATGGTCAAGGTGAGCAGAGCTGGGGAAGGGCTCTGAGTTCAGTCTGCTCTGCAGAGGGCTCAGGGGCTGTGTTTAGACAGGTGAGAGAAACACTTCAGCCAGGTGAAACAATGGGTATTGTTCTGTCTGCATCCCACGGCCTCAGACTCGGGATTTTGTCCCCATGAGAAATAAAACCTGCAGGGAACAGCTTGGGAATGTCCCAGCTCCAGCTGCCAAGCTGCTCCCTGTCCCAGCTTTCTCAGGGAACTGGTGGCAGAGCAAACCCCGTGGAATATCTGGGCTGTGGCTGCCAGGGTGTCCCTCACAGTGTGGTCAGTGCAGAAAACTCCTGCTCTGGGCTCCAGCCAAGCAGCTCCAGCTGCTCTGCCGGTGTGGGGCTGCCCCTTTCCCTGGAATGTGCCCTTCTGGAGACTGCCTTGTGCCTTGCAAGGGCACTGGTTGAGGTTGACCAAACACCCTGAGGCATAGGGACACTGTTCCAGGTGAGTCAACAGGACTGGTGTAACTCAGTAGGAAATCCTGCAGCAGTGTCCTGTAGATACAACCCCAGAGCAGGGTATCCTGTGTTTATTGCTGATTTATTACCTATTCACTGGTGATTAAACCCTGTGCCATGGCAGGTGTTCAGCTCTGAAGGGGCCTGGACATGTGTGAGTGAGGCACTGCAGATCCTTGGAGGCCTTGGCTACATGAAGGATTATCCCTACGAGCGCTACCTCAGGGACACCAGGATACTGCTCATTTTTGAGGCAAGTACTGCTGTAAGCTGCACAATCTGTAAAGGTGAGCAGAAACCTGAGGGTTTGTTTGACCAGGGCTTTGTTCCTTCAGCTGCAGAGTCTGTGACAGAGTGAGACTGCAGAACCAACCTTGTTCTCTTTGCAGTATCAACAGCAGTTCCCTGTAACAAAATAAGCTATGATGGCTTTTACAGACTGACCACGGTGTGAGTTACAGCAGTAACCTTTCCTCTAGTGTGCTTCTCACAAGTGAAGTAGGGAAACTCATAAAAGATCAACTTAGGAGTTTAATTAACTTATTGATGGGCATTTATATTAAAAAAAAAGTTGGTTCTGAAGTTTGTTTTCTCTCCAGGTTGGGTTGTCAGTGACCATTGTGTGCACATTGGAGTCACTGCCAGACTTGATTTTAACTCAGCTCATTCTGAGCAGTTTTACAGCTATTTAAATGTTCCTTCACTGGAGCAGTGCAGAACGTTTTTTCACTCAAAATGCATTTAGTCTGATTTCTTTTTCATTGGGATACATTTGTGTGTTTAACTCCCAGGAGCCCAACTTCTGCACAGCCACATGAAATGAGAATTAAAATTGAGATAAAGCAAAAGGCAGCAGTTTATGGGTGGGGAGAGTCATCCTGTGATGCTGGAACAGTGGGAAGGGCACAGGGGCACAACAGACCTGCCTGGAAAACACTGACTATTGCAAACTCTGCAGTTACCCACCTGTCTCACCTTCTCTTCTGTTTTTTCCCAGGGAACCAATGAAATCCTGAGGATGTACATTGCTCTGACAGGGATGCAGCATGCAGGCAAGATCTTAACTGACAAAATTAAGTATGTTCTTATTTATTGTTAATAGTTTTTAATAAACTAAACAAAACCTGATAACTTAATAGATAAGAGGGGAAACTGTAGGGAAAACTGCAGTATTTTCAATGTATTGCCTGTAAAAGTTCAGTGTTACAGGGTCTCTCTGTCTTTTTAATGGGTTGGTTCATAGATTTAGGAGTCTTTACATTTAATGCATTTTATCTTAGACTTTTACACAAGCTGTGACTATTTCTTACAAGACCAGTAATGAATATTTTGTGTCTGAATGGAATTGGCACAACAGCTGCACTGTGCATATTGAGAGCTGCTCTCTGGAATTCCTTGTGGGTGTCTTGGAGAGGAGCTGATGACTCTTAAGGCTCCACAGTTGTTCTCCAGACTTCACAGTAAAATGGATCAAGACTTGGTAATTCATGGGCAAACTGCAGGTGTTTTGCTAAAGCATTTAGAATTTCAGCTGGTTACGTCTGAACCTCGTGGGATTTCCTTAACAGCTTTTCTTTCCCCAACATTTCAGAGCAATCAAGAAAGGAAATGTGGGAGTGGCCCTGGGGGAGTTCCTGACCAGGGTACAGGACACCATGGGCAGGAAGGTGGATCTGGGGCTTGTGGGTGACCGTGGGGTGGTGCATCCCAGCCTCCAGGTAAGGGCCTCAGTGCTGAGCTTCTGTCTGTTCCCTTTGCTGCTTGTCACAACTTGATCTGTTTTTGCAAATCAAAATGTGAGCTTAGGAACAGGGAGATTTTCCAGTGTGAGCAGAGGTTGACACCATTTGAGGGTAAGAAGTTACAGTTATTGTACAGGTAGCAAGGGAGAAAAAAGGCTGGGCTAAATCTGTATTTATACCAAATGCAGGTTTAGATCCATTTGGGTAATTTGTATAAATTGAGCCTTCACCATAATAAAGTTTGTATGATGGTCTGTGACTGCCTTTTGTGGTAAGGTCAGTCACAAAACACAGGAGCTTTTCCTGTTTAATTGTAACAGAGTTTCAGGTAAGAATTTCTCTGAATTACACATGCACATACTTGCTTAATCTCTTAGGAAAGGGTTTTTATGGCCAAAAATTAATGTTCTGTTAATCACAAAAGGATAAGGTGTGTTTTTCATGGGATGTTCTGCTAGCTACTTCTGTCAGCATAAGCCTATAATTAAAGTTATCAAGAGTAAACTCTAGAAAATTTTAATGCATGTTTCAGAGAAAGAATAGTGCCTGTCTGGCTTTCAGCAGCAAAGTGGATGGATGCTAAAAAAGAGAAAACCCAGTGTCCTGTTTAAAGGGGGTGGGGCTGTGCTGCTTTTTCTGTTATAAACTCCTCAAATTGTTGTATTTTCTGTTTTGTTTTATAGGAGAGCGCCAAGAAACTTGAAGAAAACATTTATTATTTTGGAACTACAGTCAGGGGCCTGCTAAGTAGGTTTGGCAAGGTAACTATTTATTTTGTCTGTTGCCTTTGTTACTGAATAGTTTATCCTCGGGGCCCCATTGGAACCTGCAGGGGACTCTTGGGTGGCAGGAGCCAGCACTTCCTTCACAGGACACCTTCTCACTGAGTGTGAGAAGAGACACTGACACTCTGACCTCAGAGTAATGGACAAGTTACATTTTTCAAACCAAAACCAAAGCACCAGCACCCTCAGTGAATTCCTTGTTTTCTTCTCCTTGTGTAAGCACAAATCCTGCTGCTGCTGCAGGCATTTAGCAGAGTGGTTTGAGGCACACAGCAATTTTACAAGAAGACTGTTAGAAGGTGCAGCTTAGTGAATCCAAAACTAACAACGATAATTTCTGACCGAGGGTAGAAGCTGTTTATGCAAAATAAAGCTGGACCTAAACACAAAGTATGGGCACTGGTATTTCCTTAAAGTTTTAAACTGACAAACTACAAGCTGATAATGATTTTGACTCTCCCAGACAATAGTGGAGGAGCAGCTGGTGCTGAAGAGAGTGGCAGATGTGGTGATTAATTTGTATGCAATGACTGCAACCATCTCCCGGGCGAGCCGCTCCATCAGCATCGGGCTCAGGAACCACGACCACGAGGTGAGTGTCCTCCAGCACCAGCCATTCCCACTGAGCCTGTGCTCCTGGGAGCAGGCAGGCTGCATTTGTGGGGGATTCACAGCAAACTCCCCCATAAAAGTGCAGCAGGACGTGGCTAAACCTGCCAGAGTGCAGGAGCCTCTCAGGGGCTCTGCTTGTTGAGTTGCACACTCTCAATGTGTTTAAAATATTTCTTTAGACGTACAGAAGCATTGAGAACCTCATCAGAGCTCTGCACTCTCAAATCTGTTAACACCATGCAGTTCTTCCCAAGCTCTTTCCATATAATCATTCATAATAACACCTAATCACAGCAGTATTTGGGCAATACAGTTCAGGACAGGAAATTTAGTTATTTAGTAGCTCATGTAAAGTTTCCTGCTAACAATTAATGTTACAGGATGAGCAAATTTGCTACAATTCTGTGTTAAAACAAATCCAACCTGATGAAGCTTTGGCCTTGAGGCTTTGCTCTGTGTGTGTGAGTCCCGTTCTGGATTGATTCCCAGTCAGTCTTGGAGCCAGTTTTGGGTGAAGGCTCATCCCAGCCCTGACCCTTGGCAGCTCTGGGCTCAAAGGGACAGCTGAGGCTGCCCTGCACCTGACTGGGGTGCAGGGCTCCTTTATCAAAGGGCTTTGAGGAGTTTAAATTACTGTATTTTTACTACATTGTTTTGTTTATTAAATTCATTCACTATTTTTTAACTCAGTTTTACTCCTTTTCCAGGTGCTTCTTACAAATATCTTCTGCACAGAAGCCTATTTCAAGAACAATTATGCCATGACTCAATTAGAAAAATGTAAGTACTATAAAATGAAATAATTTTTACACTCTTCTGTCTTTCACAGACTGTGATCAAGACTAGGTGGGGTTGATGTGAACAACAGAATAATTTTGCTCTGCTTTTAATTCAAATAAGGAGCAGAGCTGGAACCTGTTGAAAAGAGTCTCTTCACTTCATAGCTAAAGCAAACTGCCAGGGTTCTTTTTTTGAGGGATATAAAATCTATCAGTAGCAAATACTCCTGACAAGTAACTGATCAAAATTAGGGATTTGGACTCTTTGGGAAGTACTGACCAGTTGGGCATGGGCTCTCTGAAACTCAGTCTGTAATAATCAGTCTTTTTCAGAAGAGAATGTTCTGTTTCTTCCTGGCACTCACATACTTGCATTTGTATCAAAAAAACCTTTTTGAAAGAAATTTAGAACAGCTCTTTGTGGTACCTTAGTTGACTTTTCTCTGTTCCTCCATAGATGCTGATGAAAACCTGGATGATTGCATTAAAAAAGCTGCAAAGCAGATCCTGGAGAAGAGAGCATACATCTGCTCCCACCCCCTGGACAGGACCTTCTGAGCCCTGAGAGAATGGAAATCGGGGAGGAATTCGCTGCAGTCCAAGGATCTGACACCTTAAAAATATCTGTTAATAAATGGCTTTACTAAATGTAACTCTATAAAATAAAACTTCTTTCTAACCACAGCTTCATAGAAAAAGGGATAAAGAAAGAGATTTTATTTAAAGCTCTAGTTACTTTATTAGATGTATATATTTCTATTCCCCTTGGAGCTGGATAAAGACAGGTGCGGTTTGGATGGGGAGATGTTTCTTCCCAGGGAAGGGATTGGGTGATTTCTCAGTATCTTTGCACTTCCATCAGCTGCTTACTCACTGAGCAAGTGCTGAAAGACTTGGGGAATCACAACAGTTCATTTTGGGAGGCACCTCCAGCTCTCATCTTGTCCAGAAGCACCATCAGGACATTGAGTTCCCAGTGTCCAGGGATGGTTTTGCTGCCACCCTGAGGGACACCACTGGTCACTGATGTCCATCAGGACTCTGAGCCATTGACCACAACCCTCTGGGTGTGACCACCCAGCCAATTCCTCAGCCTCCAAACTGTGCCTCCATCAGATCTGCAGCTCTCCAAGCGAGGGAGAAGAATGCTGGGCAGGGAACTGTGTCCAGGGCACTACAGAAGCTCAGAAATCCTTGGCTGTGCTCTGAGGGCAGGGGAGCTCTCACTGCCCCTGTGCTGGTGCCCAGAACAAAGGGCAGACCTGTGAGCTCAAGCTGCAGGGGCCATCCCAGCCCTTGGACTGCAGGACGAGCTCCCTCCCCAAGAAGGAAAATGCCAGCCCTGAGGTCAATCCCCACCCAGGCCGTGAGGTGACAGAAGGGCTCTGAAGTCACAGCAGGACCCCGAGGTCACAGAGCCCCACGGTTCCACACATCACAAAGACCA
>VZTH01010058.1:0-23656 GCA_013397815.1 Aleadryas rufinucha
TCCCTCCCCCCTCCGCCCAGCCCCGCCACCACCCCGCCTGGGATCTGGGTTTAAAGGGAAGGGCTGCATTTGCCTCGGCAGATGATGAAGAAGAGTTACGGGAAGGATGGGTGACCTCGATATTCGGTGCTTGTAAAACTGCCGGGTGGTCCAGGGCTGCCGCCAGGGCCGGCTGTGATATCGGCTTTGTTGGGGTATCCCGGGAATTTGATCCCCTCGTGGTGTTTGTTGCAGCCACTTCAAAAACGGCGGAGAACTGTGGAGGATTTCAACCAGTTCTGCACCTTCGTTCTGGCCTATGCAGGCTACATCCCATACCCTGAAGAGGTAAGCGGGCTTGCACAGTGTTCCTCTACAAAGACACTGGTTCTCCTGGTCTCCCTGATAGACTCAGCTCCTAATCTTAAAGAATCATGGATAGGATAGGATTGGGTTGGAAGGGATCTTAGAGATCATCTAGTTTCAATTCCCCTACCATGGGCAGGGGTGCCACCCACTAGATCAGGTTGCTCAGGGCCCATCCAGCCTGGCCTTGAAGTCTGGGTAGACACTGCTGGAGAGTCTTTCTCTCCTTACCCTGAATATCTGTGCTCTGGTCTCCCATGCTAACCCTTCATCTTCCCCTCTTGCCACTAGTATGTGCCCTGGACCCATGGAGGCAGCATGAGCCCCCAGAACAGCACGGGGAGCACTCAGGACAGCGATAGCTCGACCTCATCTCACTCCTCTGATGGCCACATCCCAATGGACAGTAGGAAGAGCAGGAATGCTGTGGCCAGGGGGCCTGTGGACAATGGCCTGCTAATGAACAGCCCTGCCTTTTCCACCGCCTTCTACAACGTCCGGCCCCAGCAAATCAAACGGAAGAAACCACCAGCAAAGAAACGCATTTTGGAGCAGGAGGTGAAGAGGAGGGTGCCGCTGAGTGCTTGGAAGGACTTTGGGGCAGAGCAGGATGGGGTGAAGCAGCTGGCTGCACTGGCAGGACAGCTGTCTCCTGTGAAGGAGGAGCTATTGGAGCCTTCCCTCAACCCGCCTGGGGATCCCCAGTCCAACTCCCTCCTGGAGGAGCCGATGACAGAGGAGAAGGACTTGAGGTACGGAGCGCAGGGAACTGAGAAGCCAGCAGATGATCCTCAGCTTAAGGAGCACGACCCCTTCTCTGGAGGGAGAAAAAGCCCTAGTCCCTGTAATACCTTGGACCAAAGCACAGGGGAAGATACAAGCAGAGAGACCTCTCAGCTCAGTGGTAAGTCTCTGGGGGATTGCAGAGGGCCCTGCTGTGCTGCAGCTAGTGCCAAACATTGTCCCTCCCTCAGCTGGAGCCATCCTTGCTGGCTAAAAGGAGGGTCTGTCGATAGCCTAAGCCTCTCCCAGCAAGAGGAATACTTTTGGGACCTGGTGGACTGAAGAGCAGAGGGCAGGGACCTGACCTACCCTTTGGCAGCTCTGTTCTGCAGTGCAAGTGGTGCAGACCTGAAACAGGTCTGAAGTGGGGTGTAGGGCTGCCTTACTCTTCTGATCTTTATTTTTTCTTCTCTTTTTTCCCCCTTTTGCAACTTTAGCAGTCGAATTCGCAGAAGTTCCCAACACCAAAGCAGAAGGTGAGTGGGGGGCTGTCCCATTTAACTCCAGTGGAACTGGCTGGTCTGGCCGCAACCAGACCTGCAGCTGATACGGTGGTGTCTGACCAGTGTCTCTCTCTCCCTGAGCAGACGATGATGCCTGGGATCTGATCACCTGCTTCTGCATGAAGCCCTTCGCAGGGAGGCCCATGATCGAATGTAACGAATGCGCTACCTGGATCCACCTCTCTTGTGCCAAGATCCGCAAATCCAATGTGCCTGACATTTTCATCTGCCAGCGGTGCCGGGATGCCAAGCAGGAGATTCGCCGCTCGAACCGAGCTCGGACAGTGCCCCGCAAGCGCCTCGTTGACTGAAGCTCCTGCAGAGCAGGAAGGCTGGGGGGTCCCTTTTTAACCTGAAGACTTAGACAATCAATGCACTGGCAGGGGAGGGGCTGGGACACAGGGCCAGACTGTCCCCCTCACACCTCTGGCCCCTGAAAGCTTCCTGAGGATCGTATTGGCCATAGAGCTTGGTTATCCCAGAAGTGTGCGGGGGATAGGAGGGTGGTCCGGATGCACATCCCTGTGGGTGGTGTGTTAGTGTTTGTGATCTCCTGGGGCCCCACATGCACTAACTGTTGGATCCCACCTCCTCCTCACAGCCCCTCCAAAGAGCCCTGCCCATGTGCCTTCTGCACTTTCCCTGGGGGATGCAGGCCCCGCTCCTGTCCTGGTGACACTCAGCTCAGCCCCCACCTGCCAGTCCCCATGACTATAATTCTTAACTGGGTTCTTTCCTACTTGCACATCTGGTTACTGTGGGACCACAGCTGGGGGCAGGGTGTGGGACAGCCCCCTGTTACACAGCAGCCCCCAGGCTCGTCCCTGTGCCTCTCTCCTCCTGTGGAAAGCCTGGGCCCCAAAAGTGCTTTATGTTTTTATAGTTAATTTGTATTATAGTTAATTTGTATTATAGTTGATTTGTATTATAGCGAATTCTGGTCCTTGCCCTGTGGAGTGTGACTGGAGTCTTATGTATATAATAAATACTTTTGCCATAACAGTGGTGGCTTTGGCATAGGTCAGTGACCTTGGTTCTCATGTCCCTCGGGGACGCAAGTGCTCCCCTGCTTCCCTTCTGCTGTGGCTGGGAGGGGACCTGGTGTAGGGACACCTCTCAGCCCTGCTACTCCCCCAGGTAAATCCCAAGCTGCACAAACAACAGGAAACGAGCAGACCAGTGCATCTATATTTAATTTGGCAATGACCACCTCCCCACGCTGCTGCAGTTTACAGGGATGCTCCATGGGTAGGTCCTCAGGAGCTGCATGGCCTGGGGGACAACCTCCTCAGTGGGAACCATGTTCCAGAGCCTGCAGGCATCTCACGGGGAATGTTGTGGGTTATTCGCAGAAGCAGCAGGTCCGATGGCTCAGGGAGGAGGGGTGTTCATGTGCCTTTGCTCTGATGCTTAAGGCACATCACTGTTAGGTTCAAAAGATGAGTTTTGCTCTTGGGCTCTGACAAACCTTCCTTGTCTCTATCTCCACTCTGGAGTGCAGTTAAAAATTAGTCCTGACAGCAACTGAGGTGCCAAAGGTTCCAGTTTTTTCCACAAAATAAGCCTCTAATTCCAATACAGAGATACCATTGGCTTCATTTGCAGATCCAGAAGTGTGCCAGCTTCCATCAGGCATGCTGGTGGGACAGGTGGGAGATGCAGTGAGGGTGACAGGACAAGAAGGCTCTGGGGACTGAGTGCTGACCTGGCTGGGGCAGCAAGAAGGCACTGTTTGTGGGGACCCTTACCAAGCAGGGTCCTGCTGGTACAACTTTTCAGTCCTAAGGCTTCAAACGGTTCAGGAACAGCAACTAACCTGGGTGTAATTTCTATGCTATGGGACAAAGCTGGAGTTATGCAACCAAGCAAGTATCCAGTCGAGGTAGGCAGGCAGTGGTCTATTCCTCCTTGGCCCAGACAGAGCTGCCTGCCTTCTGCTCCAGGTGGGGAATCACCGCCTCTGTGTAAAACTTCTCCAGTTTGGGCACCGTCTTCCCCCAGAACTCCCCGTCAAACTCCACAGGGACCACAGCCGTCTCCTTGTTGGTGTGCACCACAAAGTCGGCGTGCTGGAAGCCAGTGGTTCCCAGCTGGCATTGGACCTGGGTAAAGTAGGGATGATTTTTCTTCAGGGCGTAGGAATCCCCATCCACCTCCAGGCAGAAATCCTTGTCCTTGCAGGCCTCGCGCACCGTCCTGTTCCTGTGCTTGTAGGGACACTTCACCTCCAGCAGCCCCAGGTCCTTCCCCGTGGCTTTATCCTTGATGATCCCATCAGGGCTGGCAGCAAGCCACTTCTTCTCTGGGTGAATGAAAAGGCCACAGTCCTCCACTTGCACTGGCTTGCCCCCCTTCTGTGATTTCTGCTTGTAGGCCTCCACAGCCACCTTCTCATTGCGGATCCCCCAGGACATGGCTGGGGTCTGCACCTTGGAGCCAGAGCTCACCACCTCTTTTAGGTAGGACTGGGGCACTTCGTCTGTCTTGCTGTTGGCAAACTTGCTGTTGGCAATTTTGGGGGCCACGGAGGCAGTGATGCGGTTCTCCCGCCACTCGTACCACTTGGGGTTTTCCCGCTGGCCCCGGGTCTCCTTCTCCACCCTTGGGATGTCCTGGCTCTTTACAGGGGGCAGGAACCGGTCACAGGCCTTGCTCAGGTCAGCACCAGGCTGCTTCTTCTGTGGGCACAGGTCAGAGCTGGCAGGACCAGCAGCTCCCTTGGCATCAGGCGCCTTCTTCTGGGTTGTAGAACTCCTGGTGGGTGCACTGCTCTTGGCCACAGCATCTCCTCGAGCTCCGCGGGATGCCGTGGATTTTGGCTGAGCAGAGTCTGCCTTTGTCCCCCGCCCCTGCGTGGGGGTGGTAGCCTTGGCAGCCGGAGCGCTTCGGGATTGGCTCCCTGCAGCTGTGGCCTTGGCCCGGGTGGCTGAAGTGGAAGGTGGGGGCGCAGCGGGGGCAGTTTTGGAGGCGGTTGTGGCGGGTCGGGGGGATGATGTGCCAGCAGACTCCTTCCTGGGTCTCCCCATTGCTACAAGTCAGAGGATCTTACACTGTGGACATGGAATAAAGTTTAATGCAGATCTTCAAAACACTTACTTCCCTTTCATTGGCCCTCCCTGCGCCGGCTCCAGGGCATTGTGTCCCTGCCAGAGCTGCTACTCCCACACCTTCCCTCGGCTCACGTGTCATGGTGGAATGGCATCTGGCCCAGCTGGGGTGCTTGTTCTCACCCCCCTTCCCCGAACCCCAGCCCGGGCCGCCCCGAGGACAGGGCGGGGGTACAGCGGCCCCCGGAGCCGCCGCCGCCGGGACGCGGCAGCAGTGCCCGCAGGAGCCGCTTCTGCCCGGGGACCAGGCGAGTTCCCCGCGGGCACATCCGCTCGGCCAGCGAGGGTGCCGGACAGAAGGTGGGGGGGGAAGGGGAGGTGGGGGAAACCCCCAGCAGCACCCCGGGGATCCCACGCGCGCTCCGGGACCGCGGTGCGGAGCTGCCCCGGCCGCCCCGCCGCTCTCACCGCTCCGCCGCCGCCGCTCCGGAAGCGCGTCCCGCCTTCACCACGTGCCTCAGGGTGGCGGCCTGAGGGGTGCGGGAGGGAGGTGCGGGGCTGGGCACAGCCGTCGGCCAAGCCCCCGGTCCCCGCTAGAGGGAAGCAGCCGCTCGGCCATTGGCGCCGCGGGATCTGCCCGGGCATGCCCGCTCCGCTCCGGCATCTCTCTGCCTTCCCCCGCATCACGCCGCCCCCGGCACCCCCGAACATTTTACGCCGGGCTGGGAACAAACCCTGCAGCCTCGCCCGTGGGCGGGGGTCCGAGCCTGGCCACCGCGTACCCCATCCCCGTCCGTGGGCAGAGGCCTGAGCCTCTCGGGCACCACTCTGAAGGGATAGGCTGACGTGACGGGATCCCGCCGAGCCCCGATGGCCCAAGCTGATCTGAACCGCCACGTCCCACCGCGAGCAGACCCTCGGGCAAAGGGCGACAGCAAGAAGCTGAAGCAGCGATACCCACCCTGGAGCACCCGCTGGGCGGCTGTGCTGCCGTGTGAGGAGGGTCCCGGCGCAGGGATGGCACAGCACCGCCGAGACAGCCGCACCTCCGAGCCTGGCAGAGGGCTCGGCCGCCGTGGAGGACGCAGAGGCACGCGTCACCGGCACGGGAGTTTCGGGTTCCTCAAATCCAGGCAGTTTCGTTTTCTCCAGCGAGCCTGGCGCCGCCGAGCGAGCCCCGGCGGGGAGGCTGCTGCGAGATCCCCCGCGGGCCCGCCCCACGCCTATGAGCCCCCGTTATTTTCGCCTGCCGAAAGCAAATCCAGCAGCCACCAGTGTGTGGCCTGCGTCTGTGTCACAGCCAGCCCTACAGGGGCTTCCAGCCCCCCATCTACCTCCGCCAGCATCCTGGGAAGATTTCATTTAGGCAAGCTGAAGTGCTGGCGGCATTCCCAGCCCCTCTCCCCAAGGATCCCAGATGTCTCCACCAGCCATCTCTATCTCTGCTGATGTGTTGTTTCATTTCCTCCCTCCAGGCCCTCTGTAACTCCCTACAGCTGGGCAGACCAATATTACACAGGTTAAGACAAAGTGTGCATGATTTTGCCCAGAAACACCACTGGCATCTTCCTCCTCCATGGCTACCCATCCTCAGGATTTGGTTTAGTTCTTGCTTAAGAAGCAGTTAAACAGGATGCCCCTCTCTGCAGGCAAACCCACTACCTGTGCAATTTTCAGCAGGATCTGGGGAGCTGCAGCTGCATTGAGCGCAGTTGCTGCCAGCCTGGGTTTTGGGTTATTTCCCAAAATAACTAAACTCACACTAAATTCACAGGGCTTGTCAGCAACTCAGGAGCTGAGAGCATCTGTAAAAGCTCTGTAGTCGGTGCCCCCTCCAGCAAGCCCTGGCAATGGGTGATAATTCAGCTCAAGGAACAAGTGATTTGGGGATAAATACCCAGATCCTGATTGATCCCTTGGGTTGTGCCGCAGTTGTGGTAACACCGCAGAGGTGTTACTGGGGTGTGAGGATGCTGAATGGAGACATTGGGCTGAGCTGGGCCTCTGTTTGCAGGGTTTAACGCATGCCTTAGCTCAGCACTCTGCTGAAAAGAAATGCCAAGCTCTCCAGGTCTATTTGTGTCTGTGATGAGCTGCTGTAGGGAAGCTGTGACAGTGCAGAGCAGGGACACAAACACCTGATGCCTGATGCTGCTGGGAGCAGATTGGGATGGAGCCCTTCTGTGTCTCCTGCTGAAGGTTGCCAGCGTGCTGGGAGAGACTCAGCTGTGTCCCCAGCGCCGCACATGCCGCTGTTATTCACCTGCTGTCACGCCAGGGCCGACGTCTGACGCTGTGGGCTGGCCAAGCTCCATCACCCTGGCTGGTGGCACTGAACCAGCGCTCGCATTTGGATGCTTTTCCTTTGCCTCAGCTTGGCCTAGAAATGATATCTCAGAGAAAAATCAAAGCTTATGGGTTTTTTTCTGGGGCTGGAGTGGCTGTGGCGCTTGCTGTGACAATGGGAGCGGGAGTCCCTTGTACATCACAGGCTGTGTGGATGTGTTGTGGTGTGTGCGGGGCCTCCAGCAGCTCCCAGAGCTCGCGGCTGTCACGGAGGGGATAACGCATGGATTAGCATCCTTCTCCTGTGGTCGTGAAGGACAGGGAAGGGGAGCAGCTGCACACTTCAGCTCTCCTCTCTGCACAGGGAGGGGAAGTGATTTGCCATGGGGCATCTCACATGGGGGAGGGAATGGCTCAGAGTGCTCTAGCAAGGGCCCTAGGGATGTACAGAGTGCCTCTTGGCCAGATAATTGTTGACTAAAGCTCAGGGTGAGGGGTCGGGAAGGAGGAGTGTGTCTCATGCTACCTTGTGTAGCAAAGGGCGTCTTCCACCAAGATTTCCCTCTGTTGCTCCTGCTGTCACCTGTGAAACCTGTGTCAAGGAGCTGAAGCTGTAGTGGCATATGGGTCAGCTCAGAGGTGAGATCTAAAAATAGCCGCTGAGGACTGGGGACTGCTCCCCTCGTGGTGCTGCTGGATTTTTCTGCCCCAGTTTGTGCCTGGACTGGCTCCAGGTTCGGTGTGGCTGTGACAGTGGGTTCTGTGGTGCGGGAGGTGGGGGGGACTCCTCTCTGTGTGCTCTATAAAAAGAGCTGCAGCAGCACAGTCCTATCTATAGCGCAGGGAGCTGCCTGGGAAAGCCAGGGCAGGGATTAGCCCAAATCTGATGGATTTCTCTGGCCCTGCTTGGGAACGTGGGGCTGTCAGTGTCTGAGGGGATTCCCAGTGCGTCCTGGGCTGTGAGATCTCCCTGCCAGCAGACATCCTCACTTTGCTGGGATTTCCTGACTGTCTGCACCTTCCCCAGGGGGGCTTGTTGTCACACTTGTCACCCAAAAGCTGGGCTGTCCCTGAATCCCCCCTTTCCACCTCCTCAGGGCTGTGATTTCACAGCAGCACATGGAGGCTGATGAGGACAGCCCAGTGGAACCCCAGGGCATCTGGCTTTGGGGTGGATATTCAGCATCTACCTGCTCCCAGTCATTTTGTGGTGGTCTCAGGGCAGCTGAGACCTTTCCTAGTGAAGCTGGTTGTGACACTTGTGGCCCACATTATTTGTACTGGAGAGTTCAGCTGGCTGATGGGGGCTGTTTTGCCTCATGATTTGTTTGGGGGGCACACAGGGGGTGGTTACATGTCCCAGTCAGACAAACCCCATGGTTTTCCTTGCTGCAGCATCACCAGGGGTCTCACCAGTACCCTAGTTTGCCTGGACATTGTCATTCTGTGGGTGCAGAGCAGCCCACAGCCATGGACTCTGCTCTTGACTGGTGCCTGTCACTCTCTGGGGGTGTTGGGGGTCCCCTGAGACCCCCAGCGTTCCCCGTGAGAGCATCCCCCCACCCCCTCCGGGGTGCCGGTACTGGGGAGTGTGTCTCTTTAATGAGGCTGGGCTTGGAGCAGCTCTGCTGCTGGCACAGAGAGTGAGGGATGGAGCGAGGGCGGTGAAGGAGCCAGTGCCAGAGAGGGAGCCTGCAGCAGGGAGAGGCGGGGAAGGACCGCTCATCCCCCGGGTACCGCAGCCACCCAGACAGAGGGACAGGGAAACCATCCTCAGGGAAGAGGGCTCTGCAGAAGGCAGGGACCCAGAGGGTGCTGAAAGGAGCCTGCAGCCTCCGTGTCATCCTCATCCTCCTCCTCCAGGTAAGGACCAGGGCCAGGGGCAGGCAGGGCAGGGATCATGGTGGCCTGGGACCCTGAGGGTGTCCCACAATTCCTCGGTGTCCCAGGGTCGTGCATCCACTGTCAGGGCAGCTCTGGGTCATAGGAGGGGTGAGAGGTGGAGATGAGACAGCAGGGCCACAAAAGTGCTGAAATCACCATCTGGCAGGGACCAGACAGGGCTGGCTCCAGTAACTGCTGGGAACATGCTCCAGGTTATCAGCAACCGGCTCCTGGCCCATGCCACAGCTGTCCCGTGGTGGAGGACACTGGGACCCTTCTGTGGGGCTGCCCTGCCAGGATTTGCCCTTGTCAGGGGGAATCCACGGGGCTGAGACTTTTCTTTTGGGGGGTGCCTGTGTTAGGGTGCATTGAGGGCAAGTAACTCCTGTTCTCTGGCACAAGGATGGGTTTTTCCAGGGGTTTTAATGGCTCTGGGGAGGCGAGAGCAGCAGTGCAGGTCCTGGAGGTGGTGGTCCTGGATGCGGTGTCGGAGTCAGGGTGTGAGTGCCGGCTTGCACGCGCGTGTGCAGTGGACTCTACTCTCTGTTCCCACTCCCCAGCAGACAAAGCAGAAGGCACCACAGGCTGGAGACAGTCCTTTGCCTCATCCAGCAATTCCTTTCCCCTTTGCTCCTCTTTGGGCCCTCTGAAGTGGTGTGTCCCATGGGTGTAGGACAACAGCACCATCACCTCCTGGCTCCATGGCCTTCTCCATGCTCCAGAAGTTGGGATGGATCCTGCTCTCCTGCCCTTGTGCCCCATGGGATGTCTTGCAGGGAGGGGAGGCTAGGGAAGCAGGGGGTAATGCAGGTGAGCAGGAGGGTCAGCAATGGCTCCTCACTCCAGGCACTCTTGTAGAGGCTTGGGCTCCTCTCCTTCCATCCTTTCTCTTGAACCTGCCTGTGTATCTGTAACCAGTGGAAATTTCCTCTGGGTTTGCCTGTGTCGGGTTTGGCCTCTTCCTTTCCCTGGACCATGCTGAACCCCGGCTTGGGCGGCTGTTGCTGCAGCAGGTGAAACTCTGACAACTCCCCAGGCAGCTAAGTAGGGTCCACTGGGCTCAGGCACCCACCTCCCTGCAGCAGCCTTGCTGGAAAACTCAGCCTGCCCACAGGCGAGAAGAGAAACAATGATTTATTCTGACCTACGGAAGAGTCAGCTCCTTCTCGCCTTCACAGACGGTTTTTAGCTGCCGGCACAGAGAGTTGCCCCCAGCCTGCTGTAGCCCTTTTATACTGGGGTTGTTGCTGGTTAAACCAGCTCCTACAGGCAGTAGGTGGAGGGGAGGAAGAAGAGAGGGCTGTGAAGGCACTGGAAATCATTCTGGGGATGGGGAGAGGGCTGAGGACCTGTTGGTGATGCCACGCTGGCATCTGGGGACAAGTTGCTGCCCCAGGGAAAGAGGATGAAGAGGCTGGGGTGAGGACCATCAGCTCTGGTTTTATTCATTACCACGGGGCTTAGAGCAGCCAGCACGAAGCGTGGCAGGGCCAGATGGGGCCTGTTTACTCTGTGAGGGTAAATGTAAAGAGAAGTGATAAAAAGCAGCCGGGACGGCTTCTCCAGTAAGTCCCTGGTAAACAAGCTGGCAGTGACCCGGCCGACAGGCGGCACGGCAAATAGCGGGCATGTTGCTGAGCATTAAACTGGGTGCCTTGGGAACAAATTAAACAGCTTTGGGGAGAAATATGTCTTTAATGGCTCAGTGTGGCTGGGTTGGAGGCGTCCTGGCCTTCAGATCCCGTCTGGGTGCTGTAGTCAGGGCAGGAACCAGCTGTTGATGTTCCCAACTGTGGACCAGCAAGTGTGGAGGAACAGCAGGCTGTGCAGGGACCCTGTGCCACCTCGTGTGCTGGGAGCGCAGTCTGGGGACTCAGCATCCTGCACAGACGGTGGAGGGTTGGTGATGATGGGGCGTGGTTGGGTGGCCAGAATCCGCCAGCATAACCCTGCAATGTCAGTTTAGCAGGTAAATGGCTCTCCTCTGGTGTAATGGACTGATTTTCCTGGGATGCAGCCACGTTGCTGATGCACTTCTGTGCTTCTCCAAGGCTCCCTGCTTTGTGCCAGCTGGGAGTTTGGTCCCGGTGCTGCGTCCAAGGATGGAGCCCTGCTCTGCTTTCAAGGATGCTCTGTGAGAGGCACTCTGTGACCACACACTGAGGGCACCCTGAGCCTTCCACCACCGAAGCTCTTATGAGCTGTTCCCAGGATGAAGGCCACTGGATGGGGGCACTAGATGGCTCACTTGTACCTGGCCTTGTCCTTGCCCCGGGCACATTGTGTGCTGGAGCACCAGCACACGGCATGGGGCGGGGGCCTTGCTGTTTGTGGGTGCTTGGGGCAGGCAGGGGACACCGAGCAGAGGTGCAGACCCACGTGTGGAGCAGACCCCATGCACACTGTACCCAGATCCACACAGCCAGGGCTAAGGCTGACACAAATATTTCACACAAATATTTGATGGCACAGGGTGGGCTGATGTTGGAGAGATTCCTTGACTCCAGACAATTGTTTGTGCTGCTGCTCCTGGGTACTTTTCCCAAGGGGAAGAGAGGTGTGGAGTGGATTGGTGCCCTGGCGGGAAGGCATCCCCAGCCAATTCTCCTCCTGCCAAAGGGTGGGACCCAGACACATCAATTTCTGGGCAAAGAAGGTGATGATCATCCACTTGTCGGGCTCCACCCTGCAGTGCATCCCCCTCTGTGCTGTTCTTCCGTGCAGCACTGACCTTGTTGTTAATTATTAAACCCCTAGCAAACACTGCTCGCTGCTTTGTCCTAGTTACACTGTGGGCTTCTCAACCTTCTGGTTGGCTTTTTTTTTTAAACAAATTACCCTGGTAACCCCTGTGGACGAATGGAGATGGGAGCAGCAGATGCTCCTCTCCCAGCCAGTGCAAGAGATGGCCTGGGGAGGCTCTGGAGCTGCTCTGGGGTGGCTGAGAGATGGGCTGTGTGTGGTTGGCCATTATCCATTCTGTCCAGGAGTCCCTGCTTGTCTGCCAGGGCTTGGGGCTTGCATGTAACCACTGCCTACAGGAGTTTTGTTGCCCTCTCTGTGGGCTCCTGTGGCTCCAGACCTGGCTTGCAGGTGGGCTGGGGTCCAAGGAGAGACCTGGGTCTAGGTCCATGTGTTCTGTGGATGCTGAAGAGCGGCATGGGGTGTGGGAGGGCTGGAGACCTGCTCCCGCTTGCAGGCTGGGCAGATGGAAATGGCTTGTGGGCTTGTTCCAGCAGACCCTGTCCCTGAGCATCCAGTGCCTGCCTTCCCTCTGCTCACAGCTGCCCACTGAGGGACCATGCCAGGCCTCTACACCCTCTCATCCTGGGAGGCTCTGCCCCTGAAGAGCTCCACGGTGAAGGCTTGTGCCAACGGATACTCCCTGAGCATCACTGCTCACCTCATGTACACCAACCCCCACAAGGAGTCGGTGGAAGGTAAGGGAGGGCTACCAGGGACCTGGGCTGCCTGCATGGCCCCCTGAAAGCCCCTGTGCTGGAGACCATCCTGTCTCCAGCCCACCCGTGTCCTGGCCCCCAAACCTTGCTCAGTTTGGGGAGCAGAAGCGGAGGCCAGCAGAGGTGGGGCCACTGTCACACACTGTGGGCAGGAGGAGAGAGAGACTGAGCCGATTCCCATCACTGAGGAAGAAGGGAATTTCATCCTCCCTGTGGGTTAGGAGGCTCTGGGGTGCTCCTGTATCTCACTCGCGTGCATCTCGGTCGTGCTGCGAGTCAGGCAGGTTCTCAGCGGGGCTTCCATGGGCTGTTCCGTGCCACAGCAATGGCCGTGCCGGGATCTGCCTCGGGGCTCTCTTCTGCCTGCAGGCATCTTCATCTACCCGCTGGAGGAGTTGGAGGTGGTGGCCGGCTTTGAAGCAGCAGTGGGCAGCCGGCGGGTGACATTCCAGGTCCAGAACAGGCACCGGGTGCAGGACTGCTGCCTCCAGTGCAGCCCCAGCCCCGGCCGGCTGCGCCGCTGTGTCAGTGGTAAGTGACATGGCACGGGCGATGCTGTTGGGCGCTCCTGGCCAGGAGGCTCAGAACGGGTGGGGGTGAAGTGTGAGGGAATATGAGGGGCTGAGACCCCCTGCCAGGCCATCCCAGTGCCTGGGGGATCTCTGGGGCTGGAGATCTCAATGTCTCCTTTCCCCTCCCTCCACCTCCTCTGGGGCTGTGCCATTATTTGCATGGCCTTCGTGACACCTGTGCTCTGCTGTCACCTTTAGGAGCAATTAAGGCCACTCATGACTTCCTCCACAACCCCACATACCTCGCTGACCTCCCCCCATCTCTCATCCCTCTCCTGTCCAGGCCACCTTGTCTTGGATGAGGACGTGGAGCGCTCCACCTTCATCATTGTCACTGGCACACTGTGCCCCTCGGAGAGCCTGGCCATCACCCTGAACACAGTGCAGGAGCTGCCCACGCTGCCAGATGGGGCCCTGCGCCTCCTTCTGCCCCCCATCCTCACGCCCCACGTCCTCGCCGACCCCGAGAGCGAGCCGGCAAGCTTGTGTGACGACAGGTTGGCCCTATGGTGATTTTCATGGCTTCCTCAGTCTCTGCCATCCCAGGGGGGCGATGCCAATGCTGGGCGAGCAGGGCGGGGGGCAGGAGCCATCACCCCCTCTCCCCTTGCAGCCCCACCAGCTGTTTTGGGGGGCCAGGTGCCCGGAGCCAGTCACCCACTGTGGCGCCTCTGGAGAGCATGGACGTCTTTCGGGGACGACCCTACAACCCTTTTCCTTACGAGTTCGCCTTTGAGCTGCTGGTGAAGGGCCCCTGCTTGCTGGCAGGTAGGGGGGGTGGCTTGGGTATTCTTAATTGGTTGTGTAAAACCTCCTCAAAATGTGGGTGGTGTTCCCTGGTCCCTCCATGCTTCTAGGAGGATGTGAGGCCCTGTCCCTAGGCATCCTCTTGCACTCCCTACAGGTGAAGAAGCCCTTTTCCCATTCCATCCCTGGGGCTGGGACCCCTCAAAGTCACCCTGCCTGTGCCTTGGCAGCTCTAGGTCAGCAGCCTCCTTCCCTGGGGAGAAGTGATGCAGTGGGGACAGGATGGGTGAGGAGGGGAAGATGGTTGGTTGGTGGGGACGTGCTCCTGGCTGCTGGCCCAGTCAATCGCATTAGCTCTGTCAGGAACAAGCCACTGCTGTGGGGCCTGGTGGGTGGGAGGCTGAGGAGGGGGTTTGTGAGGGACTTCCCTGCTGCCTTCCCTCCTCTGCAGGGCTGGAGAGCCCATCACATGCCCTGAGAGCCGATGCCGACCCCTGGGCCAGTTCTGCCACCACCACCTGCGTCACCCTGGCCGAGCCCCACCGCTATGACAGAGACTTGGAGATCATCCTCTACCCTTGTGGTGAGGGGAGATGGTGCCCTTGGAGGGTTTGAGGCATCACCCCAAAAACATCCAGAGCATCCCCCAGCTCCTCACGGCACAGGGTAGCTCGAAACTCTCCTGTGCCCCCCAGAGCCCCACAGCCCCCACCTGGTGATTGAGGATGGCACCATGACATACCCTGAGTACGAGGCGCACATCCGGAGCCGCCGGGATTACATGCGGATTGCCAGGAAGGACAGCAGTGGCGAGAGACAGGTGACAGGGCATGGCTACTGCTGCCCCAGCCAGGAGGAGGAGGAGGAAAGGGGGAGGTGGTGGGATGTGGGTGAGGAAGACCTTGGCGCAGTCTGGCGGGTGTGAAAAAGCCTCTGACGTGCCTGGCTTGCAGGTGGCATTTGTGCAGAAGCGTTTCCACAAAGACATCTTCCCCAACCCCGTGCTGATGCTGAACTTCTGCCCGGTTGTGGAGGGCGTCCCTGGGGACCTGCAGAGCGTCACCCGTGAGATCCTCTTCCTCATTGACCGCAGCGGCACCATGAGTGGCCCTGACCTTGACAAGGTCAAGGTGAGGCACGGCCGTGGGTTCAGGGGTGCTCCCTGTGTGGCCAGTCCTTAGCAGCTGTCCTTGGTCCCTACTGTCACCTCAGGAGGCTTTGCTGGTGGCCTTGAAGAGCCTCCCGTCAGGAACACTGCTCAACATTGCCAGCTTCGGTGCTGACATCAAGCCGCTCTTCCCATCCAGTCGCCTCTGCAGCAACGTGAGTATCACAGGCAAATCCTGGGTGTCCACCAGCCCCTCTTTGTCCTCCTCCCAGCTCCTTAACTCAGGGTGAGGGCTGGTGAGCCGGGGGATTGCTGCAAGTCCGGCTCTTCACATGGACAGGAGACGCTGCGGCGTGCCTGCGAGCACCTCAGCGGACTGCGGGCAGAGCCCGGTGGCACCAACCTGCTGGCAGCCCTGGGCTGGGCGCTGGCACAGCCCCTCCACCACGGCTACCCTCGCCAGCTGTTCCTCTTCACCGGTGCGGCAGCGGGCAGCGCAAGCAGGATCCTCCGGCTGGTGCGCAGGCAGGCCAGCACCGTCAGGTATGGCACCAGATCCGCAGCAGGTCTCAGCGTTCTCCAAATCCCCCGTGCTGTTCCCACTGATTTCTCCCTATGCAGCCTCAAATCTCACTTGCACCTGCCCCAAGGGTGTCCTTCACCCATCGCATCCCTCAGCCCATCGGCTCCGCTCTTCCTGGGGTTCCCCAGCCCAGCACGCAGCCAGGGCAGCACTCTGGGTGTCAGACACCCCTGCTCATCCCTGCTGAAGGGCTCACCACTGGGTTTGCCAGCACCTGGCCCCAGCCCAGCCATGGCTTTCCATGCCCTGGCTCTCCTGCAGGTGCTTCAGCTTTGGCATGGGCCCGCGGGCGTGCCGGCAGCTGCTGAAGGCCGTGGCCAAGGTGAGCCGGGGCCGTGCCGAGTTCCTGAGTCCGGCCGAGAGGCTGCAGCCGAAGGTAATGCCCGGGCAGGGGCATGGGGGGCACTGGGGACACCGCCATGTCTGACACTGCCTCCACTCCCCACCCCAGCTGATCAAGTCCCTGAAGAAGGCGATCGAGCCGGCCGTCAGCGACATCACCATCGACTGGTACGTCCCCGACAGCATGGAGGCTCTGCTCTCGCCCACCGAGCTCCCGGCCCTCTACCCCGGTGACCGCCTCGTCAGCTACTGTGTCCTCTACAGCATTGCCCGCTTCAGTGACAGGCGCCCGCTGGTACGACCGGCACTGGCCTGTGGAGGACGGCGTGGTCCCAGTGCTACCGGCTGCTCCCCAGGCTGGGGGGCTCATGGTCATGTCCTCTCTCTCCTAGGGCCAGGAAGGGGCTCGCCAGGGCTCCCGGGGCTCAGCCTTTCTCTCCCAGCAGGAAGTGCCCAGTCCTGGGGAGAGCCACCAGCCACCCCAGAGCAACCCAGGAACTGGGGATGCCTCCCTGGAGCTTTTTGCTGGAAGTACAGAGGTGTCAGAGCGGAGTGAGTGGGGTCCAGAGCTGGGGTGGGGGGCAGTGGTGGGAGCCATGGGCTGACAGGGTGTGTGCTCGCCGGGCAGGTATTGATCCTGTTTCTGGGGGAGACATCTGGAAGCGGATTTACCAGCCCTCCTACATCCAGGAGCAGTATGTCCTGACACACTGTTCCGTCAGCACTGACCGCAGCCAGGGGCTGCTCTCCCGCAGCTCCACCAGCAGCGAGTCCACTGGCTCCCGGGATGTGGCCCCCGAGGGCGGCTCCTCAGCCCCTGGTGCTGATGTTGCCTCCCAGCAGGGCCAGAAGAGCCTGTCCCTCTGTGAGTCCTCCACCAAATCTGCCCCGCTGCCCTCTGCCCCGGCTGGCACCAAGGTAAGGATGCCAATGGGGTGCAGGAGCTCATGGTGGGGGGGTTGTTCATGACTTAGCTGGGGTCTCTCTGCCCTGTTGTGCCCAGGCAGCTGTTCACTGGGCTGGGAAACGGAGTGCTGTAGCCTGGATTTTAAGCAAGGATCAGCAATGGATGCCATCAGGCTGTTCCTTGAGTAGTTTTGCCCTACTGAAGTGGGACAGCTGGGGACCAAGAAGCTGGTCCCTCAGTGTCCCTGGCCAGCAGTCAACTGGGTGTTTAACAGACCCCTGAGCCAGCTCAGTGACTCCTTGATGCTGCAGAAACCAAATGAAAATAGCTGGGCTGGCATCACGTAACAAATCTGTCGAGCCAGAGAGGAAGGGCCGGCTGGCTGGGCTCCTGCTTGGCTCCTTCAGCCCCCAGCCAGCACTGCCAGATGCTTCATTAGTGATGGGCCACATCCCTGCTGCTTCATACCTGGGTTTAAAACCCAGCTGAGTCGCTGGGATGGGGAAAGGCAGCTGCCCTGGTGATGATGGCCCCAAGGCTGGGTGAGGCCAGCTGTCACCCAGCACCAGGACACGCTCCTTCCCGATGGCATGGCTTAGGTAACCCACTCCTGTCACACAGCAGCACAGCTGGTGACCTTTGCTGCTGAAATGTCAAGCGTAAGTGATTTCCCTGCAGAGTAAATGATCCTCTCAGCTCCCTGCTGCCAGGGCGAGAGGTGGCATGGGTGCCACTGCCCTGACATGGCTTTTAGGGGAAGCATCTCAATGCAGTCTGCACTGGGGAATGCATCTGCATTGGGGACATCACTCTGCACTGGGGAATGCATCCCATTATAACATCATCCAGCCTGAGTATCCTAGTTAACCCCACTTCCTGCACACACACACAAATCCCTGGCAACTCCAGCGTCAGCTTGAGTCAGTCCCCAGGGATGTTTGCAAACTCCTGTGTGGGTGCTTCCCATGTCTGTGGTGCCAGGCGAGCATCCCTGGGAGGCAGCTGGTGCCAGCCTGCAGAGCACTGGGGCTGACGACAGCCGAGGCTCCAGGCAGCAGCCGGAGAGGCGCAGGTGCCCCATCGCAGCTCAGTGCAGTCTGGGCTCCGTGCTGGGCTTGCCAACAGCCTTGTCCCCACCGCAGGCGACGGTGGCCCTGAGCACGGAGGAGCTGGCGCGGCAGAAGAAGGTGCTGGCCCGTGCTGCCCTGGCTGGGCGCAGCTTTTCCACGCCGCACGGGGAGCTGGATGCCCATCGGCTCTGCCAGGCCCTGGAAAAGGTGTCGCAGAAGAGGAACCAGTCCCTGGAGGGGCGGCTGGATGAGCTTGGACCCCAGACACGGCAAATGCAGCCCAGTGCGGTGGAGTCGAGTGTGTACTGGCTCTGGGGACAAGGGTGGTGGGGATGGAGCCAGGTGCCTTGCTGAGCCCACCCTTTGCCGTTGCCCAGATAACCTCCTCTCGCCCACTCACCTGGACTGGGACATGCTGGTGGAGCCCTCCTACCTCTTCAGTGCCTCGCCAGGGCCCGAGCCAGGGCAGCCCAGCCTGGGTGATGCCAGCCTGCCCCTGCGCTGCCAGGTGGTGATCCACGCGCTGCGAGCCGGCAAGCCGGTGTCCTGGGAAGTGACAGCCTCGCTGGAGTCACTGCTGCAGCCCCGGGAGGGGCCGGGGAGGGAGGACCCGCCACGGCGGGTGGCCAAAGCCTGGGACAAGCCACTGCACCGCCTGGCAGCGCGCTCCGTCGTCCGGGACAATGAGAGCGTGGCGCAGCGGGAAGCCAAGCTGGAGCAGGGTGGGTGCTGGAGCGTCCCCCCGGCGCGGCTCCGGCATCCCCCCTGCTCTAACCGCCTTGCTCCGGGCAGGTTTTGCCCGCCGGTTCCGCCTGAAAGCCGTGCAAACCAGCAAAGCCTGCAACGTGCCTTCCCTCTACACCCGCCTGGTGCCCGTGGACGGTGCCACGCAGGCAGCCCTGCCCGCAGCCCAAGAGGTGTGGGGCATAGGTACGGACAGGGGGCTGGTGGGATGGGGAGGGGGCAGCAAGGGGACAGAGGAATGAGGTGGCATCATCCCTTGCAGCTGGCTCAGCCAGCCGGACACGAGCTGCTGCAGCAGGGAACTGGCACCACCGGAGCTCCTCAGTGGCTGCATCATGCCAGCAGCACGATGTAGAGGAGCAGGACGAGGCCCCTGGCACTGCAGGTACTGACTCAGACCTTTATGTCAACTTTTGCTCCCCAGGGATCTGCACTGGGATCTCTGGGGATGCTCAGCTGGTGGCTGTGTGGGGCTGGTCCTGCCTGGAGTGCTGTGGATACTCGGAAAGAGGCATCTGCCCCATAATGGGAAGGGGGGTGTGGGAGGACAGCATAGCAGCCCCTGACAGCAGCTGTGAGCCATGAGGGTCCCTGGAGCCTGGGGCCCCTCAAGACTTTGCTCTTTTGCAGAGCGAGACGAGATCGCCAGGTCTCCGGGCAGCATCTCCTCCCCTACCTTTGGCTGGGAAAAGCAGAACTACCCAAATGGTGTGTCCAGGCTGGAGGGGGCCAAGGGCTGGATGAGGGTGGGAGATGGGGTACCCCCGATGTCCTGCCACAGCTGGAGCATCCACTGTGCCCTCACTACCCTGGGCACCTGGGCTGAGCTGCCCTCCCAGGTGCTGGGCAGTGGGACACACCTCTGGGTGCATCATGTTCCCACTGTGCTTAACTCTTCCCCCTTGCAGGGCCTCCATCCAGCCCCTCCACCACCTCCATGGGCTCACAGAAATCCACAGAGAGCATCGCAGGCTCCAGGTGACACTGTGGGATGGGGGGATGCAAGGGACCAAAAAATGGCCCGTTGTGGGAGAGTGGGACAGTGACACTTTCTGGGAGCTGCTGGTCCTATGTCCCCTGCCAGCTCCTGCAGCATAAGTGGGGGGTTTGGTGCTCCAGCCCCTTCCCTGAAGCAGTTTGGTGTCCAGCTGCCTTTCAGAAATTCCTCCCAATCCTGTTACCTTGCCTGTCACCCCACAGGTTTAGCCTGAGCAGGCGCAGGGGTCCCAGCCTGGTGCTGCGCCCGCAGTGCCTCAGCCCGGAAAGCGAGCGCTCCAGCAACCACGCGAGCCACGACTACCTCCCGCTGGTAAGGAGCCGCTCCCTGTCCCCACCCCCATCCCGGCGGGGGACCTGCCCTGCTGGGTGCCAGCTGAGCCACCCAGGTCATGCCCGGCAGCAGGAGCAGCGAGAGATGCTCCCAGTAGGTGCCTGCTCAGCACTGTTGTGTCCTTAAACTTCTCTGAGGATCTTAGCTGGCTTTTTGAGGGGCATTAGACTGTCCCTGTTCCCCAGGGTCACTCCTGCAGCCCCCAGTGCTTGGGTCTGTGGTGGGTCTGCATCCCTGCCTGCACTCCCCACTCGTCTGCCCCGCTCCTTGCAGGTGCAGCTGCAGCAAGCCCGGGGGCCATTCCAGCTCACCGAGAGCTTCTCTGAGGTGGTGCAGATCCCCCTGGACCGCCTGTGCCGGGCCTCCCCCTACGCCTCCCACCGTGCCAGCCTCAGCCCTGTGTCCCCAGGGGCCAGGACCAGCCCTGAGGCACGACCCGGGGTTGAGGAGGGTGAGGAGTCCATCACAGCCCCGCAGCCCAGCTCGCCCCCATCCCGGAGCACTTGCTCCGAGGTGCCCAGCGCAGCCGTGTGGGCGCAGGCGGACAGCGGGCACGGCTCCGAGTCCGACACCGGGCCCCACTCAGCTGCCCCCTCCGAGGCTGGTGTGAGCTGTCAGGACACGGGGCCGGAGGATCTGGAGAGTGCCAGCTGGGCAACGGCCGTGGCCTTGGCGTGGCTGGAGCATCGCTGCGCTGGGTTCTTTGAGGAGTGGGAGCTGGTGGCGGCCAAGGCGGATGCGTGGCTGCAGGCACAGCGCCTGCCCGAGGGGGTGGACGTGGGCTGCCTCAAAGGGGCAGCCAGGCACTTGTTCCTGCTGCTGCGTCACTGGGACGAGAACATCAAGCTGAACATGCTGTGCTACAACCCCAACAACGTCTGACGGCCGCCCGAGGGGCCAATAAAGACACCTGGCTCCAAGCCACCTGCACTGGTGTCTCTGTTAAGAGCAGAGAGCTGCCCGCTCCGCTCAGGCCATGCCAGGGATGCCAGGGCTCACCAGAATCCTAGGAGGGGGTCACCCCCTTCCCAGCCGTCTCTGGTGGGAGGGAGCAGACAGGGGAATAGGAAAAGCTGTGCTGGAGGGATTCCCGGGCTCCATCAAAGCAATTGAAACCTTGAGGCAAAGCAGTTTTGCAGATCCTCTGTTTTAACCTCACCCCAGAGGCTGCTGCCCAGCCCTGGACACCCCTCTCTCATGGCTGGGAAGCGAGAGTGCCCATGGCCCTAGAAGCTGCTCTGCCTTCCCTCAGGTGGGGCAAGTCCAGGGACAGCCGTTCTGACATCATCACAGGACAAGGATTTTGGGGAAGGGCACACCAAGCCTGCTTTATTTGGGAAGTCCTGCCTTTTGGGGGTTCCCACACCTGCCCCCTTTGCACAGTTCCAGGGCTCATGGCCCTCTTGGGATTGCTGTAGGCAGCCTGGGAGTCAAGTGGGAAAAGAGCAGGCAGACAGGGCAGTTCCAGCAGCCAGTTCCTACCAGCCAGCCATCCCTCCTCTCACTGGGCTTTCTTGGACATGGCTGTGGGTTTCCTGCTCAGTGGAGGGGTGTGTGACACTGGCGTGGGGGCTGTGCCATACCAGAGTTGGAGCAGGATCAGTCCATGGCAGATGTGGAGGGAGAGGGAGCTGCAGACTGTGGAGGGGTAGGTGTTCCAGCAGAGCTCGATCACGCCCAGCAGCAGCACCCTGTATGGGGGGAAAGCTGGGGGTCAGCATGGGGGACACACTAGCCATCCTTGCTCCCAGACCCCCAGCAGATGGGTGCTCCCCCTTCCTGCCAGTACGTACTTGGGCATGTGGGCGAGCTTGGTGGTCGGGGTACACCAGAGTAAGTAGGGCAGCGTGTGGAAATACCAGACGTAGAACTGGTAGTGCAGGGAGCGGCTGCAGCAGACACCCAGGAAGTTGGAGGAGAAGAGGATGAAGACAATCCATGCACTGGCATTAAGGGGGCAAACGCAGGAGGCTGGACGGGTGATCCCACAACAGCTCCCCAGCTGTCCAGCACAGCTCCTTTCCCCAGGGCAGGCTGGTACAACAGCACTACAAAACCTGGAACCCAACCAAGGTCCGCCCTGCCCTGCCCTGCCTTCTGCCTCTCTCCTCGCTGCCCACCCTGCCAAAGGATATTGTTGACGGTCAAGCGAGGGGATGCGGGTTTCCTTTTGCCAGGATCCCTCAACAGAGTCAGGATGTTCTCTTTGGAACTGAGGGGGAAGCACAAACATCGATCTCAGCTGCTGAAAGTCTCTCCCACCCCAATGTTCCCCTGTGAGCCAAAATGCCTGGGCAGTACGTTCCCCAAAACAGAACAGTAGCTGCCCTCCAGCTCACACCTGCAATCCCAGGACTGCAGCACTGCAGGGGCAGGGGAGTCATGGATCTGTATCCTGCACAAGGGATTGGCAGGGACCAGCACCCCTGGGGAACCCCGGTCTCACCTGTGCCACCGGTGCAGTGCAAAGAGCCCCAGGCCAGCCAGGTGAGCCAGGAGCAGAGCAGCATGGAAAACTCGATTCTGGAAAACCTCTTCTGGGAGGAAGCGCCAGTTTACTGTCCATTTGAACTGGAACTGGCGGCCCAGGTCAAAAGAGCGGGTCAGGTACCCCATGGGGTTCACCAGCAGGAAGGGCAGGCCCAGAACCACCTGCCAGGGACAAACCAGCACCATCATAGAGCCCTACACCAGGTTGCTGTCTCTCGAGAACCCCAGCACCACGTGTGGTGACAGGGACAGTCAGCCAGAGATGAAAGTCACATGAATTAGATTATTTATCAACACCCAGCTTGCTGTGAGAGGCCATGGATGCTGTGTCCACCCATGGCTCTCCACCCTGGCAGGGCAGCCCACTATTCCCTGCTGCTGCTGCAGCCAGCGCAAACAGGGACCCACCTGGAGCAGGGCACAGATGCAGAGCTTAGGGATACAGCCCAGGAGGCCAAACCGTTGCAGGAGGAGGAAGAGGAGTCCAGGGGCGAAGAGCAGGATGTTCATCTTCACGGACACAGCCAGGCTGAGCAGGAAGCTGCATTACCGCTGCGGACCCCACACGGGAGCCCAGGCAGTCCCTGAGCCGAGCGCGGCCTCCTCCCGGGGCCGAGCTGGCTCACACACCCAGCACCCCATGGAGAGCAGCTCCCAGCCCCTCACCTGAAGAGGAGGCAGCCCCAAGACCAGCGCTCCTCCAGGAAGAGGTTGATGGCGAGGAAGAGGATGGCCATGGCCACAGGGTCATTAAAGAGCCGCAGGACGAAGATGGAGTGGATGCGGTATGAGGCGCAGCACATGAAGAAGAAAACATATGGAGGGACCTTCCAGGGGACAGAGACACACAAGGGTCATCAGCAGCCTGTTCTGGACTCCCTGCTGCCACTGAGCTCCTCCAAATCTCAGCCCCGACCCTGTTCCCGTTTCGCCGGGGTGAGGGCTCAGCGGAACAGGGGAGGTCCCGAGGCGGCGGGCAGGGACCCTGGCCTCAGGGTACCTTGTTGGTTCGGCAGTAGATGCGGAAGACGAGGAGCAGGTTGAGGAGGTAGAGGCCGGCGAAGAGGTACTGTGCCAGGCGGATGTCGGAGCCGCGGCCCGTGGCATAGTACAGCCCCAGGAAGATGTAAACGAAGCCCGCGGGGTAGCTGTGGGGAGACGGGAGTGAGGGCCCGGGCCCTGCGGCCCCTCCGGGAGCCGCTGGTCACGGAGAGCTGGGTGTCCTTGTCACTCACACCAGTGGCCCGGTGTCACCCTTCAGCTGGGTGTAGTCGAGGGTGCCGTTGGCGAAACCCTCCACCTCCTGCATGTAGGCCTTCCAGTCGATCTCGGTGTCTGCGGGACGGCGGGGTCAGCTGGGGCGAGTGGGGCCCAGAGGGCACTGCAGGGGGTGTGCGGGCTTCCCCACTTCCAAACCCGCCAGCCTGACCCTGTGCCTCCCCGCCACGCTGTCA
>VZTH01010104.1:0-43782 GCA_013397815.1 Aleadryas rufinucha
CTTCTTCCCCTCTGGCCCTGGCGGCGACAGCCCCAGACCTGCCTATGAAGTTTTGAGCGCGTCCCCGCGGTCGACTCTCTCTGGGCTCGGTGTGAGCAGTCTCAGGTGTCTCGGAGGCTTGCGGCCCACTGCGGTCTTGCGCCGGGGTTCGGTCCGTATTGCGGACTCCGCGAAGCTTTAGAGTGTATTGGCGCTGCGGTCTCCCTGTACCATGCTTCCGAAAAGCGTTAGGAGCCCCTTTCCTTGACTTTGCCTTATTCTCTCCTGCCACCTGCTGGGCATCATATAATTTCCTTCAAACATTACTACGATACTTTTCTACCAGATGACATAAGTGTTGTGAGTATATATTTGTCTTCCTGTTGTTGCTGCTCTTCCAGACTTTAAATGAATATTTTCAACGTTACTGTGATGTTTTACCCGCAGCACAACGTATCTCTTTTTTTCGCCTGCCAAATTTGGATATAAATTATCTATCTTTTGGGAGGACTAATTTTTTCCAAGAATGGGCGGAGATCTTATTATTTGATTTCGTTTTATTTCCCTTCGTGAGTAGCACTAAATCCTCTTAATCTCTTGTTCTTTTGATGCTGCGTAATGTATACTGGGAACTTATATTACAGTACTTTATAAAGAAACTTAACCAGATACAGCTTAAACTGAAAATAACTGTCAGAAAATGTATGCACACTTTATTACTCTTTCTCCTCTTTTCAATATCGGTTTTGGGCCTACATATGCTCTCGAACCCTTTTAAGCACCATTTCATGTGAAAATATATATATATCCTAGAAAATAATGAGTAAGTTAGTAACTTATAAAGCCACAGACTACCTACGGCAAGTATGGTATTAATTATTTGTGAAAATTCTGAAATAATTTATGACAATTTTTCTTAATTCATTTCCCCTTTTTAAATTTTCCTAGATGTGGTTTGGTTGGGGGGGGTGTTGTTTGTTTTTTTGCTTGGTTGGTTTTTGGCTTGATTTGGATTTCTTATTTCAGAAAATCAGCACGAAAATACTTTTTTATGTGGGTGACATTTTCATTGTATGTTACAACACTAGCTGAATTCTTTGTATTTAGTCAGTGAGGACCAGTGTCAAACATGTGAAATGTGAGCATGTCAGCTGTAAACTGAATCTCAAAATTACTCTCAGCTTCAGCAAACAGGAGAAATTGCTATGAAATGGCTGCCCTGGCCTTTATACGCCCTTAAATGTTTACAGATATGTAGAGCCTTAGAAAACAAGGTTTCACACTCGTTGTGTTTGTATTTAGCACTTTTTTGAATAATATTTTCACTGACTTATGAGTCATCTGGTTATCTTCCCCCTTTTTACTTCAGTGCATGCTGAAGAATCCACCTAATAATCTCCTATTATGTTCAAGGGTTAAAATCTTCACAAAACAGCAAAGCAGCAGGGACACACTTTCCCTGAATTTTAGTTGTTTACACCAAATTCCAAGGGCCGAAGACTGGATGAAAGTTCTCTTGGAAGCTTTGCTTCACTCATCCGCGATTTGCCTCATTAGGTTAAAAATAAATCTTCTTCTTTTGTAAATGTTAGGTTAAGAGATTTTAATATATCAGTATTAAGACAAGAGGAGCATCAAAAATTGTAGGAGGAATGTAGGTCTCTTTCTTTTAGAAGAAACAATTGATATTTTCAGTTAGTATAACAGAAAGTGAAAGGATAAAAAATTCCTGTTATGTTTAAATGTTACAATGCAAGACGTATTTTGTTGAAACTGCAACATTGATTTAATAGGTTTTGAAATAGGCAGGCAGATATTCCCTTTAGTATAGAAAGAGCTGGAGTGTGGTCTAAAGTAACCCCCAGAATCTGGGATGTTACACAGTGATAAGAATTCTGTTAACTGGTATGTATCAATGGAGTTGGGGAACTTCATGAGCTAATTTTGCCATATGGAGGAAAAGAAAAACATTCCTTCTGGGTCAGAAATTTTGCACACATCCTTGACTTCCCTCACTACACTGTATCAACACTTTATCTGCTTGTGCCATATCTGGAACTTCCAAAGTGCAATAACTATTCATTGCTTCATTCACAGGCCTCATTCACATCCTACCCTTACAATTCTGGAAAGAACTCTAACATGGTTCTTAGGAAACGACCATAGGTCACATCATTCTTCAATCTTTAGGAGTCTGTGACCTGGAACATGGCTCTTTCTAGTCCATACTTATTTCCAGATCAGTACTGTTGACTAAACGTAAAATATCCCTTCTTATAATTCACATCTTTTTGTCAGCTCCAGCAGCAGATTTAGGCCTAATGCTGTGACAGAAACTCCTAGTCTTCCACCTAAGAGGAAGAAAATAAAAGGTTACACTCCATTTGTGTTTCTGCATGCTGAGTAACAGGATTTCTGTCCTCTCAAGAGTTAGTGGATAAAGGCTGAAAGACTGTGATATAGTTTCCATCTGTATTTGAATTGTGCGAATTCAAATTTCTGCGGTTTAAAAATTGTTTCATTTCCTGGTAAATAGGCATGTTCTATTGCACGAGAAAAAAATAAAGTTTAAATGTCTTTCAAATGTGGAATACAGACTTTTTAAACATTTTGATGTGCATATCTCACCACGAGCCTTGGCCTATACCCAGAAATTATCAGATAAATAAAATAACATTGCTCTACTACCAAGCCAAGAGCCTCACCACTATGGAAGTCACAACACTTGGTGAAGAATTTGGGTGCAGCTCATTTAGGCATGAGGTAATGGAAATACCAGATCAACATTTATTGTAGGACATTTTGACTTTATTAGTCATTCAGGAAAATAAATGTCAGTAGGCACAGAGGAAAATAATGGCAGCCTATGACTCCTTTAAGCAGAAGGAATTAATTATTTTACATTAGAACACCTGTGCTAGGCATCAGCTTTGAAATTTGGCATTAAAACACAGAAGAATAATCATTTATTACTACCTACCCTATTCATCTTTGGAACAGGAGGAAGGGTAGATATCCAGTTGCTGTAAGCAATCTGCATAAAGTTTAATTAATTTACAGCATGTGTGGGATTTTGATGCAGAACATGAACCCACTTGACAATGTTGGTTTTTTTTTTCCCTCTATTAACCTTCTAAAAAAAAATTTGGGTAGAATCTCTGTCTAGGCCTGTGCTAATTCATAAATGTGTTAATTTCCTGGAAGGAAAGCAACAACATTTGACTAAAATATTTCAGTATTTCTATTGACATTTTCTGATTTTAAAAATTAGGGGAAGGTGAATGGAGCAATGATACCCAAACATAATTTCTACGTGAAGAAATGATGGAGTATCAAAGCCTTGGGAAGGCTTCCTGCTGCACATATGCAAATGCACCAACTTGCTGTGTTGAGCCCATGTTCCCTCTTTTGGGTTATATTCTATAGTGGCTGAAAAACTAAATTTTAGTCCACAGTGACTGAGAAATTAAAACCCACTTGCTGGATTGCTATTCAAATACTTGGATGATCCTAGAATATTATGCTTGAATATCCAAAAGCAAAACATAGCTGAAGAAAAAAGAGCTGAAAAAAGAAAAAGAAAGCTGTCTTCTGCTTTATGCCCATCTTTGTTTTGGTCTCCACTGAAGAGGAATTCATAATGGTTCATTTCCTATGAGCATCCACAGCCTGATACTACCAGTCTGTTGTTTCTTGGTCTCTCATCACTGATAGAGATTCTCTCTAATGCTCAGTAATACCCTATGTGAAGGAAAGATGCGCTCGAGAGTGTAGAATCTCTAAACACTTCCTAGTTTCTAAATAAATGAGTATATAATCATGACAATGAAACTAAAGAAAAATACTAATGTTCTCTTTATAACTCCAGGAATCTCAGAATTTGTTTCTGCCATAAAGAAGCAGGGAGAAATAAAACGGTTGCCGAGTCTTTCAGAGACTGAAAAAGATTACAACATTTCTTGTACAAGTCCAGAAAGCTGACAGAAAGCTGCCACTAAATGTGAATAGCTTGACAAACGAACCACTTCTATACAAATATCAAAGGACTAGAGAACAACAAAACGTTAACGCTAGTGTCTCTGGGGGATTTTGAACTCTCTCTTCTTCTTCGCTGTGGGTTTACTACTAATCGTTTAGAAAAAAAAAAATTTCCTCAGAGTGTCAGTATTCTGATAGTGCTCAGTAACGTCACTGAAGGCCTTAATCCTCCCCCACTGCAGGAAATAAGTATCAGATTAAATGGGCATTAAATATATTTTCCCATTCCTGTGTTTAATCCAGAAACAATACAACATTCTACAGGGCCACACTGTAATGTTGTTATGCTTGTTATTGCAGACAGATCATCAAAAACATGCATTTACCTTTGTTTTAAAGGTTTACTAAGGGAGACCTCACTAAGCTGTATTTTTTTGCAATATTTACCTTCAAGCAGAGGAAAAAAAAGGTACTTCACATAACTAGAATAAATATAGTATTTGCTCTGATTGTAGCCGTTTCGATTTTCCAATTAAACATGGGTAATAAGAAAAGAATATGACATTTCTCAAACGACTCAAGTAATTGTGTTTCTTTATTTTTACACTCCCAAACAGCGGGGACTCTATATTTTACCGACATTTCATTCACCCTTTTATACCTACTTTTAGCTCTGAATGTGCCTGCTCACATGTGTTTAGGAGCTGATGATAGCCCGGATATGGAGGGTACGGAACACAATACTGTTGCTGGCAGACTGTTAACTGCTTGGTATTTAAAAGAAAACAGCATTGCATTGAAAACGAAGGAGAAAAAAAAGAGAGAATTTATCCTTTGTTTATAATATCGAGCTGCCACTTCCCGGGGCAGGAATCCTCTTGATAAGGTGTAGGTTCTTCTCTCCTGAAACTAGCGAAGTGCTGAATCACCAGATGGTGTTATCAGAGATAAAAACTTACACAATCAACATACCTCCATTAAAACCGAGAAATCGGTTTTGCGTTGAGTGTCCTGGCTACTCAATATACCCTCAAAAGACCGAATTTTCAGGTTTAACTCCCCGTACAAGTCAAAATTCAGTCCACTCCAGATTCTGCTTCCCAATCAATTTTATCTAAATACGAGGCAAAGACGAATAATTACCGTACGTATTATCACTAAAAGCAGATGTACTGTAATTGCAATTATCTTGACTTCGGAATCTAACAAGCAAAACCTATTTCGTTAGGGTTACATTGAAAATGCATTGAAAGGAACGTCAGTCTTCTGAAGGGGCACGTCGGTGCTATGTTCCACTGAAACACAGAAGCATAAGGAAAGTAACATCGCCTTTTACACGCTGTGTTAAAGCACAAACGTCTCCCCAAAAGGCAGCAGCTGAGACACCGAGATTGCTGAAGAGAGACTGAGCAGGGTGATTTCGGAGGGAAGCGGCTCAGCCGAGGGAGTCAGCTCTGCATCAGCGTCTGGGACCATGGGGCGAAACTGTGTTACTTCTTCGGATTTAATATCCGTTTACTCCGAGACCAACGGTTCTAACCACCTCGTTTTTCACCTGTTCCGTAGAGAACCTTCTACAGAACAAGATTTCATGCCAGTTGTGCCCATTTAGCTTACAGTAAAATTTTAATTTGGAATATAAACCGAAGGTCTCTCTCTGCCGAGGTCTCTGCGGCTTCACGCCGCTGAGTTTCAGCGGTCGAGTTTCGCTCATTTCTGCTCCTTCTAACGGGAAACTCCACTAGCTTGTAGGGCAGACGCCCCCATCCCCTCCCGGAAAGAAACGGGGTGCATCGGCGACAAATTTCGTGAGGAAAAAGCCGGTTTTGGACCTTGAAAAAACACAACGGGCGCGGCGGCGGGCGGCGGAGCGGAGCTCCGCGCACCAATCAGCGCGCGCGGCGCTGCTATAAAAGGGGCGGCGGCGGCGGCGCTTCCATTGTTCGCCCGGATCGAGCAGGAGCCGGCATGGCCGAGACCGCTCCCGTCGCCGCGCCCGATGTCGCCTCCGCCGCCCCGGTACCTACCAAAGCTCCTGCCGCCAAGAAGCCGAAGAAGGCAGCGAGCGGCTCCAAAGCCCGCAAGCCCGCGGGGCCCAGCGTCACCGAGCTAATCACCAAGGCTGTGTCCGCCTCCAAGGAGCGCAAGGGGCTCTCCCTCGCCGCGCTCAAGAAGGCGCTGGCCGCCGGCGGCTACGATGTGGAGAAAAGCAATAGCCGCATTAAGCTTGGGATTAAGAGCCTCGTTAGCAAAGGCGTTTTGGTGCAGACCAAAGGTACCGGTGCCTCCGGGTCTTTTCGTCTGAGCAAGAAACCTGGAGAAGCGAAGGAAAAAGCTCCCAAGAAGAAAATTTCTGCAGGCAAGCCTAAGAAACCGGCGGCTAAGAAGCCCGCCAGCGCGGCTAAGAAGCCCAAGAAGCCTGTGACAGCGAAAAAGAGCCCTAAAAAAGCTAAGAAGCCGGCAGCGGCCGCCGCCAAGAAAGCAGCCAAGAGCCCCAAGAAGGCGGCAAAGGCTGCCAAGCCCAAAAAAGTGGCTGCAGCAGCGAAGAGCCCGGCTAAGGCGAAAACGGTGAAGCCCAAAGCAGCCAAGCCCAAGGCGGCCAAGCCGAAAGCGGCCAAGGCCAAGAAGGCAGCGCCCAAGAAAAAATAAATGGTTCGGAAAAAATCTTATTTGCCTTTGCAGATAAAACCCAACGGCTCTTTTAAGAGCCACCCAAGTTTTCACAAAAAGAGCTGGGACTTTATTTTTCCTAAGTCTGTATTTGTGTACGCGGCTACAATTTAACCTTTCTTTTAATCTCGGTTGCTGTCGCTCTTAAGTGGACCCGGTAACGTTTCTGCGCTCTTGTTCTTCACGGGTGCCGAGTAGCACCGCAGCAGCAGAGCTCACCGCGGCACAGCTCATTTAAAAAAAAAAAACAACAACCTTTGCGTCGGTGCAAATACTTTCCCGTTGGCCGCAGGGAATCCGTGCAAGCCCGAATTCCTCGGGGTAGTTGGGCAGCCCTCGGGGTGCCCCGGCTCTTGGGAGGGGGGATGGGAGTGGCGATGCTGCGGCTCCCCGTAGTTGCTCTCCTATCAGCCGGGAGGCGGAGAGCTGCGCAGGGAAGCGCCTCGGACCGCCCCCAGAGCCCGGCAGATTTCGAAAAGCCCGCGCTCCGCAAAGATTGGCCGCAGCTCTTGGGCTTTTCTAGTGCCCAGCAGTTTTCGGGTTAAAAAGGCGCCCCACCTTTTTCCTTAAACTCAGTTGGCGGAAGAGACTTACGAACTCCCCGGTGCGTTTGTACCGCCTCCCCTACCCCCCTCATCCCCGCGGGCTTTTTCATTTCCAGTCCAGTTTTGTCCCCGCTTTGAAAACCGTAGGGCGAGCGGGGTCCGAGAAGTCCGAGGTTTCGAGCTGCCTTGATGCTGCCCGCAGTCCTCTACCTCGGTACTCAAACTCGCTCGTTGGAGCTGCCGCGCTCAGTTCTCAGCCGGGTGTTCACTTCTGCACATTTCGAGAAAAAAAACATGTTGGTATTTTCGGTACACGTAACAACCTACAGCTCTGGTCACTGGCAATTCTCTCGTCTCGGTTTTAGGATGCAGAGCACACTTTTTTTACTGCGCGTGCTCTGTGAGGAAGGGGCTTATTGTGAGTATGGGGTGATCACAGCATGTGGGCGGGGATTTACTATGTTAATGAGCACAAGGCTCAAGCGAAGCTGATCTTTCACTTTAGACTTTATAGTTCTTAGATGAAGATAGCTGTTAAGTATTGTAAAAATTTGTTCCAGGCGACAAGAAAAGAAGTGTGTGTGTGTGTGTGTGTGTGTGTGTGCAGGAACACTGAATGCACTGGCTATATTAGCTCCAGTGGTTATACTGTCCAGTACAGGAACAAAATTACCGTTAAACCAAACATTCCTGTTAAACTTGTAAAGCTGAGTTGGGCAGCATAGCGTAGATACCTACTGGGAAAAGGGAGTGCAGTGGCAAAGAGCAAGAGTGGCCTGGGAAAAGTCACACTGCGGGGATAAGTGTAATGACATCTTTATGCCAGCTGCACCACTGGCATATCAGTCAGCAACCCTAATTCATCGTTTCTCATCCTCCTTCCCCCTCAGCTTGTGCACTGCTAGCCCTGTGGATGCCATCTCATCTCAGCTATGGGAGAGCTGTGCACAACTCCAGACTGATTCTTCCTCAGAAGCAGCTTATGTTAAATTACCAAGTCACTGCCATGGTGTCTGATTACTGTGTGTCCCTCAGGGCCCCACATCATCTTCAGCAGGCTTCTCTCCAGCTAATAAGCAGATTCTTATTCCAGACATAAGAAAAGTTGATATCCTAAGAAAAACTCAGGGCATACTATTTCGCTGTCATGGCTCAAATTTCTTGCTAACCTACTGAACTGAGGTTCAAATGTGTGATTTATGATTACAGTGAAGAAAGAACACATCTCACTCCTCTATGACATAGTTTTTGGACATAAGGTCATTAACTTCTTTTGTCGAACAAGATGCCTCGTGATACTGGGGAAAGAAAGAGAGAAAGGAGACGAGTTCCACTCAGTATCTTCTAAGGTGTGCTATGTGCTGGTGTTTAGTGGCTGGTCATACTTTGACGAAAACCAAAAGGATACACTTTATGATTAAACGCTAAGCTGCCCCATAATTAGAAGGAAGATAAAAAAAAAAAGGTTCAGTATTGCAGTTAATTACAAGGAAGACCTGCTTGTGGGTCAGCTGTTTATTTCACATATGTACTTACTTAGTAAATGTCAATAGCAAAAGTCTATGATGTTCCAATAATGGCAAATGAACCACTGAATTAGATAAAGGTCTACATATACCAGAACAGACTTAGCAACCTGCCAAGAATTCTAAGTTACTCCCCCACAGAATTATAAATCACTTTGTACTGATGAACACTTTTTTATGATGGGGTTACAGAATTTTTCATCAGCATTAGTCACCACAAAGCCTAATTACCTTTCAGATTACCACAAAACCAGGTGATTTTTGTACATACATTTCTTCATGTCTTCATTCTCAATTAGTGGGTTATGTTATTCCTGTACTTCTTGTGTATCTCTATATATTTTATGGTAGTTGTTGTCTGGTGAAAGAGATTATTCTACATGGCCTCAACATGTCTTTGAAAAACAATAAAGAAGCCTCCCTTACGGGCTCAATTCTTAAAAACATCAAAGGTAGAATTTTATTGCAAGTAAAACTATTCCACTAATTTATTAAGAAATCTTCTGCATTTGATAGAGAAAATTGGAAGGTAGACTTCCATAAAAAGCGAACTATGTTAGTTCAGGCACAAAGATGATTAAAATTTATGCTGGAAACAGTGTTGATAAGATAGGGATATTTTAGTTATTGCTGAGCAGTGCTTACACAGAGCCAAGGCCTTTTCTGCTTCTCACACCACCTCACTGATGAGGAGTCCAGGACCGCACAAGGAGCTGGGAGGGGACACAGCCAGGACAGCTGATCCCAGCTGACCAAAGGGATATTCCAGACCACACAGTTTCATGCACAGCAGATAAAGCTGGGGGAAAGAAGAAGGGAGGGGAGTATTCAGGGTGATGGCTTTTATCTTCTGAAGTCACCATTACACATGACAGAGCCCTGCTCTCCTGGAGGTGGCTGGACACCTGCCTGCCCATGGGAAGCGATGAATGAATTCCTTGTTTTGCTTTGTTTGCATGCATGGCTTTTGCTTCACCAATTAAACTGTCTTTATCTCAAGCCACAAGTTTTTATCACTTTTCTGATTCTCTCCCCCACCTCTGGGAATGAGTAAGGGAGCAGCTGCATGATGCTCGGTTGCTGGCTCGGGTTAAACCATGACAGCTGAATAAAGCGGAGAAAAAGTCCTTCCTGTCGTCCTGGGCTAAATAAATTGCAAAATGTATGTTATGTACTTTTCAAGACTAAGTTTACAGCTTTTCAAAAGGAAGGAGCTGAGTGGTGAAACACCTATAATGTATGGGCAGAAAGCTGGGGACAGCCAGTGCGGAGTCTGGAAGAGTGCAACATAAATAGCATTAATACCAGACTTGTTTTCTGCTGCTTGCATATCAGCACAGATTTGAACCAGCTTGAATTCAGGTACAGAACCACTTTTCAACTAGACACCTTTGACTTCGTAAGCTTACATAACAGAGCTTTTCTTCCACAGGTTTCTTTTTTAATATCTAGATCACAATGCACCCAGTGTACTGTTAGACACGAGGTTACCAAACACTTTTTTCTGTGGGAATTTGAGATCCCTCTTCTACAGAACATGTTGTCAAAGCATAATGAAGTCATCACTGTGACTCCCCTGGGATCCCCATTCACTCTCTATACTCAATTTTGGAATATTATTTCTAGATTTTGAGTTATGTTTCATTCTGATTTTCACTTTGTACACAGTGTTTTGTTGATCTCTTTGCACTTCCATTCCCAATGAGTTTTGTTCATTAGTCCTGCAGGACTCCTGCTGAGACTTCAGTGAAATCTCAGTGACTGCAGGATTTTTTTTCAGTGATTTCAGGACTGGACTGCCAGCAGCTGTGGAAAAATAGAAATGTAGAAAAATATTAATAGGATTATAGCTTACATCAAACATTGAAATTTGATCTAGTAAAAGAAGTCCCCACTTACAGCACAGAGGTGTGAGATGACAACCAAGGGCCAAGGCAAGGGCTGAAGCTCACTGGCTATCGCCTGCACTGTACCTCCTATGTTATCTGGGCACATAGGGAGATGAATTGTTAACGTCAAGAGAGAATGATTGGGTTGAAGGAGGAGCTCCCGAGGAGATAGGGTGGTCATGCTTTGGCTCTGAAGAACAGCACAAATGGATCAAAATCATATGATCTGAACTTTGAAGGACATATGGCCAGAAAAGTAACTTTTGCCTGATAAAGTGAGTTTTATATTAAATTACACGCTACTGCATATGCTAATAACATTTATGAAGTATGTGCTACCACATATGACTATATGACTCAATTCTTCACCTGGATCATGCCATACGTAAGAGGGAGAGAGAGATAAGATTTTGCTGTTTATAAGGAGGGTAGAAATTCTACCTAGTTGGGAGGAAGAAAAAAAGACCTTGGAGACAGTCAATAGGCTACTCTCCTCTCCCTTCTCCCATGTGGGTAGGCCTTTTTGGAAAACTTCTTCACATTATTATTATTGTTGTTGTTGTTATTATTGTTATTATTATTTATAATAATAATATCTGGGTTAACACAACATTATTGCTCTTGTTGGAGCTCTATCATAGTGCATTTAGCACTGGCAGTTCTGAATTTGTAGTTCTGCTGCTTCAATAAACCACACCATTCTTCAGTCTGTGATTACACAAGTTCTTACTGAATGCAACCAGATCTATAGAGCTGAATTGCTGAACTGCACGATTTGTGAATCTGTGCTCATGCTTCTTATTTGACACTACCAGGCTTACAGTGCTGAATTTGCAGTAATCAGAAATTAGGCCCAGCCTCACCCAGCCCCTCTAATCTCTGAGGAACAGCTGGAATGCAAGGGTGTTCTTTTTCTGCCATGTCTCTATACTCATAATGCAACACAGAGGTTAGTCTGTATGGTCTTTGAATGTCTCTTCCAATGGAAATTATTCAATGGGTCTTAAGTTATAGTTTCATTTCATCAAACACACCTCACAGAGCAGATGATATTTGATGTATAATTTAGAATCACCTGTGAGCAAAGAAGAGCAGGAACTCAGCTCAAAATTTGTTTCACTCTATTAGTTGTATTTCTGTCATGAGTTAAAAAATGAATGCTATGAACAAGCATGTATCAACTAGGGTTTCTTTTAATCCTTTTCCAAATGGTTTCTGATGTTTTGCAGAGCAAACAGACAGCAAGAGACAGAGGAAAATATTCTATGTAGTCACAGATCCTTGGGGAGAAGCAGCTCATTATGAAGCAGGATTTATATGACGAGGCTCTACCTTCATTTTATTCCATTGGGGAAAAAAAAACCAAAAAAAACCAAAGAAGCAGAAAGAAAACCACAGCTTTGCAGAACTGGACAATTTATCACAAACTGCTTAGGTATGTGATTTGCCCAGAATTTTCTGATAGCCTTATGGCAGGCATCTTCAAGGCCTCTCCCAGGCATCCAGGGAAGACCTGGGAGTTATACTGACAGTCCCTGAAGTCTGATGGAGTAAACTGAAGAACTGGATTTTCATGGCAGAATGGGTTCAGGGAGTTCTGCAGCAGGTGGTGTTAAGCTGCCCTGTTGGTAACATCCTGGGGACTTGCCTGCGTACTCAGTGATAAATCCTTCTACAAGCATTATACCAATTGTACCCTTACCTGTGCAGGACATACCTACCTCACTCCCAGAATCTCCTGGAAGTGACAGAAGAGATGACTACAGAGTGTCCAGTTTCTCCTGGTAGCCCAATCTCCCACAGCAGTCCAGTCATGGTCCCTGAAATTCCCTCCCTGAAAGGAGCAAACTGGCCTTAGGAATGATAACACCATGACCTGAGCCGTGGCATCCCCACTGCATTTCAGAAGTATCTCAATAGCCCAGGCTGGAATACTATCAAGTTCCATATGGAAAAGAGCCTTTGTTACAGGTTTGAAATTTTAGGATGGCTCTTTCAGAGTCTTGGTATTTGTCTTGCCCCATTTGGGTTTCCTTTGGGCCCATGCTGAAAAGATGGTGCATGAACATGTGTCAGGTCACTTCATTTTCATTTGCCAGCGAGGGAAGGGCCACTGGAACATTGATTTCTCTGCTAACAGGTGCAACATCTCTATCGGTGGTCTGTGTGAAGATGGATTGATTATTGTTTAATCTTTTGTTGTATCCTCATGAAAGCATACATTACACAAAGCTGCCCAGCCAGTAGGAAAAAAATAACAATCAAGCAATCAAAAGACATCCATGAGACGGCAGCAAATGCTGAATACAGGAAGCTTTTTTTATCCTTCCAGATAATTTTCAGGCCGAAAACGAACTACTGAATAAATTTTGCAAAATACTGCTTCTTGATTTCAAGAGCAAAATCTCAGAACTTTTTCCTCTGCTGAAGAGAGAAAACCCAGAATTAAAAAATACCTGTGAAATGCAAAACCAGCCTTTTAAATATTTGAATTTTCAATCTCTCTAAAAATAGCCACGCTCTTGTCTGTGCCACCACGGCAGTGGAAAATACTGTAAAAATATTTGTCCAAAAGAATACTTTTACCTTAAAATATGGAACATGTAAAATCTCGATTAACATACCTGTACTGCTAAATTCACCTTGAGACAGCATTAACAGAGAGCAGGAAATGAAGATGTGAAAAAAACTGAGGAAGGGTAGAATCTCTCAGAAACACGATTGGACAGAATTTGTCGCAAGATTGTCCATTTAAAAAAATGTACAGTAGATGTATAAACAGAGAAGCCACACAGGAGAATCCATACAAGCATATGAGATACATAAGACATACATCTTTGAAAATAACAAATCAAAGCATGATTTAAGTGAATCAGTATCCGGGGTGATTTTCTATGGATGAGCTTTCTCTTCTAAATGATCAAGACATATCAAAGCTTTAAAAACTACATAAATCTGTTATAAAAAACAGACACGATGTCCTTGCTCTCTGAAACACTAGACTCGCACCGAAAAGCGACAGAAACACCGAACCCGTTATGCCTCGGGGAAGGGAAATTCACACAAATCCCGCAGTTTTCTGCTGGCGGGCCGCGCGAGAGCGACAGCGGGGAGACGGCGGAAGCCAGACCCAAGCCCCGCCCACTTTCCGCTGCAGTTTTCAACCAGGTCGGACCACACCATATAAAGGCCGCGGCGCGGACTGTGCTGGGTCATAGCACCGGTGGTAGCAGCAGGCATTAAGCTATGTCTGGTAGAGGCAAGGGCGGTAAGGGGCTCGGCAAGGGCGGCGCTAAGCGCCACCGTAAGGTACTGCGTGACAACATCCAGGGCATCACCAAGCCGGCCATCCGCCGCCTGGCTCGGCGCGGCGGCGTCAAGCGCATCTCGGGGCTCATCTACGAGGAGACGCGCGGCGTGCTGAAGGTGTTCCTGGAGAACGTGATCCGCGACGCCGTCACCTACACGGAGCACGCCAAGAGGAAGACTGTCACGGCCATGGATGTGGTCTACGCTCTCAAGCGCCAGGGTCGCACTCTGTACGGCTTCGGCGGCTAAAGCGTTGCGCTGTTTTCGGACCACCGCGAGAAAAACCCAAAGGCTCTTTTAAGAGCCGCCCACTTTTTCTTTCAAAAGAGCTGTGTCATGTTCTTTTAAGTGTTCAGATTTCGTACCCGACAACACAGTTATTAAATGTGGTATTGCTAAGGTTTTGTAATTACATAACTAGTCAAATGTTTGTTCTTAATATTAACAGGAATGTTGTCTTTACTACATAGTGGTTTTTTGTGTTCCAAAATTTTTTACAAAAATCACTTCAAATGCTCTGTAATCAAACTAAAAGCTTATTTTTTAAATGTTCGCCGACTTATATAATTATCTGAAATGTTACTCCGTGTTTAGTACTTTAAATTTTGCTTTGAACAGTAGATTAGAAACTTGAACCCATTTGTCAACTAGAGGAAAATAAGAAATTTGCTCTGAGCTTGTTTCCTTTCTGATACTTGTTTTTCCCCTCTTTCATTTCCTTTTGCGTGATTAATTTTACTTTTAAAATAAAAAAGTAAATCTAGTTTGGTTTTCTAGAGATCAATGGGGGGGGTGGTTGGGAGGGAGAAAGGGAAGGTCTGGGAGGGAACTGGACACTAAAAGCAAATTATGAACCTAGAAGCACACTTTAAAAACAATATATCGAAGCCTTTTGTGAGCACTTACCTCATTCTCACAAAGCGCTCCAGTCTGGGTCTCACTTCTCGAATATTTCTGTTGTATTTTATGATTGAAAGGAAAAAAACAGATTTCAACTTTATATAAAAACTTTGAAAATCATTTGGCACTCAAACAATGGTATCTATAAATATTTTTGGTCACGTCTGGTTTTCTCACACAATAGTGAGTAGGGGAAAATTAAATAATAGACCAATATCATACTCATTTTCAATTAATTTCACACACAAAAAAGCGCTAATTGCCTAAGTATTCTCATCATCACGATTTTGCGTGATGATACGCAAAGCTTCTTACTCAGAGTTTCCTAGTGAAATTAAAACAGGAAAAACGTGGGAAAAAAGTAGCTTAAAAATTATCTCAGTCACTACAGATTGTTACCTACTTACTATAGCTACGATCTTGTGTTAGTGGAATTTTGGAGCGCCTCTGTTTCAAGGTACCAGCCCATCTTTCCTTTGTGGCTTTGGGAATAACGTGCCTATTCATGTAAGGAGCTCTGTACGGCACTGAAAGAACATTTTCCTTCTTTTGTAACCAACCCATCATTAAAAAAAAAAAAAAAAAGCAAACCAAAACAAAGACACAAAGAAAGAAAACACAAAGTGCAAGTAACTTCCGGATTTTAGCCTCCGCGCTGCTTTTAATCTGTCAGGAGACTGGCAGAGATGGACAGCCGGAGAAGCAGAAGGGATACGAGCACTGTGTCCGAAACACCCGGCCGGCCCCAGGCCCTGCACTCGCACCGAGGGCGCTGCGATCAGAGCGGGGTCGCAGCCGCGGGGCCGAGAAGCTCCGAGCAGAGACTCTGCTACCCGGGCCCGGCGTGGGATTCTACGGCAGCCAATGAGATCGCGCTCCCTGACGGCCAATCAGAGACGAGTCGGCTCTATAAATACCGGCCTTGAAGGCGGTGGGTCAGTAACTTCCTCTTACCGCTGGAAGTTTGTGTCGGTGGTGCGACGATGGCGCGTACGAAGCAGACGGCGCGTAAGTCGACGGGCGGGAAGGCGCCCCGCAAGCAGCTGGCCACCAAGGCGGCCCGCAAGAGCGCGCCGGCCACGGGCGGCGTCAAGAAGCCGCACCGCTACCGGCCCGGCACGGTGGCGCTGCGCGAGATCCGGCGCTACCAGAAGTCCACCGAGCTGCTGATCCGCAAGCTGCCCTTCCAGCGCCTGGTGCGCGAGATCGCGCAGGACTTCAAGACCGACCTGCGCTTCCAGAGCTCGGCCGTCATGGCGCTGCAGGAGGCCAGCGAGGCTTACCTGGTGGGGCTCTTCGAGGACACCAACCTGTGTGCCATCCACGCCAAGCGCGTCACCATCATGCCCAAGGACATCCAGCTGGCCCGCCGCATCCGCGGCGAGCGCGCCTGAGTCTCCTCCTTACAGGTGCTCTGTGATCCCGAAAATCTCCCACACCCTAAAGGCTCTTTTAAGAGCCACTACATTGCACAAGAGAGTTGAGACATGGCCTTTCTTATACTTCATTGTAAGACGGTGTTTCTGAAGTTTTTCAAGGTTATTGCAATTCCAGTGTAAGCATGCTAAGAATTGCAAGTATTCGCTTTAGGCTGTTTGGTATCTCTAGGATTGTGTGCTGTTTTAGTGAGGTGCTTGTAAATGCCCGTTCAACTGTACAGAATAGGTAAACTGCACAAAACGGATGAGTGTTCATATACAGCAAATGAAAAACATCAGACTAGGACAAACAGCTCACACTTCTCCTGCCCTTCTTTCCCTTTTTACTCCTCCCCCCCATCCCCCACTACACGCTATCTGTATAAATAGTTTTATTTGCAATAGTTTTTATGGAGTAGTCCAGGTTTTACCTTAAAGAATTGTGGAAGGTATAACCTGAGTTAGTACTGGAGGAAAAACATCAAGTCTCAAACAGCTTTTTATTAACTAGTATACTCAATCGTTTGGACTGTCATGTACTCTTGAAATTGTAACTGACTATCTCAGAGCCCTACCTCTATCCCAAGAGCAAAACAAAAGTGCTAAGATTATAAACTTGATGAAAGGAATTAAAAATTGAGAAATTCAGTCCGATTGTCATTTATACTCTTAATTTTCTTTTTGCTGTGTGTGTTATGATTCTGAGGACAGACTGGAGAAGATGACCAGGGAGAATTTGGAAAAGGCAAAAAGTATCTGGTGGTTGTTTCTGGCAAGTAACTCCTCTCCTATTTTGCCAGTACACTGAGAGCACTGGCACAGGGAAAGTTGTGGCTTTTGTCTGGGACCACATCAGCTGAGGAAAAGGAAGTGGCTGTCAAGGCTTGGCAGATTTAGCGAATGGGACACTTGTAGCAAATAGGCTTATACTGTTTTGAGAATTAAAGACGTGTTTTGTGTCTGATGAAAAGAAAACGGACTCAGTAGAGGAACATGCATGGGGGGATCAAAGGCCAACACTTTGCAGAATTTACTTGATTCAATAAGACATTGAAGGCAGGAAATTACAACTGGCCTTCAGTTCAATTTTTCGTTGGGTCAAGCCTTGCAGTCAGTGTTTTAGCATTTTAGAGAGGTCAAGTTTTCTATAAATTCACAAATAAAGCACTTTGATTCCTAATGATTTTGCTTCTTTGCTGTCACAACATCTTTTCCTCTGTCCTTGAGAATGGACTCCAGCCTATCGAAAACACTTCTGTAAATGTTACCAGCCAAATTGTTCTGAAATTAAAATTCAAGTATTTGAGTATAGCATGTGGGGAACCCTGTAAGAGGTTTCAAATGGTATGGTACGTCTCTGAAACAATACACACGAGGTAAACACAGTATACGGAAGAAATGTTCATAGCATAGTAATGTAGGTATGAAAGGATATATAGACACATATATGTACATGTTATATACCTGTATACACACCTTCATATGCTCCTTTTCCACTCACAAATTTTAATTCTTCTCAGATCCATCCATCTCTGTCTCTTTCTCACTCCCCTCTCTGCCTCAGTACCATCTGGCATTGTTTTTCTGAAGTTCCAGTAACATTACATGGTGTATTAAATAATGGAAACTGCTTCACAGTTGGTACTAGATGATCACTATAAGTCTCTTTTAGTTGAAATGATTCTATTGTCTTCTATACTTCATTCTATACTTTCATACATCACCATTTGCAGAGTGAGGGGTGAGAATTTATACAGTGGCAGTGCTCCTGTTGGAAGAGTGCAGATACTGTGCCTATATAAGCGTAATTTAAAAGGAATTATATTATTACTATATTAAAATTAACAATATGTCTGCCTACTCTCTAAGACTTCAGTAGGCCCCATCCTGATACTACTTGTTGCTACACATTTGCAATTTATTTCTGACTTTAACTTGTAACAAGGCCCAACTTTGAGGACAGCAAAGGTTAAAATGGCTAAAACCTTAAAAGTGTTACAATTACAATTAAATTGTCAGGGGTCACTGGTGCCTGCTTATAACGCACACCCAGGCTCTGTAAAGAGCCTTCCCCGATACCAGACTCTGAAATCTGCTATCAAAAGCAAATGAGGAAATTATTCATTATGACTGGTAAGGAGTTCATATCTTGTCTGTTATCAGGTCGTGTGTCAGTGATATCCAGCAAAATTGCGAAAAGGGACTGGGTAGAATCTTACAGCACTGACATGGTGCTGCTACTTGTTGGAAATAATACAGAGTTTCTTTCTTTATTTATTTCGCCTGGTTAGTTTTAAATATGCTCTAGGACAACTGAAGCAGAAGAAAGAAAGACTGAGATTATGCATTTGGTTTTGCATTTATCCGACTTTTAAAAGAACTTGGAAATTTTATGGCCTAATGAAATATTTCTTTCTCTCCACAGGCTGTTAGTTAGAAGTTTCTTCTAACATCATGCTGGTTAATCAAGACAAGGAGAAATCTTTGTCATGCTACAATATACACCTCTCCTTCAATTCCAATCTGGTTCCAAAATCAGGCCATGATGATAAATAAATTCATTCAGAGAGCTTTATGGGGAAGGAAGAAAAAAGAAGTGGGGAAAAAAAAAAAAAAAAAGGAGATAAAAAAGACAGACCCTCAACCCCCTCAACACACCTTTATCCTGTCTGATTGCTACATTCAGCAAGTCTTTCCACTTTCTTTTCCTATCTACCCAAGTGCTGTCTCTGACTGACTGGGTCTGTAGCACAGCATCTCTAAATGGGCCCAGATGTCTCTAATGACAGCAGGTGGCCACTCTGGCTTCTAACAGCAGCCTACAAGCGCTCTCCAGCCCTCAAGATTTTTGCATCTCAGGTACCAGATATGAATTTTCACAGACGGAGATAAGAAAGGGAGATGGTTCAAAAAATAACTGGAGAAACATCACCTACTTATTAATCTGAGTTATGAGTCTTAGGTGTAATTTTTATCTTCTTATTTTAATTCTAAGAATCCTGTTACACTGACCTTGTCTTGCATTAAGAATTCAAGCCAAGGTGAGTCCTTAGAAGTTTGAAAGCTGGATGCATTTACATCTGTCCTTCCAGAAACTCAAAGAATTCTAAAGAACTGACTGCAGAAATCTGACAACTCAGCATACATCAGGTATTTGTGTTCACTAGAGAAATGCAGGTCAAAGACAAATACTTTTACTTTCATTATTGCAAGAATACATAAACTTCCACTCCATGATTTTTATAAAACCTATTGAAAATAGCTCCTCAACCAAAAAAAAGTCCCAGTTTTGCATTGTTATGGTAACAGATCTGGAAAAGTTGCTAAGTTATTTCTGTCTACACTACTTTGCAATCAGTTTCTTGGCCTTTTCAGGTACTTTTCTGTTCTGCAAGAAGCCTCATGTGCCCTGTGTCATCAGCATGGTTATCCATTGTATTGAGACCCGCTGTAACTATATATATCAAAACTGATATAATCAAAACTGATTTATGGAGATACATAGTCTTGTTCCTGGTGTTAAAAATCATTGGAGCAAGGTGGCAGCCCCCTTTAAGGCAGTCTGTTTTAGCTAGGTTTGACAGTAACACATTGAGCCGCAGGAAGTTTCTGCCCTTGCCTTGACTCAGCCAGCCAGTTTTAAGGTGTAGATTTCCTGAGCACGATCCTGCCCAGACACAGGAGCGTCCTTGTCAACCCCTTCCACCCCCCCTTTCCTCCTCAAAGTTGTGTCACATCTATCACAATCACAGGGATGTAAGCCCCTTCATCCTGCCTGAGGCTCCCTGATCACCCTCCTTTAACTAATTTATTGACCACACATTTCCTCCATCAGATTTATCTCCATCCCAGCTAATGTTCATAAAGAACCTATTACTTCACTAATTTACAAAGCACCCCGGGTGTATTTTAAGAGAAAACTGGAACAGCGCTACAGCTCTTTTTGATGTGTATGTAGTGGCTCTTAAAAGAGCCTTTAGATCTACGTGGGCTGCGGCAGGAAACTTATGCACGCTCGCCGCGGATGNCGGGGACCAGAGACAGGAACTGCTCCGAACCGAGATGAAGAAATAAAACCGGCGTGCTGCCGCGGCCGCTTTTATAGACTGTTCCTGCTCTCTGATTGGCTGCCAGGAATGCGCCGTTTCTATTGGCTACTTTCAAATTCGAAAAGCCCGCCTCGAAAGCGCGCGCTTTCACCAACGGCCGCCCTCTCTCAGCCCCCCCCGGTCTCGCCCCCGCCGCTTCTGTTTTCGGGGTGGTGGCTCCCTTACTACTATTTTTACAGTCTACCTCAAAAATGAGACATTTAGGGAGAAATGTTCAAACAGGAAACGAGAAATTGCGAATTATGCTGAGCTGAATGAGTCGAAGATTAAGTTTTTTCTTTAATTGCCTTTTTTTTTTCTTTCCTACATAGGAATCATAACGGTATTTTAGGGCTTGGATTTTTGTTAATATGGGGTGGGTGCGGTTGTGTATTGTAAGGGAGTTTTGGCGGGGTGGGGGTTTGGGTTCCACTTAGTGTAACTTTCTTCTGGTAGGGTAAATGCTTTGAGATCAAAATTAATTGTAAATTAAAAGTTTTCTAGTCCAAGAGAGAGTGCTTTCAAATGATTGAATCTTTCAGCTTGCAAAGCATTCTTAGGTTGTTGATGAAGTATAACATGATGATTATGTTGAAGGCATAAGTTGAATTTTCCATCTTCCTCACTGTATATATTTGCAATATTTTCATTTTCGGGTGAGTTGCCGCTAGAGCCCAAGCAGAGAAGGGTTTTCAGGTTGAAAGGCTGATAGGGAGAACAGCTCTGGCGCTCCAAATTAAAACAAAGTGTATTCCTAACCTTAAACACAGCGGATGCACAAGTAACAGACAATTTCCTACACACCACAATCACAGGACAAAGGGGACCATTCATTAACAATGAGAAAGGACTTAAGGAGCTGTGATACCTCTCACACAGCAATACAATAGACATTAACATCATTTAAATATAAATCTACTTCTGCTACTGTTTACATAATGAGGAGAAAAATCCACACCCCTCCCAGATGAGATGCCTGCAGGGAAATGCACACATACCTTTAAGCCGTCAGCACGAAACAGGAAACACCGTTTAGGTTACTTTGTTTTTTATTAAGCTTTCTTAAAATAGCAAGTTGATAGTCCCAAACATGAAACATTTAAAAATCAACAACATCCTGTGTTCCCTGATTTTAACGAAGGCGGCCTGTAGCGTATCAGCAGCGCATTGCTAGCCAAGAAGTTACCAAAACTCTTAAGAAATGCTTTAATGGATTAAAAATAAAAACTTAGAATGTTACACAACAGAAATACTCCGTTTTTCTTTAAGCAACTAAGCAACACAGCTCTTTTAAAAGAAAAAGTGGGCGGCTCTTAAAAGAGCCTTTGGGTTTTTCTCGCGGTGGTCCGAAAGCAGCGAAAAAGCTTTAGCCGCCGAAGCCGTACAGAGTGCGACCCTGGCGCTTGAGAGCGTAGACCACATCCATGGCCGTGACAGTCTTCCTCTTGGCGTGCTCCGTGTAGGTGACGGCGTCGCGGATCACGTTCTCCAGGAACACCTTCAGCACGCCGCGCGTCTCCTCGTAGATGAGCCCCGAGATGCGCTTGACGCCGCCGCGCCGAGCCAGGCGGCGGATGGCCGGCTTGGTGATGCCCTGGATGTTGTCACGCAGCACCTTGCGGTGGCGCTTAGCGCCGCGCTTGCCGAGCCCCTTACCCCCCCTGCCCCTGCCAGACATAGCTTAACGCCTGCTGCTACCACCGGTGCTGTAACCCAGCACAGTCCGCGCCGCGGCCTTTATATGGTGTGGTCCGACCTAGTTGAGGACTGCAGCGGAAAGTGGGCGGGGCTTGGGCCAGTTTTCCCTCTGTGCGTCACCGATGATGAGATATCGTTCGCTGTTACCTATGAGAGTGCTGTAAAGTCCGGCACGTAAACCAAACACTAGAATTCCTCCACAAAAAAAATTCCAACGATGTACGTGTTCATACAGCTGGAAAGCTTGTTTCCCTCTCCTTACATTTCTATAAACCATTAGCATGTGTGCGTATTTTATTTTGTTTCACTGGCTGGGGTTGTTGTGAATTACTTCAAATCCTCTTTGTTTTTATGCTCTTGTTCATTAATGCATTTAGTTTATTAGTATTCAAAGTGTTATAAACGTTTCTTCAAAATTTTTAGTGATTTGAGATCTCTTAACAGCTTTAAGAAATTTTCCACAGGATTTAATTATATTGGTTTCTTCATTTTTATTTCCACCTCCCATTTCTCAAATATTCCAAATTTACATAAGCAAATTTTTTTCTGTAAACACGTATTAACCAGAAGGTGGAATCGCATCTTTTTTATATTATTAAACTTACATTAGTTTCTGATTTCTGCTAATTTTGCTCATTTTGAATTACTGTAGGGGGGTAATTTTTTAGGTTTTAATTTTTTACAAAATGACTTTTACTATAACTATGGACTTAAATTTCTGCTCCCTGATTAGCAAAAATATCACTCGGTTTTTACCAGAGTTCTAGTAAAATTTTCAATTTTCTAGTTTTTCGTAGCTTTTCACTCTTTTTTTTTTTTAAATGTATCTATATCAATACTGGAAATAAAAGATATTCTGAATTATCTTTTATGAAAGTCAGGAGTGGTCTTTTTCATAAGATGCTCCAAATGTCATAGTGTGAAAACATCCTGAGCTGGTATAACTCACAGACTAACACCTAAATTATGTTATTTTTCTCTTGTCCTTTTATGTATGAAATGCAAGCATAATTTCTATGCACTCTTTTAAAGTGTTCAATGTTAGAACATACAATGAGCAGCTTCTCTCTATCGTGTGACCAAACTGGGAATAAGCAGCTTCCCTTGGCCTATTTAATAATGATGGAATTACAATTACGTTCTATCACTTAAACAAAGAAGTGTTTTGCTCTCAATAGACATATTAAAAGCATAAAAGAGGAGCTCGTTATTCTGGCATCACAAATATTGTTTCTACTCCTATCCCTAGATATTTTCTCAATACCTAACAAATCCATGGCTTTTGGGGTGTGTTTTGTTTGGTTGGGTGGGTGGGTGGGCTTTTTGGGGGGAAGATAACAAATATGATTTATGTAACAATCGTCTTCTCCCTATCTCTTCTGCACCACTTCAGAAAAGGTGTATATTATGGGAACGATCTCTGCTTTTCCCCTCTTCCAAAATGAAGCAAACCCTATTGCACTCTTCTGAGCAGTTACTATTGTTGATTCAGCAGCGACATTCACAGCTTTTACCTAGGTTATACAAACTGCAACTTCCTGTTGCAGAGGTGCAGAAGAATTCATAGATAAAATGTGGAATCTCCTTAGATTTTGGACAATCGTGAGCATATTTTCCTTTTCTTCCTGGGGGGAGTGAATATGTGAGCGGAATATGACTCTGAGTCTTAAAAAGTGTGTTATGTTGGCTACAGCTCTTGTTTATAATGAACTGACAGGTCACAAAGCAATAAACAAACTCAAGCCTTTTCCTCTGTAACCACCCTAAAGGATTCCACAGAAGGGTTTTGTTTAGTTGTTTGTTTGCTTGCTTGGGTTTCAGTTGGTTGGTTGGTTTTTTTCTTAATTTTGACTTGCTTCATTTAGTAGTGCCACACTAGCAGCAGAACACCAAATTTCCATATCCCTAACTTTCTGCTCTCCAATCCATACTTACCAGTGGCAGTGCTCAGTCAATAGCACTTAAATCTTTGTTCATTTAGCACATATCTAGTCTAAGCAGATTCACAGTAAGATGTAATCAAGACATTAAATTTTGCAAAAAAAAGAAAATCCAGGTCTCTAGTGTGCTGAGAACAGTTGCTGTCTATTCCCATGGTTGTTTTGCACTCATCTTTCGCTTTTCATGTGTAGGTTTTCAGATGCCTTGCTTGTATTCTGGTTTTGCATCCACTAGGTAATGAAGGGGATGTCTTTCCATACCTGTCCAAAGTCTAGCACAATATGATAGAGCTCTTGTAGGGTACTGTGTCTGTATCCATAACCCCAGGGTGAGTAATTAGAATAACCAGTTATTAATTTAATCCTGACTTTAAAAAATCATTCATTATATGCTACTAGTACTTCAGGGTTTGAATTTAGGTCAACATTAGGCAAAAAAAAAATAAAAAGCCAGACATTGTATTTTAAGAATATGTATTAATAAAATTCTGGAAATATATTTATACTTTCAAACTCACAGTTTTGAATTTAGTGTAAGTATTGGATAGGTTCTTTTATTCCTTTTTTTCCACCCAATGGCAACTGGTGCTTCCTTCCCTCTTCAAAATATTCTCTGTCACTCTCAAAGGAAGAATGGAATTGCAATGTCATCTGTGAATGAGACAGGCTGTACAGATCCCTGCTTTGCACTGTATTCATGCTCTTGTGATCTGCTGTGTTGAAAACATAGATCTCATCTGGACCATCTGGAGGAAAGTGATAAATTCTTCTCGTGTACTGAAAACCTGGGCAGTTTTGATGGACCAGCATATCCCCACAAGGGAGGAGAGCTCGGAGGAAAAGGGCAAAACCACAATGAGCTGGAGGAATAATGTACTGTAAAGAAAACTGCACTTATTTCAACATCAGGGAGACTGAAGGGTTACCATGGTTTTAGACAAGAGAGCTGCACTAGTGAATCATCAGATTTCCTCAGATGATTAACAAAGACTAATGTCTTCCTGAGCAAGCCAGATGAAAATGAGGGGTGGGGAAGATGGGCCCTGTACATGTGAATCAGCCCAGTAAAACTTGTAAGAACTGGAGAACAAATAGAAAAGTCTGAAGATAGCAGTGGGTTTGAGATGATTTCAACCAACATATTCCCTCACAGGCACTTGGGGTGTGGGGCAACATTGACATTGAGCATATAGTGATCAGTAATGAGAATGTCATTTTCACAGTGATTCAGCTGTATATTGCAAATGTTTTACTAAGCTTGGCTGCAATTTCAGTACAGTATCTTTCTGTTATTAAAAATACAATGTAACATCAAATATGCTCATTAAGGAAATTTGGAATAAAACATTAAACTCTCCTCATGTGGTATCTGGAAGAACCTGGCTGGAGAATATTCAATATCTACAGCACAGAGATGTGATCAGCTGGTACATGCCTCTACATGGGACTGTAAACTGCACAAGATCTGACTTCTTTGGCAGTCCTTAAGCTACTAAATCTACCAAGTGGTCTTTGTTCTCTGTATCCACATGCCCACATACCCCACCTTCAGTTCAGCACCTAAGCCACGCTAGAAAGCTGTGCTTACTAAAACAGAGCAGCCCACATCATCTTGGTAAGAAATTTTTTAAGCACAGAAAGCTTTGATTTTTGAGACTGAGGCATGAAAGTCAATATTCGCACGTGTGGATTTACCATTTGGAAGGAATCTTCTAGCAGTAGCATAGGTGCAGAAATGCTTTGTGTTGTCTGAGCAAAACTAGCAAAAATCACAAATTTAGTTTAATGACTGGTACATTGATAACTGATGTAGTGTTTTCCCCACTTTTCCTTGCTAATTCAGACAGTCAGAGGTGGAGAGACCCATTCTTATCATTTTATTTAACCACTCCAGCTGGTCAGAGATAAAAGAGTTTGGGCTGTAGCCCTGGTTTGGACTGTTTCCAACTTCCTTCTTGCTGCCAAATTCAGAAATTACATAGAGACTGATAATTCAAGAAAAGACCTCTGTCATGGTCCAGCATCTTAAGCTGACCTTTGAGGATGCACTTTGCCATTCACACAGAGTGGCTTATAGATCAGATGATCCACAGAGAGGCAAAATCTTCTAAAAATTGTCTTGTGGCATGTTGTCTGAGTCACTGCTGTGAAGAAGGGTTGCATGGGCCTGACCCCCATCACTCCATGCTGAAGCTGAAGCTGAAACCTCGCAGGCTCACTGAACAGCTGGAACAGCTGGTACAGCTGAATAGGTCCATGAAAAAAGGCTGTAGGAACTCCTGAATCAGGTTTGGGGTGTTGGGAAGTTAATGAAATAGTCAGTTCTTCATATGAAGATTTTTTAGGATATGAGAGAGAAGGGACGGGGTCAATCACTTGCAAGTGGGAGCAAGGGCAACCATGCTAAGCAAATTCTGGCCACGGCCATGGCATTCCTGGGCTTCTCTCAGGAAGACACCAAAGGGTCCCCCTAACAAGTGCGCCAGGGTGGCCTGTGGAGCTCTGAGCTCAGCAGCACACCATGCAAATCTGCTCCTGCATTCTGGTAGAGAGATGGTAAACAGCAAACCCGCCACTCAGCAACTCCAGCCGGCATGGATGCTCAGGAGCTTTGCTTCTCTCAAATCCTTGCTCTTCTTCTAAACCAGCATTTGAAGCCACACAGGTCTCACCATGCACTGTCCCTTGATTAGGCTGGAAATACGTATCCAGAGAGCATTTTAAGCACCGTATTTTTTGAACAGCTGAGACTGAATAACTCCTCTTGTTGCCTGGGCTCATGCAGAGCTGGTCTGGGCAGTAAGTTTTTCAGCTGAACTCTGCCAACCCTTACAGAGCTGTAAGTACTTAAAAGCAGCTGAAGTATGCCTTGTCCAAATGGTCTCTCTGCGGCACAGTTTTCCAAGCACAAACCTAATAAGGGCATCCCTGCAGGAATTTATTGAATATTGTGTTGGGCTATGTGTTCCTGGAGGAAGCCAACTCTGAAAAATGGTGATGTGCCTTTTGTTAGTTACTCCAGATGCTGCTGCTCTGTGCTGGTTTTGTTACAGTAACACCTGGTTGGAAAACCAAAGAACTCCAGTTCAAAACCCTAGCCACTTACAGGGATTTATTTATGGTCATGCCCTGGACAAAGTAGCTTGTCTTTAGGGATGCAGCAGTTAGAAAAGTCACCAGAATGTCCAGGTCCTGTCCAGGTCACACCAGTCATTACCTGGACCATGCTGATGCAAGCAGCATGTGTTTTCATGTGCAGAACTTGGCACTTCTCTTTGACAAACTGCACAAGATTTCTGTTGGCCCATACCTCAAGTTTATTAAAGTCCCTTTTTTCTGAAAGTATTACTTTTTACTTTGTCTACCCTTCTTCACTCGGTGTTATCCACACTAAGTTATACTCTCTCTCATTACCCAGGGTGTTCCAGAAAACACTAAACAATACCAGCCCTGGAGCATTGTTTTGATTACCAGTTGTCTGTAGACACTAAGCTGTTAACTGTAGCCCTTTGGCTCTGTGCTACAGACAATTTTCAAATCTCTAAGAGCCTGCTGATCCTGCCTGTAGTCCCTCTGATCCCAAACAAGAACACTTGGGAGATGGTTCCAAAAATATCATGAAATGTCGAGTATATTGCATACAGCATTCCTCCTTTGTCCACACAGATACTCTTTAATCAACAGTTCTGTGATAATTACCTAATTAATTCTGTGATAAATACCTAGACATGAGCAATTTTTGTTGCACTCCATCCACTATCAAGTCAACAGAACCCATTTTATTTCTGGGAGTTACTCAGTCAATCTGTTTCTTGGAGACCCTGCTGTCATTCCATATAATATTTTCTGCCCTGTATTGGAAGTTATTTCCTTACTGCTAACTTGCTGCCAAGAACATCAGTTCCTGTATCTTCTACAATGTATAATAAGGAAAAATTACTTCCTTCCTCATCATTTTTTAAGTGTTTAAGAAAAAACTTTAGTTTTTCATCATTCTCTTTCAGTCAGGGTACTTCAATAATATATGCCTTCTCATCAGGGAAGAATTTTTAGACCTCTGAAATTCATTGTTTCTCTCTTCTGTGTATTGACTTATTGTTCACTTCTCATTACCTGAAATTTGGAACTAAAAACTAGGCCTGAAACTTCAAATAGGCATGTACCTTTCCTGACTGCAGAGTAAGATCATCTTCACCTGTCTTATAGAAGGAGTCGCTGTTTTCCTTTCCTACTAACATACTGGTTTTGATTCATTATCCACATATAACAATAATCTGAAGATCCAGATCTACTCAGGTGCTTGTCAGCTCCTGCTGACAGTATCAGTTGGGCGATACTTCTTAGTGTTTGTAAAACAGATATAGTTTATGCCAGATGAAGAACCTAACAGGTTTCTGAAGACAGTGTCTCTTATCCAGCATTTTTCACTACACAAAATGTCCTCCACCATTTTAATTATTTTTCCTACTTGGTACTCACAGTATTTATATACAAGCTCTGTAGATTTTAACTCAGAGCATAAATAAAATTATACCAGGCCTCCTAGGACTGATCCCTGCAGTCCTAGGCTGTTTGAGACTGCAGTATAATTTCATAGTTGACAAACATAAACATTAAAATATAAATTTCTACCCTGGAAGGGTTGGTGTTTCTGCTAGACCAAATTTTCCTGATTATTACTTTCATTTCTCAAAATGAAACTCAGAGAAAATCTGTGGTGTGTCAGCAAGTTCTGGGGAAACATTGCATCCTGTACTGAAACTCTTCCTAAAGTCAATTTTGGAAAAAGCCTGTTAACTTTGGTTTTAATTTTTTCCCTTATATCTGTTTTGAATACTGTAAATTCTAATTTTTTATTCATGTCTTCCTTGAATTTGTTTGCCCTTGTAACTAGTACAACTCAGCATCAACAAGTTATCCCTTCCCCAGTGTGTGCTGAGTCTGTAAATCTGAGAAATGCATTAATCTGTAACCCAAAATGCCTGATTTTGTACTTAGTTCTCGGCCATATTCTTCAGAGACCTAAAGAGTAAGAGAAGCTGCATAGGCTGGGTGCATAGCTGGGTCTGCAGCATACTGCCCCAGGAAAATTTTCAGCATCCTATTTCCCTCCACTCAGCATGAAGGGCTGGAATTACCTTTAACAGCTTAGGAAATGGCATCCAATAACTTGTGCATCCTGGGTCTCACTGAAGGGGTAGGTCAGAGGTTTTCTGTATCGATGGCGTTGTTTCAATTTGCATTTCTGACTGAATCAGAATTTCCAACCTCCATCACAAAAAAAAAAAAAAAGAAAGAAATTGGCTGTGCTGTGCACCTGGGAGGATAGACAGCACGTCACATGGATTCAGATACCACATTTCAGTTATTTTCAGGCACTCTGTAGAAGTTACAGGTAGGGATACATTTCCATATTTTTGCATGTAGATCCCTATATTTCTTCATCTTTATGCTCTTACCTTCTTCCCCTTTTTCTTCAGCTGAAATCAATCTGAAGTTAGTTGGTCTGCAGAATAAAGTAACATAATCCTGTTCATAACTCAGATTCCTAAGTATAGTAACCCTAATAATAATAATGATGATTTTCAGTCCCAGGGATAGATGGGGAGAAGTAGAATTTGATTATAAGAGGACCTCTGATCCAAACGCTTTCAGAAGCTGGGAGGAATATTTTGATGATTTAGGCTGTCATTATATGGGGAAAAAAGGAGATTTGAGGGGTCATTCACTAAAATGCACAGCCTTTTTTTGATGGTTGGCAAATATTCAGCAGTTATGGTAGAGGAGTTACTTCTTTGATCACCTTTTGATCACTCCAGACTGTAGGAATTTAAGTTTTCTGAGACTCTAACTAGGCTTAACGTGTCCTTCAGTTGTATACAGCATGAGCACTGAGCCAAATCAGGGTTGCTCACACTCATCTTGACAAGCCTTGAAACTAAGGAGTGTGTGAGAGGTTACAGTGGTTTTTGAAGCTGTCTCTGTTAACTACCAAAATTTGAAAAGTCATGGGAGTGTCATTCAGGGTTAATCTGTACATAGGCTTCACAAATTAACCCGGAGAAGGACTGTGTGCCAAACGGCACCGAGGGAAGTAATTGTTTCCCTCCACTCGGCACTGGTGAGAGAAACTGGAGTTCTGTGTCCAGTTCTGGCCTTCCCAGTGTGACAGAAACGTGAATATAACTGGAGTGGGACCAGTGAAGGGCCACGAATATGATGAAGGGACTGGAGCATCTCTCACATGAGGAGTGTCCTATTAATGTGTTCAGATATCCTATAGGGGGAATAGAAAATACGGATCCAGTCTTCTTAGTACTGCCCAGGAAAAGAGGCAATGGGCACAAACTGAAACACAGGAAATTCTACTTAAACATAAGAAAAAAAATTTTGGAGCATGCTCCCGAGAGAGGTTTTAGTTCCCCCTGCTCCAGCTGACCCTTCTTTGAGCATGGCCACGACCTACTGCATTAAGTGTTAGATTAAGAGATGAGATACTTTTTTTAGGAGACGTAATTACCCTAACGCTGAATTGACTGTCAATGTATTTTTGTTAGCTTAGTTGAAGTATAGCTAAAAGGATACAGGCTTCTTTACTACTCTTTGACACCTTGAATCTTCCCTACATATAAACTTTGCAGTTGCTGAATCAGTATCCTCAATAGAGTTTCAGCACGACAGAGACCTGACTAATGCCTTTTGATCTTGTTATGGTGTTTTTATTATTAATATTGAGAGTGATTACTTGAATGTCCGCAAAATTATTATTTATTAAGAAGACAGCATGCTTCAGTTAAAAGTTTTCAGTTTCTCTGTATCTTCACCATCCTAACTATAGTAATTGTATTTAAGTGAGTGTAGGCTTTCAGCTAAATTTGTCTAATCAGCTTATCTGGATTGCTCTCCTCCCGCAGTCTGAATGTCTTATTTGCCTTTATTTCTCTAACGTCTTATCTTATCTGTTTCTCCTCCTTGGGAAGCTTCTCTCTTGACAAGAAGAAAAAGTTAAGTATCTTCTCTACTCTACAATTTCAGGAATTCTTACATTGTATGTAAACTATTTTTGTTTTGAAGATTCTTGCACTAGAAAATACTCTTGTCATTTTGCAGGTTCCTCTGTAATCCGCACCCGCACCTACACAGCTGAGCAAGGAAGCCAGGGCATGTGTGTGATGGTGCATGGGAATGAGGACATGTTTTGGGTGCACATTTAAAGAGGGCATAACAAATTGGTTTGAGCTCCTCAGTAAGAGAGAAAGAGAGACTACAATTATACAGGGTGCTTGGAAAGGAAATCAGGGAGAATACTGAAAAATGTCTTCTCTTTAATTAAGTATTAAATGAGTCACATTTAAATATCATCTCTTCACGTGGAAAATGCAAGCAATTTTTATTACCAGCTCACTCTCAAAACGTTTTTTATTTTCAAGTAATTTTGTTGGACAGGAAGAAAATTTCTCTGTCTGGTTGAAAAACTGTTCTATAATCTACCACTGATTTGGTAAATTATGTGCTCAGATGTTTGCTTTGCTTTGTCTTTTTCTCTTATCCGTAAAACATCCATGGCAATATCAATGCTATTTGTAATGATCAGTCTCTAAAATAGGATAATTTTTACTGTGGTTCAAGGTTGCATTTAACAGCTATTTCCAGCAGTGCAAACTTGAAAATTGCTCAAAGCTCCTGACAAGTTTGTTTTACCCAATTGAGTAGAAAATGTCATTGCTTGGCTCAGAGTCCGGAAATAACCCTAAAAAAGTCTTCCCTTTTCACACCACCTCATATTTCTAAATCCCCTCTCTTTAATAACACAAGAAAAAAAAAAAATCGCCTTCTCCAGAAATGGATGGTGAGACCAGGAACATTTTGTCTTCTCAGAAGTAGGCCAGGGATAATTCTCTGTGCAGATAAGAGCCAGCGTGATGGTTAAGGAAAAGATATAATAAAGGATGCTGACACACAATGCCCGAGGCCAGCTGCCAAGATTTCCGATGTCTCAGGCTACTAGGAAAAAGCAAAGGACTTCAGAAGTGCAACTCAAAATAGGGAGCAGGGAACATTAAGATTTACAGGGAGGAACCCAGAACGAAAAGTGAGAGAAGTCCTAAATTCTACCTTTGATATCCTTAAATAACGACCTTCACAATCTTCTTCATATGATTTTCTCACAAAAACAAAACAAAAGCAAGCAAACAAACCAAACCCAAAAACATCCAGAAACGTTCCTGTGCCTTTAAAACTTATCACAGAGTAGGGACAGTAATCCTTATGTGCTGCAGGTGGAGTTCTAGTGACTGCGCTACTTAGGGAGCAAGATCTAAGATCTCCCATCACTTTCTACCTTGTCTTTATCTGTAACCCGCGGCCTGTTAATGGGGGAAGGGGAGGAAACCTCTCTTCTCCTGATGGACTGAGAACAGGTTTACGAAAAAGCAAGCTTGAAGGGAAACTCGCCCAAATGTGTGAATGTGAGGGAGGTGCAGAGAAGACCACCCCTGGGGCTACAGCTGCATTCTTGTAGGAGCGGTTACTGACCACTCCCAGTTGCTCCCAGCTTCTTGACCACTTTCAAGTGCAATAAACCAGTCACAGAGCTCTAGCACTAAAGTGTCGAAGCTGCAGGGATTAAAGCACATTAACCGTCGTGCAGTCTTTGTTCTCTGAAGAATGTACATCACAATAAACAGACCCGGAGAGATGACAACACTTCCCGGCTCTGTCTTTTATATCACTTACAGTCAGATTCTGCTTTATCTTTGTTCATCTAAACTTGAAAATATACATAAGGCCCTCATCCTACCACAGCCAACTAATTTTTTACCTCTTAAACATAATCAAACTGTTCATACGACTTGCCACGCTGAACTTTCAAAATCTGTGGCTGCTGTGGACTTGGTCTAGTTGTTTATGTGGGAGCAATGTCCTGTTCACGAGAAGCATGGCAGATTTCACAGCCCACTTCAACATGCCTTTCAGTTTTTTACTGTGGAGTTCTGACAAGCCAAATTTTTTCTAATCTCCGCCTTCTGTTCTACTCCTTCAAAGTATTTATTACCTCACCTGCACGCAAGCACACCAAAATAAAAATAGAAATAAAAGAGAATATGGAAGAGTCGCAGTTCACGGTTTTCACTTGTAATTCTAATGTATCTAATGTATTATTGCCATTTTAATCTATCTCATTTCAATTAAAACTCCTTGCTACCAAGTATAATTTTATTGTATCTTCAACATTCAGTGTATCAAAATACATGTTAGGGCCCTTTGTAGCATACCTCATGTCATCTTCAATCTCCATGGATTTATCCATGCTAGAAAAGATGTTCCTTTGTTGAAAAAGCCCACTGACGTTTTGCATGACAAATTTTCACAAAGTACAATGAAGTAAAACATTAAGTTTGATCTTAACTTGTACTTTCAAACCTAGGGGGGAAAATCTGCCTGCTTTTTAATTAGAAACCAATTGAGACTTTTGTCTTCTGATTTAATAAAAAATTAGCCGAAATAATTCATTGAAGTCCTTAAAAAATTTAATTAATTTCTACTGTCATTTTATAAGACTCAATAATTAAGTTGGATTACGGTAATTAAAACTGATCATGATTTATGAGGATTCTCTGAAAATTATTTCAATACTATTAGGCTTGGGATGGAAACCTCAATAGCAAGTCTTTTTCTTCTTCCTTTAAAGAAAAGAATTGGAGGAATATGAAACCTGTTAAAAAAAAAAAAAAAAAAAAAAAAAACCAGACAAACAACCAAAACACAAAACACAACAGTCGGTGTCTAAATATTTATAAGCAATATTGAAACTGAAGCATTCTATTCATGAAGGCCAGATTTCCACAGTATTTAAATTACTGGGTGATAAATGATGCTTCAGCTGGCTCCATAATTGTTTAAGTAACATATAATACATCTTAGTGTATCTACACCTGATAGGCATTTTTCCTCTCCATGTCTGCCTCTGATGTTTGTAAATCATAAAGAACAGCATCCACTATTGTAACCAAGAAAGCGTTAAACTAGCAGTTTATCTGGGATTAATAGGCATTAACTAGGCATTAACAGCTTCATTTTGTAAACAGACTATTTGTAAAAATATCAGAATCTTTCTATCCACTTATAGAACAGCACACATAAAACAAAACAAAACAACACAAAAAAGACACCCAACAAAAAAAGCAGAGCCCTGGCAAGTTCAAAACACTTTTCGACAGTATATATATTCTTCTGAAGGTCTCTTCCTTTCCCAAAACAAGAAAATCTGTTGAAATACTGTATCCTTAATAGTTAAAGATATGGTTAAGAGAGCCGAATCTTTATCCATATTCAAAGCTCAGCCATGAAATTGTGTTACTTCCTTGTCTTTGAAATCAATTTACGACAAAAATACTCAAGCTGCCCACTCGGTTTCTGTCCTAATCTGGAGAAAACCCCCCAAAGAGTAACTCTGCATTACGGGGGAGACTTTTTATCTACGTGTTTTATTTTAATTTAGAAGGAAAAACAAAAGTTTGCCGTTCCCGGGGTCTCTCTGGCTTCACAACGCGGGGTTAAAAACAGCTTTTCTCTCCCATCTGTGGTCGAAACAGCAAGAAACTTGCCCGAGTGAAAGTCCACCGTCTTCTCTTCACTCTCCGAAGAAACTGGGGTGATTTTGCGGCACTAATTTTACGAAAAATATGAATTTATAACTCCGAAGAAACACAGACTCGGAGGAGGAAAAGCTCTTCCTGGCGAACAGTTAGGCGGGCTCTGCAAAGCACCAATCACAGATCACCGCTTCGCTATAAATTCAGGCATCGGGGTTACTGTAGCCCAATTACTTTCTTTTGATTAGGAAGAAGTCTCTGCAGCGATGTCGGAGACCGCTCCCGCCGCCGCTCCCGCTGTCGCGGCCCCCGCCGCCAAGGCCGCCGCCAAGAAGCCGAAGAAGGCGGCGAGCGGCTCCAAAGCCCGCAAGCCCGCGGGGCCCAGCGTCACCGAGCTGATCACCAAGGCCGTGTCCGCCTCCAAGGAGCGCAAGGGGCTCTCCCTCGCCGCGCTCAAGAAGGCGCTGGCCGCCGGCGGCTACGATGTGGAGAAGAACAACAGCCGCATCAAGCTGGGGCTCAAGAGCCTCGTCAGCAAGGGCACCCTGGTGCAGACCAAGGGCACCGGCGCCTCCGGCTCCTTCCGCCTCAGCAAGAAACCTGGAGAAGTGAAGGAAAAAGCCCCGAAGAAGAGAACAGCTGCAGCCAAGCCTAAGAAACCGGCGGCTAAGAAGCCCGCCAGCGCCGCCAAGAAGCCCAAGAAGGCGGCAGCGGTGAAGAAGAGTCCTAAAAAAGCCAAGAAGCCGGCAGCCGCCGCAGCCAAGAAAGCAGCCAAGAGCCCCAAGAAGGCGACAAAGGCTGCCAAGCCTAAAAAAGCGGCGGCAGCAGCGAAGAGCCCGGCTAAGGCGAAAGCGGTGAAGCCCAAAGCAGCTAAGCCCAAGGCGGCCAAGCCGAAAGCAGCGAAGGCCAAGAAGGCAGCGCCCAAGAAATGAAGTGTTGAAGTGGAAATGCTTTTAAACCCAACGGCTCTTTTAAGAGCCACCCACTACTGTCCCCAAAAGGGCTGATACACTCCGTTACTGAGCTCCGTGCCTGCAGCAGAGCTAACTATTCGCCGCTATCCCTATGGGACCTTCGTCTGTGGAGTGGATGGGACGCTAAACTTCCGGCCGTGGTTTTACACTCCGACTTGGAAAAATAAAAGTTTACAGTCCCTGCGAAAACGCTTTCGAAAGGCTGCCTTTTTTTTTTTTTTTTTTTTTTAGAATGNTTTTTTTAGCATCGCAAGTGGGTGTACATGTTAAAGGGACTGCTTAAGGGCGGGTACCTTTTTGGGGCGTGGAGGTTTCTTTCGTTGCTCTAAATCAGCGCGATTCCTAACAGCACGGATGCGACTGCCACACCTCTCAGTGACCGTAGCAGGGAACTGTCAGCACCGCTCCTCCGCTTCCTTGGCAATGACCTTTCCGCTTGCCAGCGCTGTCGTGGGCCAGGTCTTAATTTCTGCGTGATTTGACCGACCTACTTTTTCGAGGAGGCGATTGCCGGGGCGGGAGGCGGGTAGAAGTCACCAGCGTTCCTCTTCCGCTCCCTGCCGGGCTGGCGGCGGTGCAGCCGGCGCGGCAGGAGCTCCGCCGGGCAGCTGTTCCAAGCCCCGCGGGCGGGAGCGCAGAGGCGGAGCGGCGCAGAGCTGCGCGTAGCACCGGGGGCTGCCCGGCGCCGCTTGTGACTGGCTGGTGGGAGAAGCCGCAGCCGCTCATTGGGCCGTTGGGAAATTTGGAAAAGCCCGCGCTGCAGGGAGAGAGGGGAAGGGGAGGGAGAAAGGGGGGAGTGGAGGGGGTGGAAAAATGGAGAATGAAGTGGGCACGGAGCGCTGCCCGCGCTGGCTCTGAGCCTACCCGTGCTCCCGCGTTCCCGCATTCCGTGATATCTCATCCCCCTAAAGCGTCCACCCCCTCTCAGATGTTCTCACTTCCCCCAGTCCTTTAATTCTTGTCTTCTCATAGATAAGGCAAAATGTTTCAGTTTAAGACTATTCCGATACAACTACACAGAAAGTGATGAGGGTCGATTATTTTCCCCTCAAACTTTCTTAAAAATTTACTCAATTCTGTTTTCATTTTCTTGAAGAATGTTTGCTAATTTAACTGTGAAACTCTTACTTTGGATGGAACAAAGTATTGTCTCTCACCTTTACTGTAAAGACTTAATACTGTTTACATTTATTGAAAAAATATATAACCGTTTGCATTTATGAATAGTGAATACATTTGAATTAGCTGCAAGTTACAAAAAACTCAAGGATTTCGTAATTATCAATGCAAGACTAAGTAGCCCATTAAACCTTTGGTTAAAATTCTATCTACGATTTCCCAATTAAATTTCCATACCCAAAAAGACCGAGGCACTGTGTAAAAGCTCTTTTATAGAATATGTGGGTGGCTCTTAAAAGAGCCTTTGGGTTTAAAGTGACGGTCCGAGACGCCCTACTTGGAGCTGGTGTACTTGGTGACAGCCTTGGTGCCCTCGGACACGGCGTGCTTGGCCAGCTCGCCGGGCAGCAGCAGCCGCACGGCCGTCTGGATCTCCCGCGACGTGATGGTGGAGCGCTTGTTGTAGTGCGCCAGGCGCGACGCCTCGCCGGCGATGCGCTCGAAGATGTCGTTGACGAACGAGTTCATGATGCCCATGGCCTTGGACGAGATGCCCGTGTCGGGGTGCACCTGCTTCAGCACCTTGTACACGTAGATCGAGTAGCTCTCCTTGCGGCTCTTCTTGCGCTTCTTATCGCCTTTCTTTTGGGTCTTAGTGACCGCCTTCTTGGAGCCCTTCTTGGGCGCGGGGGCGGACTTGGCCGGCTCGGGCATTTTAGCAACGCTTTTCTTCTCAGAGAAAGCTCAGCACATAAAATGGCCGCGGCGCCCGCTATTTATAGAGAAGCTGTATGCAAATTTCGGGCCTTAGCGTCGTACAAAGCGATTGGCCCTTCCTGTGCCGGGCGTGTCTTGGTCGCCGATTGGTCAGAACACGATCCGTCTGCTCATTGGTTGTCTGAGCAGCGACTGGTTCCAGCCAATCGCCGAGGGCTCATCCCGCCCAGGGAAGGGATAAAAGGGGCGGAGCGGTTGCGTCAGCGCGATTGTGTCGTTAGTGCGGTGTGTAGTGAGGCTGTGCTTCATCCGGTCCTTCCAACATGTCCGGCCGCGGGAAGCAGGGAGGTAAGGTCCGAGCTAAAGCCAAGTCGCGCTCATCGCGGGCCGGGCTGCAGTTCCCCGTTGGTCGTGTGCATCGGCTTCTCCGAAAAGGTAACTACGCGGAGCGGGTGGGTGCTGGAGCTCCTGTCTACATGGCCGCCGTGCTGGAGTACCTGACGGCCGAGATCCTGGAGCTGGCGGGCAACGCGGCCCGCGACAACAAGAAGACGCGCATCATCCCCCGCCACCTGCAGCTCGCCATCCGCAACGACGAGGAGCTCAACAAGCTGCTGGGCAAGGTGACGATCGCGCAGGGCGGCGTGCTGCCCAACATCCAGGCCGTGCTGCTGCCCAAGAAGACTGAGAGCCATAAAGCTAAAAGCAAATAAACTCGGCGAGCAAAGCTACTCAGACTTTGCACGACGTAACGTTTTAAACCAAAGGCTCTTTTCAGAGCCACCCACACCGTCAAAAAAGAGTTGTGTTGCTTTCTTTACAAAGGTGCTCTGATGCTGAGGCCTCAATGATACTTCTATTAACTTCTGTCACAGTGTTTTAAAACCTAGTTTCTACTGAAGAGGGCTGATAAATTTGCTTTCTAACTCATGTTTTTAAATGAATATTAGTATTTTTGTAGTCATTTATTGTTTGGGTTTTTTCACTGTAACATTTAGTAAAATCTTGTTTTTAAGGATTCTGCACACCTTTCATAGTTCCACAGGTTACTTAGTGTGAAGTATGGGAGGGTGGCTAAAGCACGGGTGGGAGTGGTAAAAGCTATGCAGCATGAAAATAAATAGGAGACCATCCCAAACCCCATATGTAATTACGTCTAACAATAAAGAAATGATTTCTTATCCCCTTTGAAGTCCTCCGTTCTTTAAAAGATGTAAAATTCCCTATGAATTGAATTTATATAGAAATAAAATGAGGAATGCCTTAGGAAAAATGGCTTTTTGATCTTAGACCTGCATTCTAAAGCAAGTGTAGCACTGTTTCATTCGGGACCGCCTTATAGTGCTACTATATTGCCATTTTAAGTGGCATTTTCAAACTTCCTGCCCTTAAATTCTCTGGCTGTTCATTGCTACTCCTCTTGTTACGTCAATTAACAGTGGGCAATACTACTGAGTTTTCTTATTGTTGGCACAAATATCACCCAAAACCACAACCTTAAATTTCTATATTTATTAGTATAAATTATGAGAAAGACAGGCTGATGCCTCTTGCTAGGATATTCCCAGAAGCTTCATCTGATGGTCTGTAGCACAGTGCACTGAGATGATTGGTCTCATCTTTGCTGCACCTCTGCTCTCTCCATCCTCTGGAGAGCAGAAAGAGTACTATGGGCTTGGGGGGGAGGGCAGTACTCCCACTCTGCCTCTCCTTGCCACCCTCAAGCTGTAGCTGAGAGGCTTTTTAGGCAGCATTGGGCCATGGCCACAGTGGGATATCAGGGATCATTTGTGGAGAGAAATATAATGAAGGGAGCTGCTGGAGCACCAGACTAATCTTTCATAGTGATGGCATCCGTGTCTAAAGGTTTTGTTTGTAAGTGGACACATTTGGGATTGTAGTGGTTTTCCTATGCTGTTTTATTGATCATCATTTGCTATAGCTAAATATCTCCCTGCCCTTATGTTTCTCTTCCTTAAAAACTGCAATGGTAATTAAAATTTTATTTTAACGTGCATGAGCCTTCTATATTTAGTTTCCAGAGAGATTTCTATGTACATGTTTGTCAGCAAATTTCAGTCTCAGAACGATTTGAGTTGGAAGGAACCATTAAAGATTATCTCATACAAAGCCCCTGCTGTGGGCAGGGACACCTTTTGCTAGCCTAGATTGCTTAAAGCCCATTCCCACCTGACTTTGAACATCCTCTAGGGATAGGGCACCCACATTTTCTCTGGACAGCCTTGTGCAGTGTCCCACAGGCCTCATTGCCAAAAATTTCTTACTTACGTCCAATCTAAATGTAGCCGCTTTGAGTTTAAAAACATTGTCCTTCCTCCTGTCCCTGCAGGCCTGAAAAGGAGTTTTTCTGTGTTGAAAGTCTGCTATAGGGTTTCCCCAGAACCTGCTTTTCCCCCAGCCAGATAACTGCAACTCTCTCAGCCTTTCTTCATGGGAGAGAAGACCCAGCCCTCTGATCATTTTCGTGGCCCTTCTCTGGACCTGCTTTGACAGATTCATGTCTTTCTTACGTGAGAAGACCACAGAGCTGGATGTAACACTCCAGGTGGTGCCTCAGGAGAGCTGAGTAGAACGAGAGGAATTACCTCTCTCAACCTGCTGTTCAGGCTGCTTTTGATGAAGCCCAAGTTATGACGGGCTTTCTGGGCCACAAGTGTGCATCTCTACATCAGAGCACTGGAATTCCAGAGAAAGGCCATGGGGATACCAAGAGGTATCTAAGCAGGAGTTGGCTTTTACTGTGGACAAACTCCTGTATGTGGAGATCAGAATTTCAGAGTTGGTACCACAAGAGAGGGCCCCATCCTCTGAGTCTGGTGCTAAGTCCAGTATATCCCTCCAAATTCTTCATGTCATCTGACCAAGAATTCATTATTTGCTTCAGAATTTCATTCCAAATACCTCTTATTACACTCATTCGTCTTCTCATCTCAGTAACCGGAGTTTCATCCTCTGGGATACTTAGATCCATTCCTTAACCCTTCCTAGATTTGTTCTTAGCCAATAGTGGTTTCACCAGTTGCTAACCCTGTGTTGCCATCAACACTGATGAGGTCTCAAATGTAAAAGTCCTATAAATCAGATGGATTATATGGTAGGAGCACTGGAAACTCTCCTGGTGTTAAAGACAGCTTTCAAGCAAATTCCAGTGGATGAAGGAATGCAGATAAGCAAGTTTAAATAAATGAATTTATCTCATTTGCATATACAAGCAGTAGGAAGAGGAAATCCATGTGACATGGTGCCTCAACTGTGTCATTGGGTTCCAATGCATCTTCACATTCTAAAGAATTTGTGATGGAAAAAAACCTCCTGCCAAGGTCTCTCAAATGTTACAGATCACAGTTATGTTGGGAGATAACTCAGTAATGACAGTCTATATATCAAAAGACTTAAAATTGCATAGTTAAAAATTCAAAGAGCTTTTCTATCCCTTTTCATCTATATTGCTTGCAATGCTGGGAAAAATGTCCCTATTAAGCAGCTCTTACATTACTTTAGTTTGCTTATTATTATACTTATTATGACAGTTGTAGCAGATACAGATAGGAGTCTGAATTTCCACTTAAACGCTCAAGAAAATTGTGAGCAGCTTTGAAGTTGGTTGTAACACAGTGATGCAATCATTTTTTTACCAATTACGTACCCTCTTGTGCAGTCACGGTGTGATGTTGCCTTTTTGTAATAAACAAATGCAATTTCCTCTTTATAGTTTAATGAGGAACTAGGGCAACTGTCCCAATTAATGCACAGTTGAAAAGCTACAGATTTCTATTTTATTTTTTTTAATGCAGCTGAGTTTTGCAAAGATTTCCTTTCTCATTTAACCCCTAGTGCTGTGTGCCCAAATTCATTAGGAAAATGTGGTATCTATAACACTGGATTATATCTATAACACTGGAGGATTGGATACTAAACTCCGATCAAAAAAAAAAAAAAATTATCTGCGCTCAACAGTGGAAACAACTTAATTAGAGGTTATATTTAGCAGCAAAATTTTCTTTCCACTTTTATGGTTTTTGCCTAAGAAAATTCTCTGATCCATATGAGAACTGAATATGTCCCTGACAGACAAACCTGTGAAATGTGTCTGTGCACACTTGTAGCAACCTCTAGGCAAGGCAGCCTTCTAGAAGGAATGATGTTAAATTATATCTAATGTACTACACTTATTGAGGAAAGGGGTGTGCAGCTCTTTTACTTACTTTAAGCTACTGGTCTCAGACTCTGCATCTCCCATCTCTGGCAGAAATAGAAGGGGATTTTCCAAGTCTTGTAATGGTTATACTACTGAAAGGAAAAGTTATACTAGGGCCCTCGCTCTGCATTTAGGAAGCCTTATGAATAAATTATTATTTTGACATACCGAAAGATTTTGTGTAATTCCTCTCAGCTTTTTTAAGTAATCAGAAAGTTGTTTATAACTGCCTCAGGAAACACAGCTAGACACAGATTTTCAGATATAAAGAACTAAGCAGACTTTGTGGAGCCAAATGGCAGTTAGGCACCAGCCTGGCAGGTCCACTAGTGGCAAATCTTCCTGTTAGTCTATAAACAGTCTTAGTTCATTCTGTTCAGTCAAAAAAGCAAACCCAATCCAAATTAAAGATACATTTGCCTCCTTATATTGTATATATGAATAGCAATTCTTAAAATTTGAAAGAAAAAGGAATTCACAGTGATACTTATAACAAGATTTGTACTTTTTTGACACCTGTAACTGAATGCCTGAGTATCTCAATTGCATTTCCCCCTGAATTTAGGGAATTTTTTTTTCCGAGAAATATTCTGGGTATGTTGAGGAAGTTCTCTAAATTACATTAAGGAATAAATTTAAATAAACAACTGCACAAATTTTAAAGGACAAGAAAAATTTCAAAACAGTAGACACGTTTAAAGGGCATAAAATACTGATAATACAGGAATTGGCAAGCACTGTAGCCATATCAGTTCTATTCTGTGTAATATTTAAAATCTTAAGAGATTTAAATTAGAAATAGTCCAATAACTCTTTTACTATTTATTCATTCATTTCACAAATACAGTCCAACATACTGTAAGCAGCATGTACGACATGTTTTTTGCAAAAGTATGAAACACACGGCAAAAATTCTGGATTCCTCATTGGAACAAAAATTGTTTCGTTAGTGTTCATCTTTCAGATGTCACACAGACAGTTGTTTGCGGTATCCGTAATGTTTTCTTTCGCTTGTTGGATCTCAGTGTACGCCAGCGGACACTTCTTTCAGAGGCCGGCAGCTGCCGGGAGCGAGCCCGAAGCCCTGCGGCTAGCGCTGCCCCTGAGACCGGTCTGCGGGGCTCGGCCCGGCTGAAAAGATGGTCCCTTTTCGCGGTTTCAAACAGCCCCTCCGAATTGCCTTCAACGAGTTTCTGGTCTAAACGTTTCCCACTGGAGCCCCACACTGGTTATTTCCCCTGCCGCTCAGGGCTCCGTGCTTCCCCTCGCACCGACCTGCAGTCGCTCTGTGCGAACATGAAAGCGCGGAACGCTCGGTGCCCAGACCCCAGGACCGCATGGAGGAGGGGGCATCTGTGGGAGTGTCCGGGTAGACAAAGAAAACGTGAAGCCGCCATGGCCGAAGCAAACAAAGGCAGGGCTGCCCGGGAAAGCCTCCTCCGTCACGCTCCCCGCGAGCGGGAGATGGAACAGCGGCGGAGAGGGGCGGGACCGCCGAGCTAGGCCCCGCATTGGTCGGATTTTGCCGCAGACCCGCGGGGAGCGACGAGGAAGGGTCGCCGCAGCCCGAAACGCGGGCCGGGGTCGCAGGTCCCTCTCTTGCTACCGGTGGAGGCCCAGAGCTGCCATGAAACTGTCACCAGCGCAGAGGGCAACGGGGCGGGACAGGAAAGCAGCAAAGGGACGCGTGGGCTGACAGCGGGCAGGGAAAGCGTAGTGCGGCCCGACATTAACTCAGTTGGTTAGAACCCGGTGCTCAAAAGGCCAAGATTATACGTTCAATCCCTATATGAGCCAAGCACCTAAGAGTCGGGCTTAAGGGTCCTTGTGGGTACCTTCCCTTCTCTCAGAATATTCTGTGATTCCACCACCGCGAGAACCGCGGGACGAGGCAGGACCCAACTCGGGAGAGGCGGAGCCTCCGCACACGTCCGGGGGACACAGACGGGAAAGCGCCTCCACACGTCTCGCGGGAAGTCCGTGCGGAGCCTCTCGGAGGGAGCCGGGGAGCTGTGGGCGGGGACTGGGGCAGAGACCACGCCTCCCAGCGCAGTCCTCAACCAGGTCGGACCGCCAGCAATATACAGAGGCGGGGGTGATTCGTCCCACATTGTGTGCGGTGGTGTCAGAGCAGCATCATGTCTGGTCGCGGCAAGGGCGGTAAGGGGCTCGGCAAGGGCGGCGCTAAGCGCCACCGCAAGGTGCTGCGCGACAACAT
>VZTH01010104.1:47505-62515 GCA_013397815.1 Aleadryas rufinucha
TTTTTTTTTTTTTTTCCCTCTGTGAGGGCGATAGTTTGGTTGTTTTTTTTTTTTGCAGTGAAGGGAAGCCTTGCTTGTCCCACATCTCTGAATTAATAATCAGTTGGGCTTCGTTGTTTATGGGCCTGACGCGCTAATGAAGGAAGTGATTTGTGTCTCTTGCTGATGTACCCATGAAAAAATCTGCATTATGTCATGTGATTTTAAAGATGTGGCAAGTTTGATCATTTTCATGGTTGTATTCTTTATTGAACCATAATAAAGCATTGGTGGTTTTTTCACATTATATTACTTTGTGAACACAAAAAGTGGCCTGGAGATGTTATTTTGTGCTGGGGTGCCTCTTGGCTCCATCAGTCCGTTCTGCTGCGGTGACACCTGAATGCCTTTAAGCTTTGCATGTGCACACCTAATATTACTGTTTCTGTCTTTGTCATTACTTAAATTTATCATTAATTTATATTTGAGATGTTTTTATTTTGTTCTGGAAGGATCATCAAATAAATGCTATTGCATACAGTTGCTATATACCATCTCTTTCTTGGCAAGAGTTTTCCCCTGGTTAACTATAGCTGTTTGCAGTGTGGAGGTTTGAGGTTTTTTTCGCTGGTCAGATATTTCTCATTTTGTTTAATCCTTCCCATCTTTTCCCTATTTCCAATGGATGCCCATTACTATATAATGCTTTTGCAATGTGAAAAGACTTTGCTTGCTAATTTCACACACTTTTGCATTTGAGCCATCACTGTTTTGTTGTTGTTTTTGTTTGTCCTTGGTCACCACCTTTTCTTGAAAGTTCTCTTTCTCAGGCGAGATTATGATGGAGACGTTGAGATTTATTTTTCTCTCTCTTTAGACTTTTTGTATGTATGTTATTTAATTCAGATTATGCTTGGCCACCACTTTGATAAGTATTTTCACATTGTGTAGATAGCCAGCCAGTCTTTATATCAGTTTGTACCTATTAACATCAAATTATCTGTTCTATAGACATTGGAAAGATATTTTTCATAGCATATCAACATTAATGATGCTTGTAGGACACATGAAACTCTCCCAGTTGTTGTGGTCTAACCCCAGCCAGCAACCAAGAACCATGCAGGCACTTGCTCACTCCCCCACCCGTGGGACTGGGGAGAGAATCAGAAGGGTAAAAGCAAGAAAACTCGTGGGTTGAGATGAAGACAGTTTAATAGGGAAAGCAAAAGCTGCTCTCACACATTAGAAAACCAAAACAAAGAATTCATTCACCACTTCCCATGGACAGGAAGGTGTTCAGCCATCCCTGGGAGACCAAGGCCCAGTCACTGTAATGTTACTTGGGAAGAGAAATGCCGTCACTTTAAACATCCCCTCCTTTCCTCCTCCTTCCTGCCCACTTTACATACAGAGCATGAAGTGATAAGGCCTGGAATATCCCTTTGGTCAGCTGGGGTCACCTGTCCTGGCTGTGTCTTCTCACAACCTCCCAGGTACCCCAAACTTCCTCATCAGTGTGGCAGCACAAAAAGCAGAAAAGGCCTTGGCTCTGTGTGAGCCTGGCTCAGCAATAACAAAAACATCACTGTGTTATCAGTCCTGTGTTCAGCACAAACTCTAAACATAGCCCCACACAAACCACTGCAAAGAAAATTAACTCCAACCCAGCCAAAATCAGCACGCTTAGAATCACTGTCTTTGCACAGTATTTATCAGTACACTCACTCGAGGAAAAAACCAAATATTTATATGCAGTCTTTCCTCTGCTGTCACTGCATTTATGGGTTACAGCGTAGATGGAACACAACAGAGAACTCAGTAAAATTTCTGCATAACTGTGAAACATATTCTTCCTTGCCTATTACTGCCCTCAGCATTTGATATCACATACCTTTCCCTTGGCAGTGGTGAGTGTGGCTTTCCCTCTATTTATCTACATTCAGATGACCTATTTTGGTCTCTTCAGGACTGCTGTAAAAATTATTTTTCCCTTTTCATGTGAAACATTTGGTTTTAATCAGGTTATTTTTGGCACACCTTCTCTATGGCTTTGCTTTCATTTCACCCAATTACTTTCAATGTATAGGTGATAATATTCTTGTAAATTATCCAATTAAATAATTTAATTTTATTTATGTGGTTTAATGAGAGTAGTTATTCTGCCTTGAAAACTGCCCACTTAACCTCCCTTGCCCAGTGCTAATTGCCATTTTGTCAAAAAGTTGCAATCTCTTTTAGTATCTATTTCTTGATGCTTTTTGGTTCACTAGATCTCTTTGTGTGGTGTTTATTGTGCAGTTAATATTTTTTCCAGGAAATTTAACCTTTGCTTACTTTTAGGTCATATTTTCTTGATCCTCTCTCTGTTAGACCTCTTTAAATAACCAAGTTTTTATCAGTATCCAGGGTCCATTACTTCCTACATGTTCTTAAGACAACAGGTATGAAGCACTACGACAGGTATCAGTGTAATTTGTTCCTAAGCAATACTTTATCTTCAAAGGAATAAACCCCACAGATTATTTAGAATGATTTTTTTATTATGGCAAATATTACACAGAATCCTGGTAGATATGACAGCAATATACAAGTACATATAATAGATTCATGCATTACAGTGTGCTTGGGTTATTTAAGGAAATATTCTATATTTCATGATTGTGCAAGTAATGCTTACCAAATTTATCTTTTCCACTCCGGGTAGCTTAATTTTCTTGTTTTCATTTTAGCATACTTTATTTGTGTGTTACTTTTTCTAAACTTCTTGCCAGCATCTGTAGGTATAAAGCAACAGTGTGTATATTATTGCAGTACTAGGACACTTCTGAAGACAGACAAAATTAAACCAAAAGGGGAGGCAAACAACCTGTTTACAGGAACTCAAACCTTTCAATGTTATGGAAAAGAAAAAAAGCAATCTGAACTCACAGAATTCTGGAATAGCATTTCATTTCCTATATGACATCTTTTATTTTATGACCAGTGTTCATCCTTCATTCCTGGTGTTTCACTTACGTGGATTATTTTTTTACTCAGAACCAATAAGTGAGTATGTGGACTACAAATTTTTATCTGTCTGTCTGTCTATCTTTTCCTGTTAATCAAGACAATATAGGAAGGGTAAGGGCAAAAACTTCTCCTGATCAGGTAGCATTAGTTGGAAGAGCCCTGAACTTTGTCCCATGAAGCAGGAAGGATGTCAGGGCACACAGGATCGAAGGAACAATTTGGGTGACAGCAGGAACAAGTGAGAGAGTGACTCCACTTCTTTGCCCACTCTAGGAGTGTCAGCAGATTTTAGCACTTCACTTGCCTTCTGCATCTGCTTTCGATCTCTCATCTTGATATTCCTCCTAATACTCCTATCCCTCCCGAAAGACAACCAGCCTCTGGAGGAGGCTGTTGATACAATGTGATTTTCAAATCTGTTTTCTCTTTAATGATCTGCTTTTCTTTTCTGTTTAGCTATTAGCTGAGCAGAAGGAGTTACTGATTTCTCAGTGGATCTGCCAGCACATGTAGCTTCACATCCATAGGAGAATCAATATTAACTTACAAAGTCTCTATGGTATGTTTTTTGAATCAGCTGAAAGTACCCTGATGGAAATACTGAAAATTGGAGATACAGATTTGGTTCATTTCCTAAAGCAAAAGCTTACGACAGTGCTACTTTATTTAGATGAGACATTTGCGAGGGAAAGGTATAATCTATTTTTGCATCATCTTCCTAGGGAGATGAGCATCCCAGAGCATTATCACATGAAATGTACAAGCCCAGCTAAAAATAGAGATGGATTTTTGCCTAGAGCGACGATCAACATGACTAAATATTACAGAAGTTGTCTAATTCCATGGAGTGGAAAAGAAAATATTTTTGAAAGCTGCAGCACAAGCGAAATTAAGGCTTTGTGCACCCTGCTGACACGGATAGCCCACGCCGTTGATCTCTGCACAGCTCACACTCGGGGATACTGAAGATAGGCCCGTCAGCATGGCCAGTGGTTATCCCCACATAAAAAAGGAGAATCACATATCTCACCCCTCAATATGCCCCTAAGTCACTGCCAGACTCTCTGAAGCTTCGTCAGCTCAGTCCCAGTTTTCATTGTCATTCACCTGGACTAATCTGATGAACCTGAGGGTTCATTAATCAGATGGACCAGAGACTGACTGCTCCCCGCGGGTCTGTCTGCCCCAGGGCACAGCAGGATTTCTTCTTGGCTGTGCATCTGCCTCCAGGCTGTTCCTGTGACTATGTGCTCAAGGCCAGAGCCAATACACTCAGAGTTGCACTCCTCTAGGTGGAAGCTGGAAATCAGCACAGACCACGGTAGCTCCTACCCAGTCACAGTAGAGTCCATCTCTGACAGAGTATTAAAAATCACATTAAAATCATATATGTACTTTTCACCTACTGAAGCTTAGAAGTGTTCCCTTTTTATGCTTTGATGTGTTCATGCAGAAACCCTCAGTAGCTCTTGCTGGTTATCCCCAAATTCACAGAGACAGACAAGGGACAACTTAGGCTGAAAATAAACAAAAAAAAACAAAACAGCACCACACAGGAGAAAGAAAGTTACCTACCAAGTCATTTACAAGATAATAATTTTTTTCACTCTTTCATTTTCCTATGCATATATAGCATTTAAATATTGATCTTATTAACACTGTCCCTTGCTGCTTCTAGTCTGTATGAACTTCTTATGGCTGCAAGGTCCTTCAGCAATTAGGAGTCTACACACACACACACAGGATTAGCAAATAATGGGAACTTTACTGCCTATAGACATACAGACTTGGACTTCTGGATCGTAATGGGTGATCAGATGGCAAATCCAACCATCCTTCTGGTGAGGAACAAAATAAATCTTTGTTTTCCTGATATGCAACAGGGAACTTGCCATGACCTGTACAGCATAAACATCTTGGGCTCTCTATCTTTAGGTGTTTTGAGTGTCATTAAGTAGCAATAGACTTCAGAATTTTCATTTATTTACTTTTTTTCAACCATAGTTTTCAATTTCACTGCCTGTCCTCCCCTTGTGCCTGATTCCTAATTCATTCTTCAGAACTGTCTCACCACCATTTTCCACCTTTACTGCACCTTCTGGTTTGATCCTAATAATAAAAAAAAAATCTTCCCACATTTGAAAACCACAAATAAATAAAACAAACATGTTCAATGCTCAGAAGCACTACAATGAAAGTTACTTCAATGTCTAGAATCACCAGAATAGAAACAGAGACTAAAATAGGGGTTTGTATCCTTGTGTCATTGTAGCATTGTGTGAAAGAGTTCCACTCAGCATATTTCTCTAAATAAATAAACTATTGCAAGAGATAAAGAAAATCTGAGAAAAGTGATAAAGGTAATTTAAGGCTTAAAATGGTTTCTCTACTAATCATACTAAGGCACCTTCAGAACAATGACCACTAATGACTGAAGATGTTCTTGCTTATCTTTATAACCTAGGAGGTCAGTGGTTAAATCTATCAAACTTAGTCTAATCTCATCATAAAATTAGTTACAACCAAAAGGTTAATGAAACCAGAAATGCTGTCTAAATTTCATAGGCAGTTTCCTTAAGTAAATGGATCCTTACTCTATACGTTTTTTCAAATCAAAGAGAGGATGATGTGTGGAAAGAAGAAATTGGTGCCATCTCTCTCCTCATAGAAATAAATTCTGGGCTACACAGCTGCTTGCACAAGCATAAGCAGTTCCTAACATTGGTGGCAAATAGTTCATAAACTGATCCATTTAATTACATGCATGTCTTGAGGATCAGGTTTGTTTTTTCCATAAGGTAAAAAAAAACAACCAACCAAAGAAATCTCCTCCCCCAAAACACACAAAAACTGACTCTACCCTCCCCCTGGCCCCCGCCAAAACACAAAACCAAGCCTACAAACAAAAAACTTACCCTCCAAAAAGCTCCTATTCGAGGGCTTAACTACTGGGTTTTTTCCTGGACTTCTAAGTTGCTAGCATCCTGGTATTGTGCTGGTATTTTCATGGTTCTCTCAGAAACTACTTGTGAAGGCCATCGAGGAATTCCATGACAGAAAAAACCTTTAGCATCTATAGGAAGAGGACTTGTTTTCTATTTGATAGCCCTCCCTACAAGACAAAAGCGGTACCATTTGTATGCAGAGTGCAGAGGCCTGAAACAACCAACCTCTCAAAGATGTGATACACAGATGCCTCCCGGAGAGGAAAAAAGGTTTGTTTGCATCAGCCTCGTTACTATGGCAGCCATGCATCAATTTTCTAGGACAGAATAGACAAGGGGAGGGGAAGGATGCACTGATCATGGGCTCCTGATAGCAGTATTTTGCCTTGTAGGATAGTCCATTGCTCTCAGCTGTGAAGCCTTCAGAATTAAAATAACATTTTCTAACAGAGCAAGCTGGAACATCCCAACGGCTCCTTGGGTTGCTTTGATTTTGTGGTGGGTTGTTTTGGGTTTCATTTGTTTGTTTTTGTTTGGTTTTTGGTTTTTTCCCCCTTAGCCTGGGCACGGCATAGATAAACGGCAGTCAAAAAATACAGACCAGCAGTTGATAAAGGGAACACTGGAAGCATTCAAAAGGCAGGCTGGTTTTAACAGCGGTCACAGCGAGATGCGCGTCATCCATCATGATATCGTCTAGAAGATTCATCTTCCTTGACTGCGGATTAAGGAAAGGAAAATGACTCGGGGAGGGGGCGGTTGGTGGGAAGACGGGAAGCGGTGGCAGGGAAGGTAACCGCAGGGAGATAGAGGGGAAGGGAGGGGCTAGAAGGTGGAGGAGGGAGGGAGGGAGGGAAGCTGCTTCCCGGGCAGGATTGGCTGGAAATTGCTGCAGCCCAGGCGGGTGGTGCCTGCGGCCCCCGCTCCCCGCCGGGCTCCCGAGCCGAAGCTGTTTGCGGTGTTGGGGGGATGCTCCAACCCGATGGAGCCTCCCCTGCGCTCAGCTGTGCCGCGGTGATGACAGGGATGTCAGAAGATGCAGAGGGAAAGACACGCAAGGGTTCAGCTACGGTTCACGGCAATCTGCTTTTCTGTCGATGTTAGACACACTCAAAGCATTTATGGTGACCTGCAAACAAATGCAGTTTTCTGCTGCATTTCTACAGCTGTAGAAGCTGCAATTGGCTTCCACTTTCATACAAACTTCCCGAGCCTCAGCATCAATGCCTTCAAAATTGTGTGAATGGAGACAAGTGAATTTTTTACGTTTACCAAAGTCTAAACTGATCTTGTACTATATATTTGAGAGAAATAAACAGGAACTTATTCTTTAAAAAGTTCTTTCGGTGTCAAAGCAGGTCTGGGTTTAAGTGTTTTAGAAAAGTAAATTATTAATGCTATTATTCAAATTATTTCTATAGAAAAACGCCAGATCTGTAAGATGTTCCTACTTTATCTTATTTTGGCATGCTATGTAAGGTTGCAGAAAGATACTGAAGAAACTAAACATTTGAGTGAAGGAATTTGAGAGTAATTTAATACAAGAACTATAAAAGCTTAACTTTTGTATAGACTGTGTGATGCAAATGTTCATGTAGGTTTTAGAAGGGTGAGCCTGGAGCATCGTGGGGATAGCATTGGTATCAGGTAATTAATTCCATTCACTTTTGTTGGTCTAGGTAAATACTCTAGCTTGCCTACATTATTGAAAAACTTTCTAGCCTAAAGCAAAATCTCACAAAACAAACAAACAAACAAATTAAAATCCCATCTTCCTCTAAGATTTTAGTAAGATTTGCTTACTATCAAGGGAGTTGGAACAGCATTTCTGTCCTGTCCTCAATCAGGTCACTAGACAAAAATCAAGCATAGTCTTTTTATAAAACAAACAAACACAAACAGAAAACCTCAAAACCAAACCAGCAAAAAACAAACCAAAACAATGTGAGTAAGATTTTTTTGGAAGGAAATTAATATCCAGGGACTTGTTTTGGCACTCTATTGTTACTAAGACAAAGCTTAATAGTGAATGTGCTTTTACTACGTCACTTTTTAAAAACTTGTTTTCTCAGCAAACTTTGGAATGTTTCTGTAACTGAGCATAGTTTTGTTTTGTTGGGGCTTTTTTTAATATTGTCTTGCATATTATCTCTCCCTGCTTTATGGGAAAACAAAAAGCTATTAAGTAACTAGAGGTTAAGTAACATTTACTTGGGAGCAGGCAACCTGAGAGATTGCACTACCTAAGTTATGGTTAGTATTTTAAAGCATAAGGATATATTTTGTGTGGACTTAAAATTCAAAAGTAAATTACGGTCACATGATACTAAATGTTCATTTCATGACCAAAATCATTTGTGGTGCACTGTTCTTAAATCTAAGGTCTTCCTCCTTTTTGAGAATTTAGATTGGCTGAAGAGCTGAAAATAAATTTGGGAAGGGAAATTCCACATCTCCAATGAAATAAAATACTGTGCTTTTCAAAAAAACCACTTTTAACTCTCATTTGTCACATACTCAAACAGGTCATATAATACACTTCTCCCTTCTGTGTCAATACATAAAAACCTTTTATTTAACTGTGGTATGCAGACAGAGAAAGTGTTCATTTACAACAAGTGCAGTTATCCAAGGTAGAAGAACATATTGCTTTTCTACGTTAATTGTGAATGACTGGTCAGGAGAAACACAGATATGCAGTAATTGTAGGAAAACACTCCAGGCATAATTTAGCTGAAGAAAAAGAGGATTTAGCACACAGAACTCATCGATTCTCCTGTACTAACAAAAATATACTTAAACCCATCGTGAAAATCCTGCTGGTGGCATAGAGAATGCAGCAATATTTAAAAATCTCTATATAAGGAAACTGAGCTCATTACATGAGCTGTCTCAAGGAGGAAACATGGCTAGAAAGGCAGAGAATGAAATGGTGAGCTTAATGAATTAGAATACTGACCTCAATGAGTTTCTAGTGAGGAACATAATAGAAAAACAAAACAAACACTTTACACTAGATTGCAATCTACCCATACCTTATTTGAAAACTGTCAAAATACTTGTGTTTTCAAATGGGTTTTCAAACATCAGCAGGGAGGAATAAAAAGAAAAAAATCAACAAAACCAAAACAACCAATTTCCAAGAGAAGCGGAACATATATATTGAAGTGCTTGAGAAGGAAGTATGAACATTACTCTTGAAAAGAAATGCTCCCTCCTCATGCCGTGTTTTCAAGGGCAAGAATGAAACCCCGGAGGCCTCTGTTTCAGGATTTTCAAATGGCCCAATCAGAACCTTGTACAAATCAATTCCCTTCTTCAGACCAACGTAATGTCTTCCTTCTCTACTAAATATACACCAATAGAAGGCTATTTTGCCAAATATGCAAGATAGAGCAAAATTGAGATTATTAAGCAAATGAACAAACAAAAAATTCCTGAAGTATTCTAAACTTAATTCTAGCCTCAAATTTCAGAATGGTTACTAATAAAGTCCTGCAGTTACTGCTGTTTCAAAGTCCAACTCTGAATCGTAGATAATTAATACCTAACACAATTTCTTTCAGCAGAACAGGGACGACAAAAAAAAAAAAAAAAAAAAAAAAAAAAAAAAAAAAAAAAAAAAAAAAAAAAAAAAAAAAAAAAAAAAAAAAAAAAAAAAAAAAAAAAAAAAAAAAAAAAAAAAAAAAAAAAAAAAAAAAAAAAAAAAAAAAAAAAAAAAAAAAAAAAAAAAAAAAAAAAAAAAAAAAAAAAAAAAAAAAAAAAAAAAAAAAAAAAAAAAAAAAAAAAAAAAAAAAAAAAAAAAAAAAAAAAAAAAAAAAAAAAAAAAAAAAAAAAAAAAAAAAAAAAAAAAAAAAAAAAAAAAAAAAAAAAAAAAAAAAAAAAAAAAAAAAAAAAAAAAAAAAAAAAAAAAAAAAAAAAAAAAAAAAAAAAAAAAAAAAAAAAAAAAAAAAAAAAAAAAAAAAAAAAAAAAAAAAAAAAAAAAAAAAAAAAAAAAAAAAAAAAAAAAAAAAAAAAAAAAAAAAAAAAAAAAAAAAAAAAAAAAAAAAAAAAAAAAAAAAAAAAAAAAAAAAAAAAAAAAAAAAAAAAAAAAAAAAAAAAAAAAAAAAAAAAAAAAAAAAAAGAGAAAAACTTCTCTGCCTATTTCGGGAAAGAAAAAGAAAAGGAGAGCCAAAATAACAAACAAACAAGGAAAAAAAAAAAAAAAAAAAAAAACAAAAAAAACCAAAACAAACCAGACAAAAACAACTTAACCTGAAAATTGTTTAAGAATCATATACCGCTTAGAAACAGACCAGCAATTCTCATCTTGTTTCCAAACAAGACTTCAGCCGGGCACTCCCACGTTATCTCCCTCTGCTTGAAAAACATTTTCCATTAACAGAACGCCCCAATGACTCACTCCTCTGCGTCCTGAGGCAGAACACTGGGGAAAAAAAAAACCAAACCCCAAACAAAAAAACCCAGCAGAGCTTTCCTCTCCTTGGTTCTCAAGGGACGATTTTAAAGAACAAAGAAAATACTCTCCCCAGCCCTTAGGCCCCCTCATTCGCAGGCTCCCGGCGTCGCATTCCTGCCTTCCCTTCGGGCAGTTTTTTCTTCCGCGTAAAATATCGCTGAAAGAAAAACAAACTAAAGTCTCTCTTATCTACATCTGTTCTAACAAAGGAGGGAACGCGGTGATCTTTACTGCGGGGGAACAAAATAGCAAAAAAAACCCAAAAATTAACCTGTTCAGAGGAAAGAGAGGAGAGAGGAGCTGTCGCCGTCTCCCAGCAGTGCGGCCACCCCGCGGCACCAATGGCGGAGAAGCTCCTCCCTGTAAATACCGATCCCTCGCGTATTATCTTGATTTATAAGCCCCTTACACCCCGAGAAGGATGCGGTGGCTGGCGGCTTCAAAGTCCACAACCTTTACATCACCAAGGCCGTGCTCCGCTTCTCGGGGTGCAAGGGGCTCCCTCAGTCAAGAGGACCCGGGGAGTTAGAGCGACCAAGGCCCCAAAAAAGGCAGCAAAGGCTACCAAATCCGAAAAAGTGGTACCAAAGAGCTCAGCAAAGCCAAAGGCAGCAGTATCCAGGAGACTACACTGTATAAGTAAAGGAAATTTTTGCAGAAAAACGCCAAGAGCACTTTTAAACACCACTCATGATGTCAGGATGAAGGAGAAAGAATGAAAACATGAGTTCAAGTGCAAACTAGTACATCATGACTCCCTTCCCTGTGTATGTGACTTCCTGTAGTGCTTCTACATGAACTCATACTCGAGCCAGTTTTGCAACTGTCATCACCTTCACCCTTCACTTAATTCAGAATTAAACCTTTGGAAACCCTTCTGGACTGCATCCCAGGGAAGTATTTTTGGTTGTCTTACTATTGCTTGAAAGCTCTAAGTTACAAACAAGAAAAAAGAGAACCACAGAAAGCAGAAAATCACAGCAGCCATTACGCACAAGGCACTCGAATTCCTCTTCCAGCCCCAGCACAGGGACAGCCGCGGCTCGCAGGGAGCAGAGGGGCCCCAATCCCTCCGCGGTTTGAACGCCGCGCGCTCCAGCCGGATTGGCGGGCGGTAGCCCCGAACCCGCCCCGTCCTTCCTCCCCGGGGTGAACGGCGCTTCACCCCCGCGGAACCCACGGGGAGGGAGGCAGCGAGCACACCCTTTAGAGTTCACATCTCTTTTTACACCTTACTGCGGAGACCGATTTCATCGGTCGCAACCGCTACCTTTTATTAATTTGTTCACGAAAAGGGAAACTGACGCACGCTTACATAAGCACATTGACTTCTAAAATGAAGGCAGGGAACTACAGATTGGCAAAATGGAACTTAAAGATACATAACATTATATACACAAAAAAACTCCCCTCGATATTTTAAGTTTCCAGATATCCAATTGCATGTATTTCTAGGATCAAGCGTTCCTGCTCTTTCTAGGAAGATGTGGGTGGCTCTGAAAAGAGCCTTTGGGTTGTTAGTCAGATGAGTTTTACTTGGCTTTAGCCTTGTGGCTGTCGGTCTTCTTGGGCAGCAGCACGGCCTGGATGTTGGGCAGCACGCCGCCCTGCGCGATCGTCACCTTGCCCAGCAGCTTGTTGAGCTCCTCGTCGTTGCGGATGGCGAGCTGCAGGTGGCGGGGGATGATGCGCGTCTTCTTGTTGTCGCGGGCCGCGTTGCCCGCCAGCTCCAGGATCTCGGCCGTCAGGTACTCCAGCACGGCCGCCAGGTACACCGGGGCGCCGGCGCCCACGCGCTCCGCGTAGTTGCCCTTGCGCAGCAGCCGGTGCACGCGGCCCACGGGGAACTGCAGCCCGGCCCGCGACGAGCGCGACTTGGCCTTGGCGCGCGCCTTCCCGCCCTGCTTGCCCCGGCCGGACATCTTTCAGAGCGCAAAAAAAATAAAGCCAAGTAAGTAAAACAGCGTCACAAAAATCAGAAAAACGCCGTAAAAAAGCAGTAGCTGCGCCAAGACCTTCAACTCTGCCTTTTTATACCTTCCTTCTGAGGTTTGCTTGGACTTCTGATTGGTGGAGAGAAGGATTGAGAATTTACCCAATGGAGACACAGATGGGAAAAATTTACCAATGGCAGATGCAGGATGCTTTGACGTCACGAGCCCAGATTGTCCAATAGGCACGGACATTGTTGAGTCATCTCATTTGCATACCGTCTCTATAAATAAGGGGGAACGCCGCTTTTGGATTTACGTCGTTTCTGCGGCAGCCAGGTAGTAACCGACCCGTAAAATGCCGGAACCAGCTAAGTCTGCTCCCGCTCCCAAGAAGGGCTCCAAGAAAGCTGTCACCAAGACTCAAAAGAAAGGTGACAAGAAGCGTAGAAAGACTAGGAAAGAGAGCTACTCGATCTACGTGTACAAGGTGCTGAAGCAGGTGCACCCCGACACGGGCATCTCGTCCAAGGCCATGGGCATCATGAACTCGTTCGTCAACGACATCTTCGAGCGCATCGCCGGCGAGGCGTCGCGCCTGGCGCACTACAACAAGCGCTCCACCATCACGTCGCGGGAGATCCAGACGGCCGTGCGGCTGCTGCTGCCCGGCGAGCTGGCCAAGCACGCCGTGTCCGAGGGCACCAAGGCTGTCACCAAGTACACCAGCTCCAAGTAGGGCGTCTCGGACCGTCACTTTTAACCCAAAGGCTCTTTTAAGAGCCACCCACATATTCAGTAAAAGAGTCGGTCACACTGGTTGTTTTTGGTGAGTGGTATTTATATTTGGCACTGTTTTAGTTCCCGGATTAGAACATGCTGTTAAAAGATCAGGGGAAAATGTTTATCCTGTTTAAGTATCAGGGAAGATTTGGGTCGTCTTGTCTGTGTCCTATTCTGACAGTTGGTCCCGCAGGTCTATAAAAAACATGTTAAGCGCCTAATGAGTTTTAAAGCTATTAGAGTGTTCTTCCCTCATGTTAGAGTATTTAGTTGTTCTAGTTATTTACAATGACAGTTTGTCCCTTTTAAACATTAGGTGTCATTCTGAGGTGACTTGGCCATAAGCCGAAGGGGCTTGTTTACCCAGGAAACTAGGGATTAGTCTGTGATAATCGAAACACTGTGTTTAATGAAACCCATAGCAGCAAGCACAGCCAATGCATAATGGTATAGAGAACAACACAATCTCATTAGTCTTAGAGATTTCATAAGGAAGTTGCGTACTTTATTTCTGTGTCCGATGGAGTAGAACGGCGGCAGAATTAAGAAATCCCTAAGTGAGAACATAATATGAAATTATAATATAAGAACACTAGGGGGGGGAAAAAAGCGAAGGTGAGGGCTTTAACTAACCTCAGATTGCTCGGAATGCGCAAGCGAGGCTGTATTTAAGAAAATGCCTTTTACAATGCGGTTAAATTCTGGCTGTCCCGGGCAGAGGCAGTGAGAAAACTGCTGCTGGACCAGAGTAAAAACTCCGCATCTGCTGGCGGGCTGCAGCTGTGGGAGCGCTCCGGCCTGTCGCCAGTCCCGCTCGGCAGGGCGGAGCTGAGGGATAAGAAAAGAGGGAGCGCGGCTGCTCCCGTGGAGGGAGGGAGGGAGGTGCGGAGCGGGAAGCGGCGGCGGCAGCTCGCGCCTGCCCCCTTCCCCCCCNCACGCCAAGCGCGTCACCATCATGCCCAAGGACATCCAGCTGGCCCGCCGCATCCGCGGCGAGCGTGCATAAGCTTGTTGGCAGTCAGAAAGTTCATACCATCGAAAACCCAAAGGCTCTTTTAAGAGCCACCACAATATCACTGAAGAGCTGTTAATTTCTAATCATGTATAGGAAGTGATATTTTTCGGGAGGTTTTCCTGTTAGCAAGGTCTTGCATCTCAAGTAAGTACCAAACAAACTGTGCTAATTGTGTTTAAAATTAACGGGATCCTGATTTTAGTAAAATAGTATAGTACTTAATTTCTTTGAAGTGACTTTGCTAGGACATTTTCGTGTAGGGTGAAAACTGCTTTCTACATGTTTTCCCGCTTGGGTTTTTGTTATTTAAGGAAAATGTAATAATCTTTTCTGTTCTGAAAGAGAAGATACGCACTTAGAAGATAGGTTCTTTTTATTTGCTTGGCCGTGTCTTAAAATTATTCTTTTCTAACTGCTTGAATTTGTAAAGGAAGGAACTTTTCACAAGATTCTGCTCTCATGACTGAAGAATTTTAATGCATCGTAAATGCCTTCTGTGCATTGTAAATGCTGTGCTGTGTTTTATGTTCCTCATCTAAGGACACAGTTTTACAGTTTATTGGTTTTTTCCTCCATACAGTAATATTGTTTCGCTTTCCAAACCCATCTTTTTTCTTGTTATTGTTTGGTTTTTGTTTGTTACTTGAGGGCGCGAGGGACTTGCTTTGTTTCTGAAGGCGTAAAAACTCCTTTCCCGCCTTTCTTGGAAGGGCTCTCAGGGATAAACTATACTCTCTGTAGTTTCCTCAGTGCTTTGTCACTCGTGGTCGTGAGCGACGTCCCGCGGGCATTTTCAGCCCATCTCAAGCACTGCTATTTATTCCCGAGATAAATGTGTTTTCCAAAGGGGAAGGGGGGGGGGGGGGGGGGGGGGGGGTGGTAGGGGGGG
>VZTH01010105.1:0-23862 GCA_013397815.1 Aleadryas rufinucha
GAGCTGTGCAGGGGGAGCTTTGGTTCTGGGTTTAAAACATGGTCAAGGGAGCAAGTTCTTGATAAGCTGACCCAGCTCACCAGTGCACCCCTGCTCCCTGTACCTCACACTGCTGCTGAAGAGGATGCACAAAAGCTGCCCAGTAAGAGCAGCAAGAAATCTTGCTTGTAGAAAGGACTGGAAGTCCTGGCCTCTTGTTTGAACCCTCTTCCCACAAGCACCTACCAAACATGGCTTTAACTTGTGAAAAAAACTTACACTGACTCCAGGGTCCATTTGGATGGGTATTTTCCTTTTTCAGAGACACTTTCCTTCCTGGTTGGTTGTTCCTGTACTTCAGCAGGCAATTCTGACTGCTCGTTTCTGTAAAACAAGAACCAACAGTTCCAAAGCCTTGCCAAATTCACAACAGCTTGGCTTTATAGCCCTGCCCAGGTGGTGAATTAAAAGCTCGTTAAAAAACAAACCAGCACACCTGGGAGGAGGCTGCTGCTGAACTTACTTGGTTTCAAAATGCTCCTCTTCATACTCTGCCCAGGAATAGGTGCTGAGGAACCTCTGCAGAGAAGGACGCTTCTCGTTCTGCTTCACCCCTAGCCTGCCCCTGCCATGGGTTAAATAAATTTGTCTGAATTTCCCCAGCAGATATAGAGATGGAAATTAGAAATTTAGCAGCAGCCTACTCATTTGGTTGACCTCAGACAAATAACTTTTAAATTTAATTGCTTGAAATTAAGATTATTAAAAAAACCCCAACCAAACAAACAACAAATGGAACCAAACAAAACTACAGATCCATCAATGGCAGATATTTAGATTTCACACTTTAGTTCTAAAGCAAGGAAGTTGAAGGATTTTTTTTTTTAAGTTCTCAATGCTCAATAAATAAAAAGGTGAGCTCATAAGCCTCATTTACCTATTATAGCACATAAAACTAATGCAGAAGCTGTAGCTTAAATGTTATTATACCTCAAGATGCTCCATAAACTATTTACTACAGGCACAGAGTTGAAAAATATTCCCCCCTGTTCAAAGACAAGCCCAGGTGACTTTACCAACTGCTTGATCTCCTGCTGAATCTGTCACTCCGCTCGTCTCCATCGGGCTCGTGGAACTGGGCCTGGAGGAGAAATTTGCCACGTTCACTGCCCTGCCATTCTGAAGCTTCATCCCAGCCACTTTTGGGGAGGTGAAGCACCTCAGCATCCCTCCAGCAGCCCCTACTTACCAGTGGCACCCCAATCCCTGCATTCCCAGCGCTCCTGGGCACTGTTGCAATGCTAACTCTCCGCAGGGCTGATGAGGGCTATACAAATAAGAGGCAGTACTGGCTCTTAGCAAGGCACAACTGGGTTACCCACTGAGCACACAGAATACCATCTGCTTTATACAAACTATAGTTTAAAAAGAGGTGTTCATACTTAGCTTGAAGTGACACACAAAGAATCCAACCTCAAGTGCAGATGAAATCGTATTTTGAAAGCAGCATCTTTCCACACCAAGTGATTTCTGCCCACCTGAGTGAGGCTGGCTGCACAGCTTCCAGCAAAATACCAGATCTGAATTTATCTAAATGACCCTAATCTCGCTCACAGGAATTCCTACACTCAGTTTGAACTGCTCCCATCTATTTTTCTCTTATTTCTATGTTAAACCCTCTTTTAACCCCAAGAGAATCACACATGAACAATATTTCTTAACCAGTGAGTGAGAGCTCGACCATTTCATCTTCAACTTAGGAAGCTGGTGGGGTGACTGAAAAGTAAATCCTCATGTTTGATGACATCAGCCCATATTTGTGACAGAAAAGCACCAAGTCAAGCATGCAGCAGAGCACCAGCACATGAGAAAGCAAAGAAAAACACACACACACTTAAAAAAATTTGAAATTTATGTAAGGGCCATTACCTTAAAGTTAAAAGGACTTGGTAGCTTTTTATTCATAGATTCATCTGTGAAGAGATCAAACATCAGAGCATTACAGGAGGAGTTTGCTGCTTACAGGAATGCAGTGAGTTTAATTTGCAGCTTAAGGTCTGACTTTCTGCAGTGTTTAAGCAAAGAGCACTCTCAGAAAGCAAAAATGAGACCTCAGGAAAAAGCTTCCTATTTCATTAAATAACATAGTTCATAACATTCACACATTACCCATCCTCTGCAAGCATCAACTTGTGTCACTATAATCAAATGGATTCTATTACTGAGGCCGTGGCCTGTTACAGGACTGTCTTTCACAGTCAGGACTGTGATTCAAAAGGCTCCTGGCAAGGATTTTACTGGTGTGTAAGACTTCCCTTTTGATTTTTACAGGACACATCCTATTTTTCAGAAGAATTTAATATTTCTCTGACAAAGCCACAAGTGCACAGCACTGTCTGCAAACCTGGCTGCTTAGAGGGGGAAATAGAGGCCCCCTGCACTTGAGGGGTTTGTAATTCCCGTTTAGAAAAGGGCAGGGTGCATCTGTAGAGAGCAGCCAAAGCTCAGCTACCTAGAAATAGCTACTGTGAACGCTCCAGTGTGAAAAAGCACCCAAATTTACTGCTCACAAGGAATAAGATTATCACCAACACATGCCATGCACTTTTCTGAGAGCCAGAACATTCCTGTGTACTTGCAATGGTCCCACACACACACACACACACAAAGATCCATGACAGTTTAGCTCTGAGTTCAATTTCAGAGAGCTGCTTTTAATACTGTTAATAAATTGCTATTTCCCCCCGTTTTTAGAAGAGGGGCTAAAACAACCCTATAATCCCACCACCTAAGGTGTGGAGGGATCAAATAATTATTCTGCAGCTATAAGGGTCTGCCTGGCAGGTGCTAGCAAGGGGAAAGAGGCTTTTCCTGGTTACCTCTGTCTCCAAGGGAGCTGAAGGACCTCTCGTTCTGCAGCAGGACCTGCTTGAGCTCCTCGAGCTCCGCGTGCTCTTTGGCGTACATGCGCTTCAGGTTCTCCACGTGCTGGATCATCACCTCCACGGCCTTGCTCACACGGCTCTCCTGAGGGAGCAGGGAAAGCAGCAGCTCTCAGGAGCTGCCTCGTGCTTGGAGGTTTCCCCCTCAAGCACCTGCTTCCCCTCTGGTATCACCACGGTCCAAGAGCCTCTCACTTTTGTCCTCCCTTTCAAAGCTGCACTACAGCACTCATCTCCCATCACATACCCAGGTTTCATTTCTCCAGGGATCACTCTTGTTGTGAAATAAATAAATTAGCCTTCAGTTTGCCAAGCCCTTACAACTCATCATCCTCCTCTGATCTACAGTCTCAGCTGCCACCATGCATTTGCTGGTATTGCCAAGTCATGTTTTCGTGCTGCTCTGGGGTATTACACACAGCTACACCTAACATTCGAGCAGGGCTTTGTAACTTTCCATAGCTTTAGCTGATTATTGCCCTTTCTGTAAGGCACAGAACCACCTTCGCAGCATCAAGGCCGTTGTTACCACACTGTTTGCTATTTTGTACACCCCACTGCTGCAAAGTCTTTTTTGTTGTTGTTGTTTTGTTGGTTTTTTTTTTCAACCAGAACCTTATTTCTGCTGTGGGTTTTTGCACAATTCTAGTGCAGCACAGCTGCCCTCAGTGCCTGGAATTCCCTATAATGACACAGAGTGGGAAGAGAAGGCCAGGACTAAGCTGTCCTGGCCAGTCTACACTACATACATCAGATTCCCAAACCCAATCCTGGAACCAGAAGCCCAGCAATCAGCTGTGGCTATCCCTTTACATCTGGAAGATTTTAGTTTTGTACAAAGTACTTTCAGATGGAAAGTGTTACCTGATTAATAGCTCCCAACATCTCTGCTCTGCTGGCGACTCGGGCTGCGTACTGGCTAAGGAACTGCAGGCTTTTCTGCAGCTTCTTAATGATCTCCTGTGCTTGGTTATCTTCTTCACACAAAGGAACTAATGCCTAAGAGCACACATTGGTAAGGAAACTGGTGTGAGTTATTAACAGAGAATGAAGGGTTGAGCTGATGGCACTGAGGAGTTGTGTTCAGGCCCACATCAACATCCTCAATCAGGGTGACCTGGGTAGAGAGCTCCAGTGGGCAGAGACTGGAGTATAAAATCAGCTGAAGCAGGGGCCAGATGGTTGTGCAACAGAAAAAATTCCCTGCTGCCTGAGCAGACAATGTACTTGGATCAAGGTAACCCCTCAATCTCTCATATTTCAACTGTGTTGCTCCAGAACTGCATTCAGATTTGCTCATCATATATCCCATGCACACACACCCCCTTTAAAGAGCTGTTTTAAGAGAGGCACTCGCATCTACTTATCCCATCCACCCTACCAGCCCTGGCCAACACTGACCTCTAACATCTTCACAGCATTTGTGATCTCCTTTTTCAAATTTTCTTCAGCCAAGTCTCGGGACCTCTCTTCCAGCTTCACTCTCTTGTCCAAGGTAAACAAGTCACACTTAAAACCTAAGGACAGCCTCAGAAATTCAGCCTGTTGTGGGAGAGGAAAAGATTTCAGGGTAATCCAAGTGATGCAGAAGTTTAAGTAGATTTGGACACTGGCATGACATTTGGGACTATACCCTGTGAACAAAGTTTAGGAGAGATACAGAAGAGTAAGGGAACATGACCCACTTCCTCAAAGCAGGTCTTCCCATCTGTAGTGATGGGGGGAATGTTCTGCAGCCAGAAGAGGTGACATCCTGGCAGCACACTCTGCCATCTGTGCCTTTTGACAAAACTGTCTTAAATCAGCACATTCTGCCTGGGAGGAGGTCACAGCTATGCTCCTTCAAGCTTGCAAACAAACGTCACAGTAGTGACAAGTCTTTGTTCAGTTTTACAGATTTCCACCTTTCTCCATCCCATCTCTTGCAAAAATTTCCATTAGGCTTAGAAAGAGATATCAGAAGTTAACCTACAGAAATACATCCAGTTTAATCTGGAGCATTCTTTTACATAGGAGGAGATGTTAATCAGGGTTTATTCTACAAGATCTGTCGTCTGAGATACTTCAGGATACAAGAAGGTGAGACTTACCTCCACTTCCTTCTCATTTGGGGAGTCACTGTAAGAGAAGCAAAAGAACCATGGAACAGACTGTGGCTTTAAATTCATACCTGCAGGTGATCACTGAAAGTCAAAGCACTTACAGCTCGTTTTGCTTGGTTTTATCTCCTTTAATGCCACCTGCAGTGGGTGAACTCCCTGAGAAGAGACCAAAAAAAAGGTTTTCAGACCAAAGTGAAAAAACAGCCTCACCAAACCAACCTGTGAAAATCCTTTAAGCTTCCACAGAAGCTGCTGTCCAAGATTTCCAGTATTGAGCTCTTGCCACTGAAAACAGCTCGTGTGCCTCAGGTTCTGTTCATTGTGAGACACCACAGCACTGCCACTTGTACAAAGCCCCAAAAGTCAGATGTTCAGGGGACTTCAGCTAGCATCTTATTAGCACATAAATGGTTAATTGCAGGCTTTTGGCTTCAGGACGTTATGTAGGTAGGACTTCCTACCTTCACCAGCTTTTAGTGAACTCCAAAGGCAAAAGAGGAGGTGATTTGAAAAGTGGAGATGTCTAAGAAGAAACAAAATCCTGCCTCTCTATATCATGGAGAGCACAGAGATGCTTCTTTTACAAATCTTTGGGGAGAGCAGGAATGCCAGAACTGTTTCAAATATCCCAGCTCCTTTGCAGCTAAGAATTTTCCTCCTGTCTAGAGGAACATGGAGCTGGTTAGATGAGTAGCTGCAGAAATCAGAGGAGCAGTTTTTGCATGACACCACTGTCCTTCTCTTAATTTTGATCTCCAATTGCAGCTACTAAGCCTTAAAACAAAAACCCCTGGCCATGTTTGGTGTGGGACAGGCAGCTCTCTGAACTCAGCTGACCAGGACTCATTACTCCAGTAATGTTAATTTGTTCAGCAAAACCTCCTTACCTTTCCTGCTGGGAACCACAGCTGGTGCTTCCTCACTCCGCTCTTTATTATTTTTCTTTTCCTGGTCCTCCTCCTAAAGGCACATCAGAGCAGTTACAGCAAGAGAGCAGCCACACCACCCCTGGAGGGGCCTGTGCCCTCCTTTGTCACAGCTCAGCCAACCCAGTTTGGCTTTTCACTAGCACCGGGACTCTTACCGGCTCTTGCTTCAAAATATTTTGAAACACAGGCTTGTGTTCTTCCATCACCAGGCAGGATTCCTTCTTGATCTGACTCAGTCCTGTGGAGAAACATCCCCAAACCCAAATGTAACAATTAAAAAGACAGACCAATCTTCCAACACCCACTGTTTTAGCCATGGGCCAACAGGGCTTAAAAACTGCACCAAACGCCAGGAAAGACCCCTAAGAAAGAGAGGCAGCAGCAAAGAACACTGTAAAGACACATAGGAAGAAGTGTGATGATAATTATAATTGGAAAACATCCCAATAAGAACTGTTATATGTCTACAGCTGAGAATATCATGGACTTCCTGTAACTGAAGATGCAAGAGTTAAAGTTATATTCCCTTAGATAAATAAATTTATTCTTTTGCTACCCGCATGGAGGTTTTTCATTATGTTTGCTGTTTAAAGAGGCAGCTTATAATTAATATTTATACCTTTAAGAAGGTCTAGAATATTTTGTTTTCTTCTCTGTTTATGCAGTCACACACAGGTGTGAGCCAAAGAAATGGCACAGGGGGGAAAAAAAAGAAACCAAAAGCAACCAAAACTCCAGCTTCAGGTCTGAAGCCTGCAAAGGGACATTTATCAGCTCCAATACTAGAAACACTTTGTTTTCAGATATGTGCAACAGGCAGCTGGATTCTCAGACTTTAAAGCTTTTGGGACTCTTTTTGTTCTGTTCTGCATATCTGTTTTCTCTTTGCCAAAGGCACCTGGACCACACACAAAAATTAACAGTAGAGGGAAAATTAGTAGGAAGAAAATACTTTTAAATGAAGGGACAGAATTAAATTTCAGGAAGATAATACAGAGGAAAGAGACAAAACCAAACAAGAAACTACAGTCTTATATTGAGGTAAAGATTAAAAAAAAAAATACAAGCAAGCATGCACAGCTATTCTGTGCTGCTTATTCAGATCAGCTTTACAAAAACAACTCAAATACAGTATATACACACAGTCCAGCTTTAGTTTGGTTTTACGTTTTTTCAGTGGAAGAAAACCATCAGATCTGGTAAGACTCTGGTGGGTGTTTATGGCTCTAGCAAAAGACAGAACCATACACAAATGCCTCTACCCTCATCTCTCCTCTTGACCCATCCCAGCTTCTTGTGCAACAGCAGCCTTGAAAGAGAGAAAAGTCTTTAGTGGCCCTGTTGAACTAAATAACTTTTTAAACCCATAAAAACATTTTTTTTTCTCTTGTCAGAATTGTCTGGGATTTTGTACCCAACTCAGTGTTTTGCCAGCTGAGCAAGCCCCAAGATCTCACCAAGTTATTTCATGCTCCCTGCTTGCAGTGCTGTGGTAAGGTGGGTAAAAAACGTTATTCCTACTCAGCTTCAGGGAGGCTTGAGAGCACTGGCAGGTGAAAATACTTGCAAAAATAGAAATTCTCAAGTTGTTGCTCTTACTCAGCTTCCTCACTTCAAAGGTGTGCTGGAAGCAAACCATTTCCTCAGTGGGTGAGTGCCAGGCAGTGCAGCAGCCACTGTACCTGACACAGGAGCAGCTGGGTCCGTATCGCTGCTTGTCTCCGTTGCTGCGGAAGCTGGCACATCTTCCCCTCTCTCATGTAAGCCCTTGGGTGATCTTTCCTCCATAACAAGGCAGCCTGCAGCATCAGACAGCAGAAAACACAGCTTTTATTGCTCAGTAAACACACAGACTCAGGCACATGCAGGACTTTCAGTGCCCCAAATTAAGGACTCACCCGGTACCGGTGCTGCGCTTTCTGCTGAGGATGTGAGAGCTTCTCGGGCTGATGTTAAGTGGTCACTGCCAAAACAAAACCCTTTCAGATACTCATCCACATGATACAGATCTTGATAAAGGCTTTTAAATCTTGCACAAGGCCTGACCTGGATGGGATCAGAGTGGCTGGTAGTGTTGACTCCCCACAGTCAATCTTCACAGAGAGAGAGAAGAGTTAGTCTCAGAGTGATAACTGCCAGTATAAAACTTGTATGTCAAAGTATAACTTTCCAACAAAGTTTAAACAACTTTAACTTTCCCAGCTGTGCCTAAACTATCCCAGCAGTGAAGAACTAGCTGGTAAGTGCAGAGATTCACCCACTAGTCTGAAACCATCTCAGGAATGTCATACTCAGAGGTGTGCTTTGGTTCCTGACTCCGTGGTTTGCTCCTAACGCATATTAGGACATTTTCAATAACCAACAAATGTGTTACTTTGATGCCTGAAGTGGCTACCTGAAAACAGAGACTGGACAGGAATAAGGGAATAAAGGTGACATTTATTTGAAAGGCCTTCAAAGCTACACCCTGAGGAGACCAGAGGCTGCTGCAAAAATGGACCTCAAGATGGACCACAAATCACCAGTTCTTCACATTTTCATTTGCATATCAGCATAAATTCGCCAATGAAAACTTTAGCTACTGATGTAAGTTCCCTAAGCTTACCCCCCCTTTCCAAGATGTTGGTTTACACAGTTCTGGGCCAGGAATGGCCTAGGTCTCCTTGGACTGCAAGCCTAGAGACTTTGTTATGTCGATCTTAGAATGAGAGAACAGCAGCAGCAGGCTAGAAGACACTTCAGAGTTTTACAGTAAGCTACACAGAGTTTGAAAGATATATAAAAACCATAAAAGCTAAAACTCAAGGCATCAACTGCACCACCACCATTCCAACTCAACTCTGTGCATTACAAGAGATCCACTTTCAAGGTCTGGACCTCAAACTGCCCAAGAGAGGTGCACAGAGCTCCTTTTGGCTGTAGGGATCAGACTCATTAGGTAAATAAAAGTGTTAATAGTTGCAGCATGAGCAAGCAGATGGTTCAGAACACAGAAACCTTGTGGGCTGTGTTGTACATCTTAGTGCCTGCCTTTGAAGGGATCCAGCTTTACAATATTGCATATAACCATTACCCAGCCCCTTCAGAGGCCTCAGGCCTCCCTGGTGTGCAAACAGCAGAGGAACAAAGCAATTAGAAGCTGGCAGTTCTGCTCACGTCCCTTTAGTTGCCACAGTGCGGTTTTGGACCCGAGTCTTATCACATCGCAGACAAAACCAATATCCTCTTGAGGCTTTTAATGTCGAGGGAGGTGCTATATGTGCACTATCCCTCTTCCTCTTTTCACCCTGGAAAGCTCCAGCTCACTCATTCAGTTGTGAGGTTGGTCTCTCTTTATGGGTGAAAAAACAGGGGGAACTAAGGTTTAAAGCATTAAGCTGGTAATGACTTGTGCTGAATTACACCCACTGTTGAAGAGAAGTGCTGAACAGAAAACAAAAACACCCTAAACCCAATCCTCTCTCCAAGAAGAGGAGGATCAAGACGGGACAGCTCCCTACACACCAAGCACCCAAGAGCACTGTTGAAGTGTGTATGGAGAAACAACAGAAAAACCACATCAGCAAGTGACTGCCCATGTTGAGGGGGGAGGAAAGATACCACAAATGCCCTCAGAGGACACAGGAAACCCAGCAAATGAGAATAAGAGGTGTCCAAGGGCCCTGGTCACTCCCAAGGGTGACCAACTGCTCCCAGCATCAGGAAGTGCCTTTTCCCTCCTCCCTGCTCCCTCCCCTGTCAGAGCTGGGCTGCTCTTGCACAGCCCTGCCCCAGCCAGGTGGATGCTTCCTTTAATGCAAATCCAGAGTATTTTTATTATTATTTGAATTCTCTCATAAGTTTAAGGAAGTGCAGCACCGCATCTGCCTTGTTCAGGCCATCGGGTCTGCGGGATTATTGGGGAGGGAGAATAACATCATGTTGGGAAGAAAAGAAATCTAGAGGGCTTTTAAAACTAACACACAGCACCCCAGTAAACAGAGAAGCCCTTGCATCATCTAGAACTGGCTGAAATGATACATTATGCTACATGATCTGTCCCTGCCCAGGTAGGCCCATGGTCAGTGGTTTCTGTTTGCAAGGAAGGAAAACCCTCAATTCAGTGTTTTAAAACCCCAAGCTGACTACCAGGATTGGACACTCCTGTGGATTCCACTTAAAGGGAAAAAATAACACAATAAAAGAGAAACACCACGTTTGAGATTTCTAAGTAAAATAGAACCATACAATGGTTTGGGTTGGAAGGGACCTTAAAGACCATCTCATTCCCCCCCTCCCATGGGCAGGGACACCTTCCACTGTCCCACGTTGCTCAGAGCCACATCCAGCCTGGCCTTGGACACTGCCAGGGATGGGGCAGCCACAGCTTCTCTGGGCAACCTGTGCCAGGGCCTCAGCACCCTCACAGTAAAATCTGTTTTCACAGGACATTAGAGAATGACACTGTCCTTTTATGAGGAAGAGCGACCAAAGAAGATCCTGCAGTGCATCCCCAATGACTTTTCCCCCCTCCATCTCTCTGATGAGCATAACAATCCAAGGGTTCTCTATCTCAGCATACGAATTCTGGCCACGGTCTGGTACCAAACAATCATTAAGATTTGGAAGACCTGTCTGGTTTTCAGACTGATATAACTTCCACATTTATAAATCAAGTATGAAGAGCCCAACCTTCACTTGGCTCTCGCAAGTGCTCCTTTATTAAGTAGCCCCTAAACTTCCATGGTGACAATGATTTGGCACAAATACTTGGAGTTACTTACATGCTGATCTGCACAAATACATCTGCAACTGCAGGGTACTAAAACTCCAAAGAAAACTAGGGGGGCTTTTTCTATTGAACAAGGATATTCCAATTTTCCTGCATGCCAGTGTTTGGAACAGATACTGGACACGGCCCCTTTGCCTTTTCTCTGGGGCAAGCTTTAACATTTTCATTTTCCCCCTTCAGAATTTTCACGTGGAAAGCTTATACTGAAGAGTGATAAGAATGGAAAATGACATTTCTGAGCCCAGCTGGAATTACAGAAAGGTCCAGACCAACAAAGCACAGGTGGTTTCACACACCTTTCAACAGATGCGACTTTCCAGAAGGACCAGATAAAGTAAGAACCCTTGAGATGATCCTTTTCGGGGTCACTTAAGTAGTAGCAGCACAAGCTGGGAGTTCTTCACCTGCTCTACCCCAGTGTGCTGAAACCACAGAGTCCCCAGCACTCTTACTTTCTACCCTCACTGCACTTTCTCCTTTGATTTACCACTACAACCAGACCACGCTGCACTCACAGGTACCACACACCAGCCAGGATCTCCCTGAGGTCGGCTGCTCTTTGGTCCCAGAGGTTATTTCCAGGTTCACAGAAACCACTGACCGACATTCTTCCATCATCCCCACCAATACTGGAGTTTGTAAAGCTCATTAGAAGCCCTGTGTGGGCTGAGGTCTAGATTTCAATAGTGAGGATTGAGGCACAGCTTAGGTGTGCTGAGCTGCACTTTCTCTTGCTGTTGTCACAAGAAAACTGCAGCTCAAGCTGTAGGTGCAGGATTCAGGGCAGCAGTGAAAGCACAGCCAGAACATCAGCTGAAGGAAAGCTCCCATACAGCAAAGATGGCATTTTTCAGCTGTTACATGGTGCCCGTGGGAGAAAGTGCAAAGAAAGGCAGTGCTCCCAACTAAAGCATCCTGTGGCTTCTTGCAGGTGGAGAAAAAGAGTGAAAACACTCAGTTCTTCCCTTGCAGAACCAACTGTTTCTGCAGAACCAGCACTGTCTCCAGCCTTGAAACCACATTTAAAACACTCCACAGCTAAAAGCATGACCCAGTTGCACGTGAACATCGAGATATTTAGATTCATAACCAAGGTATCGCAGAAACATGCCCAAACAGAAGGGAACACCCCCCACAGCACCCTGCTGACTGATACCAGCTCCATCCACCGTGGAGCAGTGCTGATTTATAGCTGAGCCATCTGGACCTGGGTCTGAGCAAGGCACAAAATGCTTGAGCCTGTTCAAAACCACATCTCAGGCATCAGAGCCAGCACTCACCTCGGCAAGTGAAGAGTCCATCATTGTAATGGAAACAGGAAGGTCTGCATCAGTGTAGTCATCAGCAGAGCATATTTTCCACCTGGCAACATAGGCTTTATTTGCATATTGCCCAAACAACAGAGAGACAGAGTGCCCATTTTCCTTAAGCACATAACAACTGAAGGCACCGCTCTCTGTGTAGTCAGTCAGCTGGTCTCTCAGGGAAAGACAAATTCATCACCAGCATCAATCCCTCCTCCCCCGAGCAGCAAGAACCACCACCAGTCCTTTTCCCAACCTCCTCCACACCGCACAATTCTACAGAAAACCAGTGGCAAAAGCTTCAAGAGCTGCTGAGTCTCTTGCTGCAGACTGCCTGCTTCTGCACCTTCAGGAACATCCTTATCTTTTAAAATATTCACTGCAATTCACTACAGCTTTCATAATCTCAAGCAGTTCAATCTCTATTTTAAAGATCTAAGGAGGCAGCTTGATAGGCAAAGACCTCACAATTCCTGCTCTAAGCTCTGCAAAAAAAAGAAATAAAGACTCCTCAAAGCCAATAGGATTTTGGCACCTAATGGGAACATCAATTGTGAGTTAAACATAGAAAATAGACAAGAAAGCCTAAATCATGTCTCAGTTCTCCAGCACGAAGTAGAAACACCATCACTCTATTTGGCTGGTTACCAGCAGCTCCATTAAAGAGTTTGGTGAGCTGTGAATAGAAGCAAAGCGTTGCTCTGGATCACCACAAGCTGATCACCAGGTGTCCAGTATTCCCTCTAAGGGAGGCTCCTGCAGCTGAACTCAGCACGTGGAACCTGCTGGACCCTGTGGACTCTCCTCCCCTTCACCCCAAAGATGTTATTCTGCCACCCTACCTGCATTCTCCTGATGTCACATCTGAGGTGGACACGTGTCCCACATCACACCTCTCCAAGGTGCAGCTGCCAGAGCTCTGCCTGCAAGGCTGGTCCCAGCTGTGCCCAGGAGGGTTGTTTGGGCAGGAGATCTCCAAGGTCAGAGCATCTGTTAGGAAGGACAAGCATGAAGAGAGGTGGTCCTTGGCAAAGTTGGATTTAGTTACAAGTCAATCTTTTAGCTAACTCTAAAATAATCAAGAAGCAGACCAACTAAGCAGAGATTTCCATAAAGCAACTTCCACCTTGGTAAGAAGGGGTTTGGTTGTGTGGCCTCAACTTGTTTTGTAGATGGAGAGTTTGGCAAACTGAAACAGCCCTCTCAGAGCAGCAGAGTGCTCTGATAAGGAGCACATGCAGCAAAACAAGATCTATTTCCATTCCCCTCAATATAGCCTGGAATTACACTTGAACATTCGTAGTCTGTGTGAGAAGAGCCTTTGTGTGGTACCAGCTCACTGCTGGGAGAAATGCTTGTGTGTGAAAGCCCAAATGCAGCACCCTGCAGCCCTGCAGTGCAGAGCTAGAAGGGGCTGCTTTTAATCCTTGCAAGGCTTGAGAGTTGCAGGGAAGTTCAAACAACTCAGGAATGCAGGAGAAAGTAACAAATACAATCTGCTGTGAAAGGTGGGGCAGTTCAGCCTGGAGAAGAGAAGGCTGAGTGGACATTGGCACAGGATGCCCAGAGAAGCTGTGGCTGCCCCATCCCTGGCAGCGTCCAACGCCAGGTTGGATGGGGCTCTGAGCAACGTGGGACAGTGGAAGGTGTCCCTGCCCATGGAAGGAGGATAGAATTAGCTGATTTTTAAGGCCCTTTCCAACCCAAACCATTCTCTCAGTCTACCATTTTATTCTCAGTAGCTCTGTTACTATTCAGGTTGTTAAACCAGGACTGCCCTCAGCTCAGCAGCCAAGGAGCAGGACACCTCAGGCTGTGCCAGTCAGAGGGAACGGGAAGAACATAACCCACACCCTCTGGATCCAGACTGACAAGCATCCTGTCAGGAATATACTTGGATGAATGATTTATACCAATAGCTCCTTAAGATTTTGGGAACTGTCTGTCAAGGTTGACAGACAAACACCTTTTCAGGCCTTTCATTGCAAGCTCTGTAATGATGGTTCAGATTCTTGGATTACATGCAGAAATAGGTTAAAGCCCACAACAGATTTTCCACACTCTACCAGGACATTCACCACAATTGGGACTGTTCTGTTGACTCTTTCTACATTTCAAGTGAAAGACAGAGAAATGTCCAGCACTACCAGGTCTTACCTAGCAGAGGGGAGCTGTGCCAGTGTGAAACACCTGAGGGCAGTGCCCAGGGACAGTCAGGGTACCAGGTGGGTCCTTCACTCCACGGTCGTTTAGAGCAATGGAGCTGCTAATTGAAAAAAAGAAGTGCTGCTGTTCCACCACACTGAATACATTAATGCCACCAACTCCCCCCACACACAGGCATCTGCATAATGTAACACCAACAGTTACACAAATACATCTTCTGTGGCTTTTTTGTCTAGAAAAGCAGAAGAACTCATATCTGTAATGGGCAGAACGGCTACAGGAAGAGGCAGGATAGTTAAACCTTACACTTGCAACAAATGTGTTGGCTCAAGCTAGGTCTGGAAAGAAATACTGCAAAACCAGGAAAGATAAGCATGACAGGAGAACCAAAGGAGCCACTCAAACCCTGTGAAGGGGGTAAAAAGAAAAAAAAAGAAAAAGAAAACTCCACCCTGTTTGAGCCAAGCCAAGAGCTGTCATTCATCTGAAAATGGCATCTGAGGAAACTTCTGAAGCAACATGTGCACAGCTGTATCTGACCTAGCGCTGCTTAAACAATGAAAAATGGAAAAGAAATTGGAAGAAGTGCCATCTTCAGCCTCTGACCCTTCTCAAAAAGCAATTTATCACACATCTGTGTCATGCTTCAGAGGCAATGGGAACCTGGCTTTGCAATAGGGTTTAGAATATGCTTTTGTATGCATGTAAACACCTGCATGCACATACACACAGATACTGATCTCAAATTATGTTTAGTGAATATTTAACTTGGCAAAGTTTCTCACGAGGAAAGTTATTTATTGCTCTGAGGTGATGAAGGAAAAAAACCAAACCAACCCAAATAAAGCCAGCATCCCATTTTAACAGGCTCAGCAGTGGTCACAGCAAGCACACTTGCATTCCCTTTCACCTGTCCAGCTGACGTGGGCAGCACAGCGTAGTCAGATTCTAACTCTGCACAGCACTGTTGCAATAGAGAGAGAGAGAGAGAGTGTTTAAGGCAGGCAGGTAAGGAAAAAAAAGATAAAAAAAAGGAAAAGGAGCACTGCCACTGATTCTGAGCAACATGCAACTTTATCTTTCAAACTTAACTACTTGCAGCCATCAGTTGCAAAACTGCAACTGCAAAACTCTGCAGTTATTTCCCCTAAAGGTTTTTCAGCCTTTAATTCTGCACACCCTCATGTACAAATATAAGTTTTATTCACGAGTAGCTGGCCCAGTTTTGACTCTGCTCCTCTGATGCCCCTGTCACAGCCTAGGGAACATTTCAGGACCTTCTGTTTGCTGCTATAAATACTTTGTTGTTCTGTGTTGAACCCAGAGCGCTCAGATCCTGAGCTATAGCATTCCTTACTAGAGCCAGTTAGGAAAAAAAGTCTTTCCACAATGTCTCCCCCTCCACCCCCTCCCAAAGTTGAAGCAAGTAATTTTATTCAAGGCAAAGCACTCCAGAGTTATGTAATTTCCAACGTATTTCTCCACAGAGGGCCACAAAGTTAATAACTGTTTCACTGCCTACTCTTATTTCTGGGTACTGAAAAAAAAAATCTTACATTATGGGATTTTAAACATTTGTTTTCAACCCAGCCTGCAGAAGGGAGGGCTGGTTGTGGGACAAAAATCACACCAATGCATCAGGGAAGGTTTGCCTCAGCCCCTTTTGATACGATCACCAAGAGTTGCTCACGGTGAAGACCAACACCACACCTGTAAGTCCTGACACATTTTTCCCAGAAGGCTGAATGAGGAGAATCTTGTGCAGATTTGTACATCAATCCTATGTACGTGTTAGAAAAGAAGATACCAGGTGCTGCCAGATTGTTTGCAGCTGGTCCCAGCTATGTTGTCCTTCCCCCAGAGCCCCTTCCTGTGCAAGCCCATCTTTCCTGCTCCCAGCAAAGGGCACCATACCTGGCACAGCAATTCACAGAGGCGCCTCTGCAGCAGCTCCCATCTCAGTGCATTAGCAGTTACTATGAAGAGACATTTACAAGTCTAACAGGGCTCCTTACAACCCGATAACTATGTTACAGCATCTCTAACTACTCCTTATCAGAATTCATTGCACTCTGCATTAGTCTGGTTAAGCCTGCAACAGTTTTTCACAGCAAAGAGAAAACACTGGACATCTTCCCCTGCAAACCAAGGGCAATGCTTCCCCACATCATTAGCGTTAGGATGCCACAGTTCTCTGGGGAAACAGATCCCTCACTTATGGCTTAGGGGAAGAGAAGTATTTGGCCTTTCAAGCTGACATCCTGTACAGAAGTTTTAAAGTCCATGGGCTTTACATTTAGAAGCATTTTCCCCTCTTACCACGCCGGTGAGAGGAAGTGGGGGATTGGAGTGGGTAGATGGGGAGGACACCACAGCCCAGCCCTTCAGTCAGAAGAGACACCAGACCTGTCTGGCTTTCTGCAGGAACCAATATACAGCACTTTTATTCTTTCCTTCAGTGCCAGCCTCGTTTGTCAGCCCCATTCTTCATAACACTTCGCAACTTCTCTACACATCTGCCAGTTTATTTATCTACATAAAGATTTTTGCAAATTAACTGGAGTCATTTAAAGCCAAGGTCTTAGCCAATTTTCAGGGTTGTGGGATTTTTTTGGGGGGGTCTCTTTGGGGTTTGATTTTTTTTGTTGGGTTTTTTTGTTTGGGTGGGTTTCTTTTTTTTTTTATAGTCACAGTGGCACCAGTCTCACATATTTGGGGTTCTCTCTCTTGATCTATTCAAGCTCACTTTGCAGAAGAGCTTCATCTATTCAGAGCTGGAAAATGACAAACTATTTCCACTGTCATGCCTCTTGCTAAGAACAAAATAAAGCAGCTGCACAGTTTGAGGGAAGCATGAAAGCAACATGAGCATGCACACAGGAACAACACTAAAACACTGATCAGAGTGGGGCAAGCGCAGTCTGGGGCTGTTTCTGCCATAGCAGTGCAAAGTTGTGCCTTAGAGCTAAAGCAGAGGGTCCCAGGGAATTTCCCCTGCAAGACAAACTGTGGTTTCACGTGGAGTTGTTTGCTATGCACACAACTGGATTGTTGTTTGATATGCACACACATATATGTTGAGAATATATGGTAAGTGCATGCCTGAGGCCAAAACATTCAGAGGGCTTAAATCAGTCAAATCCCTTTCCTATAAGAAAGTGATCAGACTCTGGGGTTAGGAAAGAAAAAGCCACGTGTTCTGGACTCAGACCAGTGCATTATTTAATCCCCCAGGCTATTGAGGTGCTGATGCCAGGAAGTAAGGAAGAGGCAATATGAAGTTTCCATGGCTCTGTGGCAGAAGTTGCACGTGTACAAGGCAGTGACAGGATTGCTTTCCACTAAAGAGAGCAGCCTAACACCACACAGCCATTCAAAAACACAGAGCAAGCACAAGCAGCAAACAGAACACAGAATGTACAAAAATCAGGTCTATTTGGTTCAGGAAGCTTAAGAAAGAGGGATGGCTTTTTTAGGGATGAGGTGGGGAACAGCTCCTTTGGTAAAGGAGTACCTGTGCCACCCGTGGAGTTACTCATCGTCCCTCCTAGGACTGGGGGTTTTGTTGGGAGCTTCTGAAGCTTTGGTGGATCCCAACACCCACTCCTTGGGATCCCACCTGCTTCTCAGCTCAGATGGTGGCACATCTCTTCAAGAAGAAAGAAAAGTAGAAAAAAAAAAAAAAGGGAAAAAAAACCCCAAAACAACAAGCAAGACTCCACAGAGCATTTTACTGGATGACCTGCAGATCAATCCTGTTCTCCCTTGATGTAACTAAACCCCAAAGTGCTTGCCCATGCAAAAAGTGAATGCTGGCACATTGCCAAGAGTTACTCACTTCTCTGGTCTTCCACCTTCTCCTGAAGGAACTGGCAAGTGCTTGCTAAAGCTGCATTCACATCCCTCAGCTTCTGCTGCTCAGAAATGGCTTCCTCCAACTTGCTCTTCAAGGATGCTGCTTCCTCACAAGCAGAGTGAAATGCTTCAACTTGATCCTCCGCCTAAGCACAAAACAATATTTAGGGAAAAAAGAAAGGAATTTCAAAAAAAAATAAAATAAAGCAGACTGGCTAGCACAAGGAGCCTCTACAGTTCATGTAAATGAAACTAAACTGCATCTGTTCTTTCTCAGGAAGTGATAAAGCTCCCTCTGAACTTCTGCATTTTTACGCTGGGGTGGACTGTGTATGGAAGCTATTTTTGGGCCTTTTTTTTTTCTCTTTTCTCTTTTTTTTTAAGCCACCACAAATATGCAATGCTGCCTCTTTCATCAGCAAACTGTTGTCACCACCCCCTCAAATTTTACTTCCTCTGCTGGTTCCACTTTTGCAGGCAGGCACACCATTCGGAATGCGCGACTCCCTTCCCCGCGGGCAGCCGTGAGTCGGCCGCGGCCCTTCGCATCTCCTGGTTCCCCGCACAGAGGCTGCCCCTTACGTGCTTGCTGGCATCCTCCAGCTGCTTGGTGGCTTTCTGCAGCTCTAGACCCAGGGCTTCTGCCTGACCAGCAGTCTCTTCTTGTAGCTGTTTGACGGTTTCTATCTCGTGCTGCCTGCGGGGCGAGAGAGCGCAAACCACAACCCGTTAGTGACGTTTTGGAGAGGGCTGACCTGGGAGGTGACAATGCTCTGGCTGCTGGGATGTGCACCAAAAGTCAGCTGTTACACACTGCAGCTCCCCAGGATCCAGCACCAGGCAATCAGCATGGTTTTTCTACAGCAGGAAAGGGATGAAGGCTTTCTGCGGTGTTTCTGGGTACCACAGAGGAATCAGCAGAGAACTCGCAAGGAGCAAGAACTCAGTGGGGCAAGCTTTTGCAATTTGGGCAAAAGAATGTGTTTTCTCAGGGTTTGGGAGAAATAGTGGTTGGATATAGAGTCAGTCATTCTAGAAAAAGATACCCTGGAGCTATTACTGCTTCACTGGTTTGATTTCTTAGTGTTTGAGAGGGAATGTCACTTGACAGCAAGCAGATGCCATGCTAAAGAGGATGGCTTTCAATGAAACCCTTCTTTCCCACTGCAGAAACCTTTGCCCATTTCCTCTCTAACTCACTTTCACTTTTTTTTTTGTTGCTATCATCACAAACAATTCTGACACAGAGACAGCTTTAAGAAACCAAGCCATCAGCATTTTTATCAGCTCTTTTCCAGGTGGAGGGAGAGCATGTGGGAGGCGGTCCAGTGGAAGGTAAGTCAGACAAAATGTGGTAGAACTGCTCTGCATCAGCTCTCGGGGCTGCCAGGCCCTAGGGACATCCCAAATCCAGGAATGAGGCTCTGAGCAACCTGGGATGGTGGAAGGTGTCCCTGCCCATGGCAGGGGCTTGGAACTGGATGAGCTTTAAGGTCCTTTCCAGCCCAGGCCATTTCATGATCCTGTTTCTAGGATCCCAACTCATAGAAGGAACCATATGCCAATAAAGTTACATTTTCATATTTAATGACAACTCGTTGAAGCTACACCCTTGGGAAATTGAGACATCATCTTCCCTGAGCCTAGCAACTGTATCCCAAAGCAAAAATACCTGCAGATAGATATTTTACAGCTCTCCTGCTTCACACAAACCCAGCAGTTTTTTTTTTAATGGCTGCACCTGCTCAACAGGCAGTGCCCTCGTGCTTTAACTTCTCAGCCTGTGGTCTCCCTGGTGTTTTCAAAGACACCTCCAAAACTGTACATGGGTTCAGACACAAACCTTAACTCCCACGCAGTGTAGACGTTGTGCTAAAACCAGATCCACTCTCCAAAACAGAAGATCATTTCCTCTGTGAGAAAAATTCTTAAGAATTCAGTAGACTTTGTTCCACAATAAAAACTCCCCGAAATAAAATAAACTAACAGCTAAGCTGTTAGCCACTAACTAAACAGCTAAGCACCCAGAAAAAAACCAAACAAACCAACCAAAAAAACCAAACCAAAACCCAATCCCCACCAAAAAAAAAAAAAAAAACCAAAAAAGACACACATGCTTTGAAGGGGTACCTGGCAGAGAGCTCTTTCCTTAGGTGAAGTTGTTCTGTCTTGGTTCTCCTCAGGTTGCCTGCCATTCGAATAAAATCCTTGTCTAAGGACTCCTTGCATTTTTCCAAGAGCTGGAGTTTCTGGGTCCAAAGACGTTTTTTTTCTCCTAGCTCTTGCTTGAGAGCCTGTGGAATTTTGAAGTTGCCATGTGGTTAGAGGAGGAGCAGAGCCAGAGAATGAGCCAGAGCCTCAATTTATGTGGTGAGAATTGAGTTCCCTGCTCCACCAATTAATATCATCACCTACATCCCACACTGTCAGCAGTAAAGATAAAACTCCACCAGCAAGGTGCCCAGATACAGCAACAAAACCCAGAGCTCTTAAAAGGAAGTTTTAATAATGACCATCTTGCAGGAAGCCCTAAAATTGATAATTTAGGCTTCTGTGGCTCTTTCCTCAAAGTACAACTAGGTCCACTGGTACCAAATTGAGTTTGTATTACAGCAAAATAAATGAAATAACCAAGAACCAATAAAACCATATTTCAGTTTGTCATGCATGCCTAGCAGATGATCTTTGCCAGGGATGATCCCCATAATGAAGGCTTTTAGATTACTTATGGTTTGTAGGAAGAAAAAGTGGAAAAGGATAAAAATTAAGTGTCAGGTAATGCTGAACCCTCTATTTCTCTGGACAGTGACTTGCAGTATAAAGTACTGAGAAGAATCCAGTGCTCACTGGGATCCTTGCTCAACTGAACACATGGAAGAGTGCCCTCAGCTTCTAAAGAATGCTTAATGAGAGTCAAACAGAGGTCAGAAAAGAATGAAGTTTATATTCCTGGGATTTTGCTGCAATTCTAAGGGGAAAACATCAATCTTACAAATATGGGCCACGTTATCTGCTGGCAAGTTGGAGTTTGACGTTCACGAGCTTCAAATAAAAAAAACCCAGCACATCAAGTATCATGCTTTAAAAATTAAAAAAAAAAAAAAAGGCAGTTTTCGCTGATAGGTTTCCTAGGATGGCATGGGATGTGACCATGTGCAACTGCCCACATCCTGAGGATCTGTTTCTCAGCCAAGGCAGGCAGTGCTCACTCGTATATATATATACATACACACCACAATGTTGACACTAGACTGGTATAGGCTTATCAGGGCACGTGTGCCAGTCTTATCTCCCAGTAGAAGGGTGAAAAAGATTTTGCTGTCACTATCTGCATATACTTAAATATATGTGTATGTGCACAAAAACATAAGCACACTTCAGGTTGGCTTTCTATCTAATATCCTTTAAAATGGTTTTGAAAACAGGAAACCCCAGCAAAACACGGCCATAATGTATTTCACAGGAAATGGTGGGCAAGGCTTCTAGTGACAACTTTTGTTGACAAACTAATTAAATTTTAGACCATGTGTTTTCTCTGAGGCTGGAAGAAGCTACTTTGAATCTCTTTTTTTTTTTTTCTTTTAAATCTACTGTTGTTCAATAACACAAAATTCCACACTTATCTGGCTTGTTCTGTCTAGGTGAAGATAATTTTTGACATGAAGTCACTTCCCATCCCCCACAGGACCTTAAAGGATGGGACCTTTTATTTTTAAAGGATTTTGTTCTTTCTTGATCCTCTGTTAGCTCAGTTTCCAAATGCATCACTCTTTAGGAGCCAGAATAGGATTCATTTGCCACAATCAACTCCAACCCCCACACCAAAAGGTTTTTAGCTTCACATGTTTAACAGGAATACGATCCCAACGTGAATGTAACTTCACAAGCATTTTTCAGCTCTGACAGCTTTGAAGGAGGAAGTTTTCAGTCAAGATCAAAAAGCTACAGCAATTCATGAGCCAACAGTTTCCGTGAGTCTACCCAAAGTCACATCTGGATGAAGATACTGAGATGATTGCACCTTCTCTAAGAGGAAGGCTTCAAGATTTACCTAAAGAAAAAAATATTAAAAAACCTGGCTCCAGGACTGGATGGCTCCCAATGATTGCTCCAGCCCTGCCCAGGAAACATTAAGAGGCCCAGCTACACCATTCTGCAGCATTAGAGGAAAACAGAAGGGCAGTTTTCTGCCCAAAGAACCAACAGCTTCAAGCAGCACATCCCTTGGTGGCACCTGCTGTCACCCAAGGGAGATGAATTGAGGGGTTTGACATCCATTAGGGAGCTGAAAAACTGCATTAATGTACAGCTTGAGGTTGTTGGAGCATTCCTAACAACAGATCAGCAGGAAGAAGCAGGTTGGGGAAAAAGCCACATCCAATAAGATGGAAATTTCAGGAGCTGTGCTGTTGTAGGGGAGAGGAGGAGGGAACAAGAGTGTTTAGTTGTGTCCACAGGCACCTGCTACTACATGGGGAAGATATTTTTACCAGTACCTTGAGCAAAAGTCTTTGCTTGGAAGCCTCACAAGAGGTATGAGGAGTAAGAGAAATGCATTATGCAAGATTAAATGGTAAAACAAGGTTTTGTTGAAATTTTTCCTGTGGCATGTACCCAAGTAAAAGCAGAACTCTTTGCCTTTCACAACAAAGTAAACCCTGTGGAGGTTTTGATTTGGAAATTTGGTTATAAAGCCTCATCACTCCTCTTGATGGTGAGACCATGCAGTGCCATCACCAAATTCAGAGCATGGGGAAAATGGGTTCAGGGCGCACAGAAACAGGCAGTGGGACGAAAAGCTTCATTGTTCACAGGACACAGTGATGCCATCTGACCTCATTTTCTCTGCTAATTGACCTGCTCCTTCTGCCCTTTCCTTCAAGCAGAGTTTGAACAAAGGCAGCTCTTGCCCAACACAAGCCAGCAAGAGCATAGCATGTAAGTGACCATCTTCTTCCTCAAAAAAAAAAAACCAGTTAAAATACTTCTCTCCATTTCTGACCCACGAATGGACTCTGATCTCCAGTAATTAGCATGCACAGCATGCAGCAGCAAGATACCCACCTGAGGTTTTTGCACAGCCCCACCATTTCACTAAATGCTTCAGAGAAACAGCTACTCACCACAAGTTTTCTTTCCCAGGCTTGCTGCACATCCTCATCAGGATCTTTCACCCATTCTAATGAAGCCATGACAAGCTCCTCTGCTTCAGAGGCTTCCTCTTGCTGAAAAAGAAAATAAACCCCAAAACAACCTCCACCAGACTCTGGCATTTTTAGTGCTAGTCTAGAACAACTCCACCCAGAATTACCCAGGATATAAATTATTGTTAGAGTAGGTGCCAAGTGATCTTGTTAAACTATGCCTCCCTCCACTCTCAAACTATTCTTATTTTTTCAAAAAGAGCAAACGCAATCTGATTACCCATGTCTGGGAAAATCCTAATTAAACTGCTGATCAAAGACAGCACCATTATCCATGTAAGCTTTGCCACTGACCAGGTTTTGCATGATAGCCTTGAATTTTTCTCCCGCATATTCAGGCCCCTGGAGCAAAAGCAGCACTTCACGGTCCAGTGTTTCATCCAGGGAGGTCCATTCAGTCCTGAGAACCTTTGAAGGGATGGAAGAGCCAGCTAGTTTATTTTGACATCCCCTTATAACACACCAGCATCAGTGACATTTAGACTTTCCTGAAGCACCCCTGCTCTGTGTTTACCAGAAGGTCAGAGCTACCAAAACTTGAGGCTTGGAAAAGCTTTTTCAGAACCATCGCATCAATGAGGATTTAATAAAAAAAAAAAAAAAAAAAGAC
>VZTH01010105.1:30296-128986 GCA_013397815.1 Aleadryas rufinucha
TGAGGTGAGGTTGTCGGGCGGGGGGGGGAGAGAGAAAATAACAGAAAAGAGAAAAACAAAATAGTTGGTTTTAGCATATCAAATTCAACAGCCAAAAAGCAACAGACCACAAACACATCCAGAGCTGTGGTGTTAAATCTCTTTGTTTCAGGGAGCACACAGCAAGGGGAGAGCTGAGGCTGGTGCAGCTCGTGAGCCCTCGCTGAAGGTACAGAGAAGGTCTTATTTCTGATTTTTAACAGCTTGAGCAGCCACAGCACTGTAACAGCGAGGTGTGAGGTGCTGTACCAGGGAAACCAAGAAGGAAGAGCACCTACTAGCTGTTTGTTCTGCCAGAGAATCTGCTCTCTCTTCTCTTCTGACAGGTTCAGGTTGTTTCTTGCTTCCTCCAGTTCTTCTTCCAGGGATTTGGCTTTCGACACAGAGTGCTGGATGCTGCACGGGGGGGAAGCAAATCCAGAGAAACTTCAGCCAGTTAATGTTGGTTGTTTAGATAGGCTGGAAGTAGAGTATTTTTAGAAGCCACCAGGGACTTATTTTTTGGCACAGAGACTTAACAGAAGAGAAACAATCAAGTTTAAACCCATCATTTCTGCCCAGGAAGCAAAGGCTCATGGTTCTACTTTCTATTTATCACCCCCTTCCACTCTTACAGTGAGGGATGGAACCCCAGGCAAACCAAGCCTCCAAGACAGGTGGATGCAAACAAAGCTATGTTAAATACATAAAATATTTAGCTTGTTACAGTTAAATGTATCAGATTACCTGAGCACAAACTCATCTTTACAACACTTCACAGTTTACAGTTGGGGAAACCATTTCAGTTCAGTTTTCAAGGAGAAGCTCTGCACCATTTTCTTACCCTGATCTGATAAACTCCAAACCACGGGTATTTAAGCAACAGGCAAGGCCCTTTTCCAGGCTAACCCTATCCTGCAGAGTTATCCCAGAGCAGGTGGTCCCACAGAAGGGCACATGGCCCATGCTAGCTACCCTGCAGAACTCTTGCCTTAATCTCCCCCAAAAATCCTGGGAACAGTTTGGCAGCTGACCAAATCATATCACAGTGCAACTGATTAAGCCAGATAAGCACAATGAAAAATAGGCTTGTGCTTGTGGTATTGATGTGTCCCCAGGCTACAGAGACACTGAACAAGTGATACAACTCACCCCAGTCCTGCAAACGAGTAGCAAAATAGCTCTTAGACACTCATTTCCCCTCTGCTTGGCAACAAGAGTGTGGTCTAGGATTGGAAGCCTTCCAGTGCTTAGCTGTTCTCTTGGTAATGTTATGCCTTTTCTTTTTTTAAATTTTCTTTTTCTGATTGTTATTCTGTTTGTTTTACCCAGAGATTTTCCTTGTGTGCACCCACACCACCACACGCTGCAGAAACATGGCTCTGAGATGAATGATTTTATAAGAACCAGCAGGGACAGAGCAGAACAATTCAGGCAAGAGGGCTAAACCTTACAGGTATTACATAAAGCCAAGAAAGCCGCTGTGATGGAGAAGTGGTGATGAGAAAAGCATGAAAGCAAGGCTGGAAGAACACAGCTCCTCCCATGGCAGGCCTGGTGCCATCAGGGTCCCCCACCTTTTTAATTGTTGGCGTAGATGCTCGTTATCTGCCAGGAGCTTGTTGTTGGTCTCATCCACAGCTTCCAGGGTGAGCTTCAGCTTGTTGTTCTCCTCCTGAAGCTTCTGGTTGTTGTACTGCAGGTCCGCAACACAGGTTATCAAGTCAGAAGTCTCCCTGTCCCAGTAAAAAAAGCCAGGAAAGACTGAGAAAAGTGATTTGATCTACTTCAGGCTTTTGAAACATCCTAATGCACACATTAGAGGAGAGAGGGGAGCCCATAGAGGACTTGTGATGTTGCAGTGTCCAGTCATTTGCTCTGCACAGAGATCTTGGAGCATCTTCAGGTCAGTTCTCCAGTTTTATGGACACCAAAACCAGTTTTGGTTTTAACCATTTTTTCTGCTCCCTACAACTGAAGTTTGCTGTCAGACAAGTGCCACAGCTAGATGTCTGCATCAGAGTGCCTTAAGCTTTTGCTAATCACCTCTTGGGCCACTAATGATGCTTCTGTATTCACTCTGCACTTTCTGGATCCTTTCTTTTCCCCCAAGCCATCCCCCACTTATGCTTTCAACCAAAACTTGAATGAGGATCACTCTTTTGAGATCCTGAGAAATTGCAGAGAAGGATTACAGAGCAGATCTTGCATTTCTGACTATGCACGAACTGCAAATGTAACTCCTGCTCTTTGTTAAGTGCTTTGCTATTAACAGAGTCCAAGTCACAGACATTACTACTACTACTACAAAAAACCCCAACAAACTCCTCATCATAAGAAAACAACCCCAAACAAAACCAAGAGCAGATTTTCAGGACATAATGTCTTATTGTCAGACAACTAAGGATTTGGTGGAGGGAAGGAATCAGTTTAAACAGGGAAACACATGGCAAATCTCTGACCACAGGGAATTAAAAAGGCAAATGGACACAGAAGCACCAAAATATCAGCAGGAAAATTACTGGTGTGTTCTTAAGTCTGAGCAGAAGCTGTGAGGAAGAAGGTGACAGCATCAAGAGCTCCTGCAGACTGAGGTGAGCATTAAACTCTGCTAGGAGAGTGTTCCAAAACAGAGGTTCTAGGAATTTCTGTCAAGCAATTCAATACTACATTCTGAGAAGGAATTGCTTAAGTGGACTTACATGTCTCCTTTGGACACATCACCCCCAAAGGCCTCCAGGCTTCCTGATGTAACATTCATCCGGATGTGCGTCTTTTTGGCTGAAAGAAGTGGGGGTTTTGGTTATAGAGCAAGAAAGTGGAGCTTTCCTGAACAGAAACAGAGTAAAACGTTGTGCACCTTCAGAGGCGTTTCTAGGTAGTTGAAATTCCAGGTCCTCCGCGCTTGCTGATGATTCCTCAGTAGCACCTTCTTCCCTGAAAGAAGGGAGCATCAAGGGTCACAAAACCAGCAGGTCACTGGGCTGCTCACCAGCTTTGTAACACCTATAAACCTTTAGCCAAACCCAACACTGCAGACATGGTGTCCCAATAACACCTTCTTTCCAGAGCCACAGGGGAAGTTTTTACTCTCCTGTTTTCACAGAAGGCTTAAGAGATAGATTAAAATGCTGTTACCATTTCCTCTTACGGTCTTCGATCCACTCTCCCATGACGGCGTGATACGTTTCCAGGTCCATGGAGATGTCTTTGTGCTCCGGGTCGAGCGCGTTGCACAGCTCCTCAAGACCACTGTCCTCTGATCCCCGACTGGTCGTATGTCTCAAATAATCAACTATCTTGGACACTGCCACTTTTCCTAAAGCAGAAACAGGGGTCAGACTCCAAAGCCAGGCAAGGTGTTATAAAAAACTGTAAAAGGTCACATTACTGAACTGCATTGCATCCAAGTGCCCTCAAGAGCTGCAGACAAGCCACTGATCCCTGCAGTTGTAGTGTGACCTGGAAAAAAAATGGTTTAGAGCTCTTTTTTTGTTGTGCTGGGGTTTTTTTGGTGGTGATAGTTTTTGGGTTTTTTCTAATTACAAAGAAATGTAAAAATCCAGTTTACTGATTTTGCACACTTCAGTTCAAGAGAAACAAAAGTTGGTGCACGATATTAATCCTTGCTCTCAGGGCCATGCTGGATGGGGCTCTGAGCAACCTGGGGTAGGGGAAGGTGTCCCTACCCATGGCAGGGGGTTGGAACAAGATGATCTTTAAAGTGCCTTCCAACCCAAACCCTTCCATGATTCTATCACTTTCAGTCATGTTTGAGGTGGAACTGGGAGGAGGAATTGTCTCTTGCTCTGAAGTTTACCAAGCTTCTAAGAGGATAAAGGCTAAAAGAAAGAAACAGTCATTTGCAATAAGGGTAATTCCTAGAAACATGCTGCTCCTCTATTCCTCCTGCACTAAAACACTGCAAAGATCAGCAGGGGAAGGGTCAGGCACCACACAAAAGAGGCAGACATTTACACTTTCATTCTGCATCTGCCACAGCACAGGCACCTAAGCATGCCAGAGATTGGCATCTCTCAGGAACCATAACATGATCTGAACCTTGGAAATGTTGAGAGGAGACCAAAAGAGATCAATGAAAAACCCCTGGCAGACCTGTGTGATGGATGTCACATGCACAGAAGATGGTGGTCAGCAGGTCCTCTTCACAGATCAAGCTCACATCGTGCTCGTTGTCAGCTTTGTACCCCAGTGTCTGCCTCCCTCCTGTGAAGGATAAATCTGTTACAGCCCATTTTTATTTGCTCATGGTAACTTTCATTCCAGATGATTGAAACAACAAAACCAGCTAACCAGCTTCCCCTGCAATAAAAAGAGAGCTTTTATTAATAAATAACAGGAACTGGCCGTAACTTGAGCCTCTGAGCTGGAAATTACTTCATGCATCTACTTTTACACATGCATATTCGGAAAAAGTTTTTTATTCTTTAACATGGAGTAAACATATGAAACAGGACATTTTAAGAGGCCAGGTATTTCTTCCCTCCCCCTCCAGATATACTGTAGAGAAATCATTATAGTTGAGTTAACTTATTAAGAAAGCAATCCCTAAACCAAACAAACAAAACCCCCACACAACCACCAAACTAAAAGCAACACCCAAACTCATGTATCTTCTAAGTTAGTCTAAATTAATAGCCAAATAAAATTTGGTTATTAAAAAAGGCTAGTAGTAGTCTAAATTAATCTCTTAAACTGTTAAAAATATCTCCATCTCTTAAACCACAAGTTAATTAGCAAATTTGAAAAAGTTTTTGCCTTATTAATTCCTTACTGTTTACTTTTACATCAATATTTTTTAGAGAAAATTTAAGATTTTCCTCAGCTCTTTTTGCAGTCTTATAAGATTTGAGTGCTACTAAAATGTGTTGTTACCAGTTTAAGTGGTAAATAAATGTCATCTGTGTAGGCTGAATGTTCAGATGTCTAGGATTTTGAATCGGGGGGTGTTTTTCTCCAGCATTTTTACCTCTTTCACTTGAAGGAAACATCTTCGGCACAGGAGGTTGGACCACAGCACTTTCTGGCTTCTTCTCAGATGTGAAGAAACTTAAATTTGGACTTGACGTCAGATATTTCTGCTTGGACCGCACATCTTTAGGGTCAGCATTTGCTAAAGCGCACGGTTTGCTCTGGGCATTGGCCTCCCTGGAACCAAAGCAGTATGGAGAAGAGTTCTCCGTGGAATAGGGAGGCATCCACGGGCTGCTGGACCTCTCAATGCTTTTAAGGATTGAAAAGGTGGTGTTTGCAGAGAAGGAGTCGGAGGTGGCCCCGAGGCAAGGTGAGTTTGCAAAGAAAACGCTGTCACTGTCAGGGCTGACCAAGGGTGAGCAGGGACTCTCCCGAATTCTGCAGGTTCTCCCTTTCAGTATCTCCTCCAGATTTTTTTTAGTATTGCTCTGTGGGCTGTCGAAGTTCCGGGACTGAAATTTTGGTATCTGCAAAGCCGGGTTGGAGACCTGGTCCATCATTTGGATGGATTTGATCTTCCTGCAGATGCTGTCGACTGGGTTGCGGTGCCGTTTCTTCGCTCCACGTTCCAAAGACATCATCAATTCCCTTCTCTTGCCAAATATCTGGAAAGAACAGGCACAAGACACAAGAGTCAGGGTGATCAACACACACAGATTGATGCCAATTTTTCCATTCAGCAGACAACTTGGAGCTTTTGCATCCAGTGGTTTGAAAACTCTCGTTCCACTTGCCAGCTGTGACAGAAACCTTCAGCCAGGACATTTCGCTGTCCAGGGAACTAGAAGTTGATGTGCATGTGGAAAAGTTGATGTGCATGTGGAAAAGTTGGGGAAAAAAGGCAGAAATAGTTCCTGAAATCTCACTGCTTATTCTTAAATACCATAACCATGGTGGAGAGGTGAGGGGAACAAAATAAAAACTGAAGAACACCCTGCAAATTAGCAGAGGACTTTTTAGATTTAATTGTATTGGGGGGGAATGGGGAGGCAGGAAGAGCGAGACCAACAAGAGCTTTAGCATTTCTGTGAGCCTACAAGAACAAAAAACCCCAAAATCCAGTGTTCCTTCTGCTAATTAGCCACAGCTGTCATGGTGCCACACTGGGAATGACACAAGAAACATGCCCTACAGAGGCACCTCATCCTGCTTGTATTTTTGTTATCTATTCGCCCAGGCAACTTTTAGAAACACATTTCCTACAAGATATGCACGTCTTACGTGTGACTAAGGCATGGGAGGTTCATTTTGCAGGGATAAATCCACATTCCAAGTGAGGTTTCCATGTCTACCCTGCACATTGCAACCACCTGAACCGATCAGCTGGGAGCTTTTTTGGGGACTTTGATCTTCTCAAGCCACCAAAGCAGCATCTGCTGAAACACCACCCCCAAGAATATTCACTGGGGGATGCCCTCAGCAGGCATGGGACAGAGCTCTGGGACAGGCACCCACAGCTTGGCTGAATCTTTGTCTTTGGGAAGAAACAAGAGGGGAAACAATTCCAGTTGGAAATGACATTGAGATTATCGGGCTATATTATTAAATAATAATAACATATCAAATGAAGCTGGCTGAAGCTCCCAAGAATCAGATTTTAAGTGATTTTTTTAGGTAGAAAAATTAATTCCTTTCCCCACAACCAGCAGCAGGCTTCACTAGCACTTAACACTTATATAATCTTTTGAAGCAAGGAATAAAATCATATATGTGTTTATTAAACTAGATTGAAATAAACATAAATATTAAGTGTTTTATTTAAACTAGTCTATTACAAGCAGCCTGCACGGCAGCAACTTAGTTTTATGCAAGCAGAGGCAGGAGCTCTAAGTTTATTTTTCTAATATTTCTATAAGTAGCAATATTTATGTTAATAAACACATCTCTAGCCACAGGAATCCTTCAGAAAAACCACAATAAGAAAAAGCTCAGAACAATTTTAGAGAAGAGACTACTTTTTAGTTATGGCTGTCTTAAAAGATTTAATCTTCAAATAAATGCCAGGAAGTTGAAGCAATTGTCTATATTAGGATGCATTATTACAGATGCATTATCTCTAAAGAGATAGATGAATTAGCTTTAAATTAAAATTTTAAAAACATTGCAGTTAGATTTAGGACTGTTCTTTAAGTGCACAAGAGCCTTCAAGCAGCTACAAGTAAAACCCTATTAAAGGGTATTTGACTTTTTTTCTGCAATGTACAAGTAAAAAAAAATAACCAAACACCAAAAAACACAGCCCAAGACCTTATACGTACACCAGCAGGTGAAAAAATAACTTCTCTTTCTTCTGTGAGGGAGACAGCACAGCTATTTAGCTATTCCTCTGAGAAGTAGTAGCTGACTGAACCTCAGTGTTCAAATGAGCAGAGGGCTCATCTGCTGGAAAAACAACTTTACAAGGTACAACTGTTGCCACTCAGCCCTCAGCTGAGAGGGACCATCAGCTGCAACCAGGTTCTAATCAAGCATCAGGCTCCAGCTTTCTGGCCTTTTTCCTTTTTTTTCCTCTCACATCTCTCCTGCAGCTGTTAAATCAATTGCCTGGAATTTCAGTGCAACTTGAAGTCTCCCTGCTCTTCTACTTTTTTTTTTTTTTAAAACAGCGAGGAACATTGTGATATAGGTTATTGTTGTGTCAAAACTTTGGTTCCTGGGGTGTTTCTCACTTCTATTAGCAGTTCTTTCCTGCTTTTCCCACCTACAGCAAAATTTCAGGCAGGAGCAGATCTCTCCTAATTTCTGACAGTTAGAACAGGGAATCCAAGAACTGTTTGAATTTCATCACTCTCACCACTTTTGAAAGGAAGGAAGTGTTGAAGTCTCTTGAGCTGATAGTGTATTAAATAGTCTCTGTGTTAACTGTCTGCTCTGCCCTTGGTTCTGTGAAAAAAAAAAAAGATAAAAAGAGTACTTTGTCATTAGGATCCTTAACTAATTTCTCTTTTTTGTACTAAATTATCATGACATGTGCAGCAGAGCCTGTCTCTCTGAAGAGCTCTATGGTTCCTGCTAAAGTACCTTGTAAATGCCTATGCTTAGATGGTCACATCTCCTTTCCAGCCTGCAAGCTGGAGAAAACTGGTTTTCAGCTGGTCTTTTCACCTGGTGTTTGCCTCAGATTTGCCCATTGCTTGAAAAAAAAAATTGTTGTACCATCCTATAGATTCCTTAACTTCAGAAGTAACACCTCTTTCTGAGATGTTTCCACATTCCAAAGATTTGTGGATTTGTACTGTTTCCTGATGCTTTCAAATATCCCTCACCCCACATAATAGATTTAAATTTTACTTATAATTATCTCTGTCACAAACACACTTGTGGGAAGAGTAGAGCCTGGACCTGGCTGCAGCACTGTTCACACATTGGTCCTCAACAAAGTCCCTGTCACCTCTCTTGTGTGAGGCATTTACGTGATCTCTGACAGACTGGGTTTTCTACACCTTGTTCTCTACCTCGAGCAGGTTTCAGCACAGCTCTTCTCATACAGTCTAGACAAAAGACAAAAAGCTTCTCCAGCAAATCTGCAGTGCTTGAAACACACCTGACACTTTTCCATGCCTTGTTATACCTCTCCAGCTGGGGGAGAGTTTTTAGAGTCTTTGCCAGAAGTTCAAGAGACGAATGNACCCACAGACATTGTGGTGCTGAATGTGCAACAGAATAGTTAAATAAATTTGGGCCAGCAAATGGTGGCCTCTCTAATCATGCACCTGGCTTACACCAGAGGGTATCTCTTCCCTTCAGAGCTGCACCATGAAAATTCACCTTCCCAGAGAAGATGAAGACATCCCTACTTATTGCAGGGGGGTTGGACTGGATGACTTTTAAAGGTGTCTTCCAACCCAAACTATTCTATGGTTCTGTAAATTAGGGTCTACTATGAAAATAAGTAACACTGAAAAACATGTTTTTGTGGCATAAAATGTATTGATGGATTGAAGATAGGATTGTTTTGGTCAGTAGGTTTTACAGGGCAAATACAGAACTTGTACACAAATTTCCCTCTAGTCTGAGTGGGATATATAGGGTTAAAGTCAGCTGTGAAAGATCACAGAAACACAAAAAAACAGTCCAAAAAGAAGATATTAAGAGGTCATATGGTTCATCACCATGTGTCTGGGTAGGATCAGTTGGGCAATGAGTCCTAAAAAGGGTTTGTGTAATCTGCTCTCTGAGTTTCTCAGTGATAACAAGTCAACATCCTTCCAGGGCAATCTATATTTGACTTCGCTACTAGTAGGAAGCTTGCCTTACAATGCAACCTACTGCACATTAAATGCAAAATACTTTCTAATTTCCTACTTTGCAGACTCTGCCATGACATTTCACAGCCTTTTAGGATGCTGCAGTAGCACGTAGGAGCCAGAAGTACACCGTGCTAGGTGCTGTTCAGGTGCCAGACAGAAGTGGGATGTATTTCCCAGAGTTACCAAACTAGCAGAAAAAAAAACCAACCCAAACCAAAGGAAATGAGAGTAAGCACAAAGCAAAGGTCATGAGTTGCAGGTGATTTATACCTTGACAGCAGCAGAGTTTGCTGACGTACTCACTGACCACCTACACACACGACAGCTACGCCTTTTCCTCAGGAGCGAGCCACGGATCACTGGTGCCCTTAGCAGCAGTTAAGAACACACAGGCACAATGACTGTATCCTGTATTTTCAGGGAAATATTTGGGAAAGGTCACAGTCATGACACAAGTCAGTGAGGTGAGTCTGACCCCACCGGTTAGAACTTCAGCGCACGGGAACGTTTTTCCCTCACCTCAGCACTGAACTTCAGTGCCAGAAATTGGCTTTTTATCACTTACAGAGCCAGGATGTGCAGCCCGTGCCCTTTAGATCATCTCCAAGAATAAGAATAGGTTATTTTCTTTCTAATAAGGGGTCCTGCTGCTATAGCAAGCTCGCCTCTGCTTTCCTCACTCAGGGTATTGATTACATGCCAGAGCCACTTCCTCCTCCAGGTGAATCAGCTGAGAAATGGCAGCACTGACAGCGAGTGCTTCGTGCACAGCTCATCATCCCAAAGTGCCACAGTTTTTTAGTGTGTTATGATCCATAACCTAATTATAGGCTGCTTCATTTTTCAAGAGTAGGAGCTCACGTGTGCCCATGCACAGCCACAGTTCTTTGGTGAATGCAAACACTCTGAGTACCTGCTCTGCCTTCCCAAAACATTGCCTCCTGTCCCTGTTTGCAAATAAGCTGTGTCCCATATGGCATCCTAGAAGTTTCTGGGGAGGGTGAAGTGACCACCTTCTCATAGGATCATGGCAAGAAAAAGCTTTGAAAGGAGAAGCCGAGTCTTTTAAATTTTGGTCCCTGAAGTAGAATTGACAAACCTGGAGTTCTTTGTTCTGCGTGCAGACTTCTTGCAGATTTCCAGGATGATGATATTGAAATGTACTTTTGTTTGAAAACCAAAGCAACTTGAAGTCACTGGTTATAGTAAAAAAAAAATGGACTTAGAGCCATGAGTCACAAAGGAACAGACAATTTAAGGGAGAAATAAAAACCTTTTGAAAATAATAATTAAAAAAACCCCAAACCAAACAAAGCCCCAAGCCATTATGGAAATGTAATTTGAGATTGGGTTCATTTCACCTGATGTGAAAGGTCAGAGTCAACTGTCTCTTGCTACAGGTTGCAACTAAATTCCTGACTTTTAGGCACCCTGGTGCCACTGAGGCCTCTGAGGGTACAGCAATAAAACCATTTAATTTAAGAGGATGCTGTCAAGATCCTGCTTTTGTTCTTGAGCTGGTGGTCACCTGTCCCCACAAGGCAGTTCAGATTTTGATCTGCTCAGTTCAGCTCCCTGCTGCCCTCCAGGCAGCTTCAAACAAGCCCCAATCTCTACAAGGATTCCAGAGGGACTCAGAATACAGCCAGGTTTGGGAGAGAGACTGAGACTCCAGCAACACCAAGCCAGAGTAATTCAGATTTTGCAAAATGGTCAAAAGACAAAAAAACCTGAAGCTGTTTTTCTACAGTGTGGTCTCAACACAAATCTTTCTCCATGCCTCCCATTCTCCTGCTCTTCTCCCAAGCTGCAAGAGGAGGGACTGAGCTGGTTGTCCCCCCTGTTTATTTTGCATTATCTTGTCTCATTCCTGTGGCAGGAAAAGCAGGGTTAGCTTTCAGTGCCAGACACATTCTGGTTTTCCTACCACGAGGAGACCCATCCTGAAGGGATTATACTTCACACTGCCCAATCCCAAAGGCAGGGGGCTAATTTTTACAGGCTCAGCTGAATGTTTTGATTCCATCCCTGTGGTCTGTGCATAAAGGGAAGATCTAAAGTCACTCCAGAAGGGAATAGAGGAGTAGCTGTATCTTTTCCAAGCCTCTGCATGTTAAATGTCTCCTGGATGCAATGCACAGCCCTCTTCTAAGGCTAAGGGTTAAGTATCATCAAGAAATGTCTCTGATCTGTCAGAGCACTGGGAAAAGAGAAGGGAAAATATAAACTTCACAGTGAGGTAGATGCAAGGAGAATCCCTTCTGCTGGCTAGGATGCATCAGGGCATGGCCTTTTAAAAAGGATAGAGCTCTAACAGCAGCTCCCAGCCACCACAGGAGCTGCTTGAGACCAAAACCTGAACTTCCCTCTGGTTTCTTGCCTCTACACCAGCATGAGCTGCAGCTGATGGCAGTTCTGTATACTCAGCGAGCAATTCTGTGTGGCATGAGCAGAGAACAGAGCAATACCCCCCAAAAAGCTGAACAGCAATTGCACTTTCACTTAATAATGTGCTTTGGAGCAGTGTCCACAGACACACAGTGCCAGGGAGGAGCTCCCAGTGAGCAGCAGCAGTGCCTGTCTGCACATTCAGTCAGGCACTTGGACTCCACATCCATGAGCCCGTGTTTGTCACATGCTCGGCCTGACCTGGACTTTTGTCACACCACAGGCTGGCCCTGTTTGTGAGGCTGCTGCAGGAAAATTTCCACTGGTCAATCTTCTAATCAGCAAATTTCTACCTGCCTGTTTGCTTTGCTTCTCCTTCTGCTTCCATCAAGTTTACAAAGGAAAAAGTGCAGGAGGAGAGATGAAAACCCTGGCTACAGAGCAAGCAAGGCCAGGCACCGAGCGTGATCAGCTCTTTGCCTGAGGACCAAACCCACTCTCCATGACTGCAATGAGCCCAGCAATCACCCAGAAGTAGCTCATGGAAGTGACTTCTCTGATCCCTGCCTTTTTTTCTGCTCACTGTTCCACTGTTTGACCTATTCAAGCCCATGATCTGGGCTTTTGCTCCAGCTAATCCATGACACAGAAAAGTGTTTCTGACTATGAGGAGTTCAAGGTTTATTGGTTTGGGGTTTTTTGTTTGTTTTTTTTGTTTATTGTTGTTGTTGAGCTTTGTACTTTTACTTGTGTGTAAGAAACCTAGATGCAAGAAATCATTAGAGAATCAAACCATAGACTACATCCCCTAAATATATCCAAGGAATAACCTCAAGCTAATGACACTGGGTAAGTCACTATTTTCTTGATGCTGGCGAGTAATTTACCATGTTTTCCAGATCCCACAATGGATAGTAATCTGATATATGCTGGATTATCCTGGGTAAAATCTCTCCATGCATATTAATACCCACTCTGGCTGTGATTATTGATCATCCAGCAGGAAGGTGATGCACTGCAAACACACAGGGCTGATGCTGATGTATTCAGGAGGTGTTCACCTGGTTAATGGGGTGCATCTCCAAGTGCATCCATCTTTCAATCATTTCAATCATGACTTCCTGCAAGACTTCAGGTTTCCCTCAGGAGTCATCAGACCTTCTGCTTCTCCATCTACTGACAAGAGATCCCTTCAGACTCCTCCGCCCTGCCACGGAAGGGGAGGGCACCTCCACTCCAAAGATTTAAAAAGGGATCCCTGGACATGTAGGAAGGAGATCTTGTGACACATCATCCCAAGGAAAGAAGACTGAAGGTTTGTCACCGAGATAAGTATGAAGGTAAGTGAGAATTTTTTGGTATGTAGGAAACATTTCGTTTGGAATTAATGTTTTTTGGTTTTTTTCATGTGAGTGCAATATTTAGGAACTGCAGGGAGGCTTAATAACTCTTCCTTTAACATAACCTGAAAGAAATATACACATACATATATTATGTGCATTTAAAACCACCAGTAGCACAACATGCTCTCAAGCCCAGGATGAAATAAACCACTGTGAAACATAAAGGTAGATGCTCTGCTGCCCATCACTGTTATCAGCACATGAATAACAACATGGTCTGTGTGAACAAGCAGAGATGCAACTTGTGCACAGAGGATTCATGCTCAATGCTTCCATTTGCATGTGCTGCATCAGTGAGCAAACTCCAAGAATCGAAAAAACCGGTCTTGTGACTTGTGTTAATCATGGTTGATACTGGATGCTAAATTTAAAACATTTTTTCCTTTTTATTTTTACCTGAGGAACTAGAGATTTGGTGTCTGGTTGGTTGGTTTGTCTGTTTGTTTTGAATGACAAACATCTGCTTGTTGTCTACAGTTTGGTAAAATCAAGGTAGACTTTACACCAGCTTTACCCATTTTGTACATTATTCTCATTTCTGAAGGATTTGATGTCCTTGCAAACAGGAGCACAAAAGGTGCTTGCCTTGATGGCAGTTCTCACCAGGATGGAATGGATTTGAGGAAAAAGAATAAAGTTCTATTTAACATTAATCCTCTGATCAGATCAGCGTGCACAGCAAAACCCCCCGAGCAAGAGGAGGTTTGGCAGCAAGACAGGGACAAAGCAGCAGATGGAAACACCCTCACATTTAGATGTGAAGCTGGGAGGATGTGCAGGTTTGAAAGGCTTTTCCTGCACCTTGTGGTTCTCTGTTGTGCACAGGGGCTGCATAAACTCACAGCGTCCGCCCTGGCCCTGCTCCTGGCAGCGTCCTTCATCACCTTCTCCTGGAGTGCCCCTCAGGTGAGCCCAAGCTGGAGCTCCTGAAGCTCAGAGGTTGGTGCCATTAAGTATTTGCACTAATTAGCAATGGAATGTTGACATGTCTCTTTTCCCTCCCTTTTTTTTGGCATAAAGGCTCATTTCCAAAGGAGAAACTGGACTCCTCAGGCCATGCTCTATTTGAAGGGTGCACGTAAGTCCCGAGCTCTTTCCATTTTGAGAAGATCATTTTCTCAACCCCTGGGTTATTCCTTGGTTCCACACAAGCAGGAGATCCTGAGGATGCTGAGGAGGTAGAAGTTCTGAGCCTTGCAGGGAGGATGTGCTAATTGCATGGTGATAATTACATCAAGGTCACACCTTTGGTCCCTGCACAGGCCATCCACTTCGAAGTTGAACTCAATGGTCCTTGTGGCTCCTTCCCACTCAAAATGTTCTCTGATTCTCTACTAAATTATTTCTTCTTGTCTCTGAAATGGTGGCATTGCCAATATTAATTTTTTTAAAGAAATCAAATCCAAAAAAGCAAATGTTGGAAGAAGAAAAAGGAAAAGAAAATGCTGAAAATGTATAATATATATGTAGAAACTTGATTGTAAAACCTACTGGAAAAGCAATTTCCTTAGCTGAAATAATCCTAAAGGGGGTTTAAGACATCTGGATATAGTTATCATTCCTTATTCTCACTCAGGCTTTAGTAAAACATCTTCTCAAGCAACAGGAGAACACACATTCCTGTTTCAAGCATCTTGCAGCAAAGTTGGTAAGACCACAAGCCACCTCTTCTAAGGAGAACTTAGACGTCAGTGTCATCAAAATTATGGTGTTAAGGTTGTGTGAATGAAATTTTGAGTTTCTACTGTTAGTCCAGAGTTAAAGAAGAATTAAATAGGAAAGATAAAATTTAGAGCCAAAGAGAGATTTTGTCCTTTGATCCAAATCACCAAATTTAACAGAAATACGAATAGGAAAAATTGTATTCTGAATTGTTGATTTAAAATTAAAAGCTATCAGGGAGGGCAGGTATTAAGAGAGGAAGAAAAAAAGTTTCCTGTAAACTAGAAAAAAAAAAAGGTCATAACCCTGAGAGAAATGCAGAAGGGAGACAATCCAAATAACAGCAACACAAAATAAATATAAGCTCCAAACAACTGTAAATATAACTGAAAGTTCTAGTGACATTAATACAATTATTTCTAGTCATAAAAGTGACGATTTTGACCCTTTTTTGTTCTTTTTTTTTTTTTTTTAATTCTTCCAACTGAATAATGCACTGTGTTACTTCCCTACTGAACTTTTTATCGTTCTTACCTATGCATAGGAAGCAATGGGATTTTATTGTGTTAGTTTGGGATTTTGGTGTGGTTTTAAAAATTTTTAAAATAGAAATACAATTTAAAAGCCAATACTTTATAGTCCAGGAAACGGACTGAGTGCTCTTGACCATACAGAAAATGGAAAATAGGGGATTTGGGGATTTTGAAGTTGGAATTACAACAAATTTGGAGGCTGTTTTCACCCTTCTCCCTCTGCTTTTGTAGAGGGACGTCGCTTCATCTCAGATGAGAGCCAGAGGAAGGACCTGTACGACAGAGTGCAGCTCGGTGAGTCCACGAGCACAGGGGTGTGGAGCCCATCCACCTTCCCCCAGATCATGGGAGAAATCCATGGAAATGGGAGGGCATTTGTTTTCCTGGATTCATAACCAAGGAAACAACTAATCCCCCTTTATTTTTCGTCCCTTCATTCCAACCAGCACATGACAAAGACTGACCTTCCTCTCTGGTGCACCTGTGTGATTTCATTTACATAATTTCCAGACTGACCTGGCTGCTAAGTGGGATTTTCATCAGTGCTTTTGACTTTCTTTTTGCAGTGGAAAAAAGCAAATTACATTATTAATTGTGCTGAGGTGACAAATAGCAGAAGCAGACAGCACCAATCCACACTAGGCAATGTTTCTGGAGGGAACAGAATGTTGAAAAAAAAGTTAGGAACATACAAAAAAGGAAAATGTTCTTTTTGCCTTCTAAAGGGCTTTGAAATAACCTCCCTTTAAAAAAGGTTGCTAATGTCTCTTTTGTTATTTATCAGGCTGGTTTTGAGCAGACATTGTAACAGAGTGAAGGACACAACAGTATTTTCTTGTCTTTGGGTCCCTTTGGTTTTTATTACTTCTAGTTATAGAAATAATAAAAAAGCAAAGAACAAAGTAAAGAAATGCCATCAGACACTAACAAAGCATGCATCTCTGATTTTTTCATTCTAGGAACACGCAGCAAAAACACAAATCCTTTATCTCTTTCTGAAGCTGCTGCACTGTTCCTTAATTCCTTACAGAAAGCACAAGAAGAAGGTAAATGCACTTTTTGTCTTACTCCGACTTTTTTTAACGTGGTTTTTCAGTATTTCATTTACTAACAATTTAGCAAATTAATCTAAAAGGTCTGTTTTGATCTGAGATGCTGTTCCACAGAGTGCATTGTATTGGAGTGTGCATTTACACAGATTAGAACATGAACCACATAATGATAGCAGGTAAATATTTGTATATTCTGCTTTTAATTTTCTTTTCAGATGTTTTCCTGGTTTGGACTCAAGGGAATGGCTATTTTTAATTGAATTTTCAAAACCAAATCTTTGCTGGGGTTCCTTTTTCTGTGTAATATTGTTTGCTTGTGAAATTTTTATTCCTCCACTGGATTTGGTGCAAAAGTTTCAAAGAATCCATAAGAGCCCCAGGAGAGAATCTGTTGGTTTCACATCACCAGGCTGAGACCCTAAACCTTTGTTCCCCATGTCCTCTGTCCTTTAATCTTTCACCTCTTCAGCTACCACAGACTTTTTATTTTTTATTTTGGAAATGGAGCTTGGGCTCTGTGCTCAGCCCTCTCTTCCCTACCCTGGCAGAACCCTGAGCAAAAAAAATTCAGTGGCATTTTGGAGAGAGAGAAAGTCAGAATTAAAAATGGGCATAGTGCTTTGGACAAAATATATGAGCAGTTCTAAAGTTAAAGCAGTGCAAGTGTCATTTGTATGCCCACAAAATCCTCTGAAGGTGGGTTTCTACAAATTTCAGTGGTATTTTCCTGCCTACTGTTGCTGTAGGAGATGAGATGGTGGAGAGCAACTGAGAAAAAAGGGTGAAATATCTGAGATAAATATGCAGAACTGGCAGCTTGTTTAGAAAATATTGTGTGGAATATCATTTCCATCAATGTAGTAGGAAACAACCTGTCAAACCTGGGTAAGCCATGCACTTTCAGACCAGCTGATTTCAGACTTGACTGAGGGCAATGTGCAAATGAAGAACAAATCCATTCTTTTCTTCAGCATGACATTTTTTTGCCGTGTGCTCACTTACCCTTCTGGACATGGTTTGTATCTTTGTTCTTCAGCAAACAGAAAAATTCCTACATTTAAAAATGAGAGAAGACATGGTTGTTCTTAGAGATGCTGCCTCTCTTAGCTGAGCAGTCACACTGCACTGAATCTGTGCCCAAGGCACATCTGAAAGCTGAAAACTTTGGCTGTCTGAACTTTCCTTTATCTACAACTTATTTCTCCCCACTGTGTGTTGTCTTACAGCAGAAGAAGAAAACAGTGATCACCCTGGCTACTGGACAGACAATCTATCAAATTGGTGAAATGATTTAAAATGTCTTTAACATTTGTACAGCTTTGAGCCTGAGAGCATAACTTGTGTAAGTAGAGTGTTTCATCCATTCTCACTGAAGTTCCCAAAAGGTGAGGTGTTTTCACACTGCAAAATTTTGAATGTAAAGAGAATAAAAGGTACCAGTTCAGATATAGAAAGCATCTGTAAAGTTCCCACTTCCTTTAGAGCATTTCGTATGTCCCATCTGAAATTTAAAATACATGGTACCATCTTACCTGAAAAGATGACTAAAACTGTCTTTTTGGACAACCACTTCACTAAAACCAGTTTTTCAATTGTCATTGGGAAGCCTTTTATCACCTTCCATGCAGCTGCATATTGAAGCTTTTTTAACTGATAAAGAAGGATTCCTTCACCACTTCACTGGTGGCCTTGGAGGCTGCTGATGGTCAATAAATTCAGTGAGATATAAAACCATTCCAGCTGGGACTGCAAACCTGGTGATTTTTTTTTTTTGGCAGATATCAGTCAGCACAGAATAGAATAGAATAGGCAGCATCACTTATTGCCCCAGTTCACTCCTGCAGAAATACTCTGAATAATCCTATTGAGCAAGCCCCCCACATAAAGACAGTGTGGGGACAGGTCTTCCATTATCAGGACCTCATTAACAACTGTATTGTGATTGTATTTTTTTTGTTCTTTCTTTCTGAGTTGCAAAATTGGAATTATACATAAATCTGTTCATTACCATTCTGTGCTGATAAGGATGTGTCTCACATCATTTATGTAGTTCTGTGGTCTTAATGGAAAGCCCTCTGTAGTTCTGATGTAATTAAAGAATAGCCACATTATTTCTGTGTCCAAGCACTATGTTTTATCTTTTTAACCTTCTACCCTAGTCATGCTCTTCATCTTTTAATGTTAAGTTCCCCTGATCTTTCTCATAACACTGCTAATTAATTTTAACTCACACTATGATATTGCTTCTCCTCAACATGAAGAAACACAGCTAAAGGAACAGAGGAATTAATTTTTATCATGGGGTTAGAGGCACTTTCAGTAATTATTTATAGTCCACTTCATGGCGGAACATAACTGGAGAAATCAAAGTGTCCTGCTTTGTTCATTTTTAAGCACTAATATATCTTCTAGCAGCAGAGTTTGTTGTATGACAGAACACATTCATGATGAACTTCAACTCAAGACCAGTGGTATCCACCAGAATCCTTCCATTAATTTAGTTGCCCTTTGTTTCGAGCATATTTGGAATATCTCAGGTGCATCTAAGTGTTTTTCCAGCATGTTTTACAGGATCATCAGTCAATGCTCAGGCAAAAAGTAGCACAGAATCCTAGAATGGCCTGGTTTGGAAGGGACCTAAAAGATCATCCAGTTCCAAAGGCCCTGATGTGAGCAGGGACACCTTCCACTAGAAAAGTGAAAAGTAGAGAGGTCATACATCCTTTGGTTTATCAGTGTCTTGAAATTTATGTCTCTGCCTGTCCCAGTGATACAGGAACTGTACTCACCCTATCCCCAGCTGTCTGAGTTTCGTGCGTGTTCCTGATTTAAGGTCTGAAGCTTAAACAATTCTTCACAGATTATCATGAAACAGAATAAACCTTCTGCCTTGCTGGTGAGCTGCTTGTGAAACCCCAGTATTTTCCATCTGGAAGACAATCCCTTATGTAACAGATAGCTGCTACCAAGCTATCTGTTGTAGCTAGCTACCAAGCTAGCTGTACCAAGCGTCAGGTGTCAGTAACTGTTGGGAATGTGCGGCATTTCATTTCGGCAATCTGTCGCCGTGGCTGAATGAGAAGCCGTTCCCTGATGCTATAAATTCAGCAGGCAGAAGTGTTTTGCTGTAGATGAATTGCCTTGTTCCTAATGGTTAATCTGGAATCAAGGCAGAACTAACTAATCTGGAATCAAGGCATGAGCCCGAGGCATGGGGCAGAGGTTGCTTTGACCACTGCAGGACCTGAATCTGAGAATTCAGATTAGACCTGTCTCAAAAGCTGTGTGCTCTTTAACACCAGGAGGGTGCTCAAAGCATGTGAGTGTGCTGAAATACACAGAGCTTTTCCTGTTCCACAACAGAGCTTTGAAATACAAGCCATAAAGATGGATTTATCGATTTATTTCTTTATGAAAACATTAACTTTCAATCAATACGCCCTTTAAATGTTCTTTCTTTGGGACTCTGAGCCATTACAGCCTTTGACTCTGTAAGGGAACTCTGATTAAGAGCACTTTGTGGAAGAAACACAAATGCAGTTGTTCTCCACTTAGCAAACTGTGTGAAGGGAAATATTTGCCGTAGCTTTGTTTTCACCANTGTAGCTAGCTACCAAGCTAGCTGTACCAAGCGTCAGGTGTCAGTAACTGTTGGGAATGTGCGGCATTTCATTTCGGCAATCTGTCGCCGTGGCTGAATGAGAAGCCGTTCCCTGATGCTATAAATTCAGCAGGCAGAAGTGCTTTGCTGTAGATGAATTGCCTTGTTCCTAATGGTTAATCTGGAATCAAGGCAGAACTAACTAATCTGGAATCAAGGCAGAACTAACATGAGCCCGAGGCATGGGGCAGAGGTCGCTTTGACCACTGCAGGACCTGAATCTGAGAATTCAGATTAGACCTGTCTCAAAAGCTGTGTGCTCTTTAACACCAGGAGGGTGCTCAAAGCATGTGAGTGTGCTGAAATACACAGAGCTTTTCCTGTTCCACAACAGAGCTTTGAAATACAAGCCATAAAGATGGATTTATCGATTTATTTCTTTATGAAAACATTAACTTTCAATCAATACGCCCTTTAAATGTTCTTTCTTTGGGACTCTGAGCCATTACAGCCTTTGACTCTGTAAGGGAACTCTGATTAAGAGCACTTTGTGGAAGAAACACAAATGCAGTTGTTCTCCACTTAGCAAACTGTGTGAAGGGAAATATTTGCCGTAGCTTTGTTTTCACCACTTTTATATGAAAAATTACTCATTGTTTTAATTACCTGTTAAAGTGGCTAAAGAAATAGTGACTCCTTTTAATTCCAAATGAATTTTTACCATAAAAGCCTGAACCTGATTTCAGAGAATAGTTGTTTTTTCAAGTATCCAAATCAGCTCAAGAATTGAAGTCCAATTTTAAAACTGATTTTAAGTGGCCAAAAATACAAATAGGCACATTGTCACTTTTATTATAAATGGCCTATAGTAAGAACCCTGTCATCAAGCATTGGTTAAGTGCTTGACAGGTAGGAGCCTAACCAAAGTTGGACATCTAGGCTTCCCCTGGCATTGACAGGAAAGGTAAATACCTCCAAAGCTTACGTTGTCCTACCTGCTGAAGGACAGGCTGAATAAATTCCTGGAAATGTCTTTTCTTGAACAGCATGAGAAATTTTTGATCCACAAACTTGCAAAACAAAACATTGTTCTCCTTCCTAACGTCTTCATGTCAGGATGTGGTCCTGAAGAGCCTGTTCAGGCACTGTCTGCATCTCTAGGAGCTGAAATACTTGTAAAAGCTTTCTGTAAGGCAAATGCAATGTTTAGTTCTTGTGGTGAGGATCAATTATTTCCCAAGAACTTTGAAGTCTCAGGTGCTTTTCAAAATTATGTCTGGAATTTTTTTAGCCTTATTTGTTAGGATCAGGTGTCTTCTAGAAGAAATGAAACAGAGGATGGACTAATGGAAACTGCTGATCTTTGAATGTTGTCACATTGCTCTGTGGCATTTTGTCTGCAGGGGAAGGTGCTGCTCAAGGAAATTTTGTCATTCACTTTAGCCAAGTCACATACATTTTCCCCCAAAGCAGTTTGTTAACAAACTTAGAATCTGCAACAAGATGAAAATAAAAGAGACATACCAGAGGAATCAGAAAATAAACGGTCTGCTGTTTATTGTGGGTCTAAATTACCTCAGAAAGATGACTTCATTTGTCTCTAAAATTCAAATGCCCACTGTATAAGACTTTATATTGTTCCACAGGAAGTATGTTTTACCACTGGATCAAGACACTTCTGTGTGCTGTAAAAAAGTGTTTTATATCATGTAAGCTTACAATAAACAGCATCAGGAAAAATAAAGACCATTTTCTTTTCAGTGTATCTTTTTTAACTCTTCCACTATTTCTCCGGTGTAACACTTTTTTCCTCTAATTTTTTGAGCTCTGGTTTAAAGTTCATGTTAATTTAGGAGGGGGAAAGGGGAAACATAAATGAAGCAGGAATTCCTTTGGGATACCCAAAATGTAGCTATTTGTGTAGATTACGATTAATACAGATGATTCCATAGACAAGGGTGTGATCTGCAGTTTGTATAAGCTCCTGAGGGAATTGTCTCATTTTCTACTTTTATTAAGCTTGAAAAATCTCTTCTACCTCAAAGGGGCACAGAAAAATTGTCACTTAAACTACTTTTGAGGTGAAATAATATTAGGCTTTCCAACAGTGTAGCTCAAGCAACATTTAAGGTTCCCCTAATTATATCACACTGTCCTTAACACAAAGCTCGCCAAGCCTACAGGAGAAACTGTTGAGTGGATGGGGAGACCATGCCAGGGTGAGAGCAACGAGTTCAGTTCCTGTATTCTCCATGCTGCTTCTTTTTTCCTTGTGGCAAGGCTCCAAGGGAAAAGGGGGACTTGATGTTCTGCCTATCCCTTTCGGCTTCCTCATCCTCGTCGTATCTCTCATCCTCATCCTCGTCCTCAGCTTCGCTGTGGTGAGGGCTGGAATGCTGGGAGGCAGAAGGCGATGGTGGCACTGATGAAGGCCTGGGGAAACTGAAACCTTCCGTCTGGCAGAGAGAGAGAAGCGAGTTGAATGTATTAACTGAGTCCCTTGATTGGTTTTATACAGCAATTTAAGGCTATCATCACTTCACAGGAAATCAGTGGTGGGATGNCACAGCAATTTAAGGCTATCAATCATCATTTCACAGGAAATCAGTGGTGGGATGTAAGACAGACCTGCTCTGCACTTAGGCTTCCTTCAACCCAGAGCCCCTCAGTCCTCCTCTGCCAGTAAGTACACACTTGTATGACAGAGAACTTCACCCTGTGCCATAAACAGCATCCTGCCCTTCCAGCGCTGCTTTTTGCAAAACGTGACTATCTTTACTGAGCCATGAAACAATCAGCACAACACAAAATCCTCCTGTACTCTGTAGTCAGAATATGTTTCCTGAAATTCAGGCTTCAATCGGAACTTTCAAAACATCTTTCTAGTTATAACGTCGGCATCTGCAAAACTAGAACCCAGCAAGTGGTTTTGGTCTGAACCTCCTCTCTCCTTTTTATTAAAAAAAAAATAATTAGTTGCTCTTTAGAGATTTGGTTTCAAATCACTTTGTCCTGACAGTGGGTCTGAGAAGCCTCTCTTCTCAAATTGACGCTAATCTGGACTAGGCAAGAACTGTTTGAAGGTGTGCCTTTAAAGTGACCCCTTGCAGCTCCAGCCAACATACCATGTTCTGATGAAGGCAATACCTTGCCTTGCTTTCCCTAGAACATCCTTTCCCAGCTCCCCCTCTATCTGGTTGGTGCAGAACATCTCCATGGCATTTAGCAGAAGCAAAAATTAGAAGCTGCCACTCTTCTGAGAGGAATTTTAAGGGCCAGTTCCTCAGCTGGTCTGAAGTTACATAGTCCCATCCAGCTCAGTGTAAATCATCTGAAGACCTGTTCCTGTGGCACACCTGGTAACCCCTGTGTTTGGATCTGACACCAGTGGGTCGTGGTTTAACCCCAGTCATCAACCCAGCCCCACACGGCCTCAGCTCGCTCCCTCCTGGAGGGGTCGAGGAGAGAATCAAAAAGAGGAAAGTGGGAAAGCACATGGGTTAGATTAAGACAGGTTAGTAGGGAAAGCAAAAGCTGTGCCCACAAGCAAAGCAAAACAAGGAATTCATTCCCCACTTTCCTTGGGCAGGCAGGGGTTCAGCCATCCCCAGGAGAGCAAGGCCCCATCACAGGTAACAGGGACTTGAAATGACAAACACCAGCACTCCAAACATCCCCCTTTCCTCCTTCTTCCCCCAGCTTTATATACTGAGCATGATGCCATAAGGTCTGGAATGTCCCTTTGGTCAGTTGGGGTCAGCTGTCCTGGCTGTGTCCCCTCCCAGCTCCCTGTGCACCCCCAGCCCCTCACTGGTGGGGTGGGAGAGGAGCAGAAAAGGCTTTGGCTCTGTGCAAGCCCTGCTCAGCAAGAACTCAAACACTCCTGTGTTATCAGCACTGCTTTCAGCACAAATCCAAAACACAGCTCAGCTACTGTGAGGAAAACTGACTCTCTCCCAGCCCAAAACAACACACTCCTGACTGGAGACTGGGTCTATAACTTGTTAAGCTTTCAACTAGGAGTTCCTACTTCCCTTTAGTGAAACCCAAACTCGATAACTCTCTTCTCCCTCACACTCTTCCTCTCTCTCTTTGTGAGGCAGTTAAAATGAAGATTAACTCATCTCCAAAAGCAGACTTTACCTTTGGTGGAGCACTTGGTTCCATCTCAAATTTATCTGGGAATGTTCTGCTGAGGGCCAAGTGTCTGGCATGCATGTAATACTGCAACAAAACAGAGAAGCCATTACAAGTCATAGAAATCTTGGGTAGATTTAAGCAAGGGGGAAAAAGGAACATAAAGTGAGTATCTTCTAAAAGACGGTGCTGAACAAAGGCTCAACATATTTTCAGATAAGTAGAATCCAGCTGATATCACTGCTTGTAATGAACACAGTGCTTTGAAGTGATGAGCCATTCACGACAGATTCACACCAAAGAAGCCTGGAACAGACGCTGAATAAGGTGCCTGTAAGATGTATAAAGATGTAAACTAGGACTTGTCTTGGTCAGTGTAATTCCTATTGACTGACGAGTATGCTTTATCCCTCAGGAAAGAACTGGGGTTTTTTTTAACCAGGAAAATTTACATCTTTAAGTAAAGAGCTTTATTACACATAAGCTTTAGACTCATCCAAAGTCACTTTGGATGCACAGAAGCATGTGTGACAGTGACAGAGGAGTAACATTTATGAGTTTACTGATGCCTGGTATTTAAGAACTTGACAAAAATATTTATAGATCCACTGTATTCCTGAGTTTGCAGCACATGCACGGAAAAAAATAGCTTGTTATATGCAGGTCTTATGCTATGTTGGGAACCATATAAATACCAAAGTTCTCATACAGGTATCAGAGCAGGAAGAAGTCCAAAATAGTTACAACACTCATATATGTGCATCCACTTCTTCAGTCCAGTGGATCTGAGAACACTGCTTTGCTACTGTCTTCTTAGTAGGTGGTATTGCAGTGCTTTCTGTGTCAAATTAAACCCACTACTTTGCATTTGAGGCACAGAGGTAGTTTAGGAGTGTTGAGGAGCCACAGGGCCCAGCAACACTTCGTGAAGGACAGGAAGGATTTTTGAAAGTGTCCAGGTGACTTTGGAGCACAAATCCTCCTCACTGTAGGTGTTGCCAGCAACACCAGATTTTTACACTGTCTTTAGCACCAGAAAGAGCTCGGTGTGACTGCATTCTGCTCTAACCTATTCAGTCCCTCCTTGCCACTGGAGCATGGAAGGATTACACTGAAATATAAAAGCTCTGCCTTTAGCTCCTTTGAGAGGGGAATTCCAGCACAAGGGCCGTGTCCTCGCATTGCAGCACCGTGCTGAAGGCTCTGGCTAGACCAGTGTGCCTGGAATTTCAAATGCATCCATGCCACACACCCTGCCCAGGTATCTCCAGTCCAGGAGGTCGGAGAGGCGCTCGGTGCGGTTCCTCTGGATGATCCTCTGGCGCCGGTTCTGCTGGCAGAAGCTGTACAGGAACTGGGTCAGCTGGTTGCACGACTCGTCCGGAGAGCGGAACCTCCTGTCCACGATGTAGATCCCTGAGGGACGCAAGAAAGGGAGAGGTGAGCAGGACTGAAGATGGGATCTGACCTCTGACACTTCCAATCTACCTCCTGTCACGTAGCCTTACAGATATTGCATGCAGTATATCCTTTTTAATGTTAAAAAGCAGCTACAACTGGAACATGAGTTACCATTCTGATGGAATGGAGAGATGCAGAGGACTATGCTTTTTTTTTTTTAAACTTTTAATTTTCTTTACCTTTCAGGCTGAAATTCAGCAAATTCTTCAAAACTCAGAGGCTTTGTTGTTGCTGTGTAAGTATGTCCAAAAGGGTTCGAGTTTCTGGATAAAGACATATCATTTTTATCTCCCATAATTTTTAAAAGACTGGCTTCTTAAAGAAAACATAATCTAGTGCTTTCCTAGCTTGCTGCAGAATTCACAAGTGTGGATGGCCAGAATCAGGCTGTAGGAGAGAGGCTGTGTTTTCTGTAGAAATACAAGTGTTTCCATAGAGACAGCTAACTCACATACATCACTCAACAGACAATTCTGGAAGAGAGAGGGCAGAGGTAAGCTTTGCCTCTACACAGTTTGTTGAGATTAATACTTTATTTTTGCCACCTTCCTTACACTAGGGTGTTGGGGAGAAGAGGGTACCAGACCTTGCAGCTCTCTTAATGGACATGACAGATGCAAAACTTCCTTAATGAAGTGCCTGGTGCCAGCACAGTAATTTATGTCAACTGACATCTATGATTTGGCAGAGAAGAGCAAGTGAGCTGCCCTCTGTGATCTCTCTGAAGGGTCTTAAAGACATGTCCACCCAGGCAGGTGTATCTATATTTTGCACCTGGCTCTGACCCTTGCCCCTAGGTCAGGCAAAGCTGGCACCAGTGTGGGGTTTTCACTGCCTGATTGTTAAAACAAGCCAAGGTACTTGGAAAGAGGCCCTAGTTTGGGAACATATTCAATATTCACAGAATCACAGAATCATAGAATGGTTTGGGTTGGAAGAGACCTTAAAGATCATCAAGTTCCAACCTCCTGCCACGGGCAGGGACACCTTCCAATAACCCAGGTTGCTCAGAGCCCTACCCAGCCTGGCCTTGAACCCTTCCAGGGATGGGGCATCCAGTTAACCCTGTCTAAGTAAGGAGGAAAGGACAGGGAGGGCTGTGCCTCGCTCTGTACCTCGCAGAGGCCGTGACTTTAGTGACAACTGCACCAGTTGGAAAACAGAGACAATCAGCCCTAAGGAAGCATCTGCTGAGGTAGAGGATGACTCGAGAGGCAGAATTGTCCCAACATACCAGGCATTGGCTTCCTTCCTCCTCACGACACTCCAGTCATGAACCATTTGTAAATCTTCCCAAGCAGATCATTATTTGAAGTAGATTCCTTTTATTTTCCACAGCTCTTTTTTTTTTTTTTTTTTTGTACATGATAATTTACTCTTTGTTTGGTGAGGGACATCTTTCACTGGTCTCAAAGTCCCAGACTGTTCCAAGAGAAGCAGACTTTCCCTGTTTCTTTGGAAGGCTCAGAGTGTTACAGTGCAGAGGCACTAAACTGCTGTGCTAGGAGACTCTAGACTATGAGCACTGATACTGCTGTATCCTTCCAAACGAAAGGTTTCAGGGCAATACAGCAGACACAAAATTAAAGGGAGGCAAAAGATAAATAACCTGGAAAGGGTTTGGATAAATATGACAGCTGAAATTACTTGTCCAACTTAACAAGACCTTCAGAGCTCTGAATATATTCCCCCAATGAATTCCCTTGCCCTAGAGAAACACGAAACTGAGGAGTAGCAGCATGGTTGCTGTGCTTTTTGCTTTCCTAACTCAGAGGTGATATTTTGATATGCTGTTAAAGTTTTTACCATAAGCTGCTGGGTCAGCAACATGTTCCTGCATGAAACAGCCGAATCCAGAGAGGTTTGTGGTTACACTGGGGATGCCCATCACAGTACACTCAGCTGCAGAAAGAAACAGGCAGAAAGGTTTCAGGGCAATACACCTGCAATGGTTTCACCTTGAGAGAAAGAAACCCAAAAAATAGGCAGACAGAGGGTCCCACAACACTAGAGCTGCTCTGAAAATGTCAAGTGAAAACTATAATAATGCTTTGTTGTGAATTCTGACAAACCAAGAAAAGATAAAAAGAAATTTTAAACACAAAATTCACCCTGTGTTTGCAAACATATGTTTGAGTTTCAGAGCAGCTAAACTGAAAACTTTCTGGGAGTGCAGTTTTGAAACAGAGAACCCCAATATATGGTCAGGACTATCTGGATTTTAAACTGGAGCCTGAAGTACACCTATGTTCATTAGTTGTTCACAATTCCTTACAAAACTGAATCTCCTAGGAGCATGAATGTATTTAACTTCTCTTTTTTGATATTCATTGTCTGCAAACAGGTCTCTACAGCAAGAAAAAAAACCCAAACAAACCGCCCCAAAGTAAAAAGCTGACCCCAAAACAACAAATCCCATCATTAACTCAGGACTGCATTCACAGTAGATGTGGAGCTAATTTTATAAAATCAGAAAATGTATGCATTTTTTGTAGTTTTTTCTGCCATAGCCATGAGTAAGGATAACTGCTTACCCTCCTTAAAGAGGTTTTGCCAAACCTGACCTAAACCAGTATGCAGACTCTAGTCTCAGAAAAGTGCAAATGGCCTTCATCTACATGGCCTTCATTCACATGACAATAGAACTGGGGTCTATAAAATAGTTATAAATCTACCTTAAAAAAGCACTCTCTGTTTCTGGGAGACTTAAATGAGTATTGACAGAATATTTTAAGTCAGAATCTATATACTCTCTGCATTTTTAGAAATTTCCAGTTAATTCAATGAGATTCACTACCACTGCATGTATTTCTGGTAAATAACTTAGCTATGGTATTACACAATTCTCTCAAAGTTGTAATCTTGAATTTAATCCACTGAACTATGTCAGCTGGCAGCATCAGATTTCCTGCCCTGCTGTTTTTTTTAATATGTACATTCTGGCACACCTTCTTTTAAAATCCTTGAACCAAGTGAAGAATTAAGTTTTAAAAATTATTTTTTGTTCTAAAGCCGTAGAAAATCAAAAGGTTACACATTAGTATGGGAAAGAGTCCAGTGCAGGGACAATTTTCCAGCAGTAAGACTTTTGCATGGCAGAGGAAACAGGGCCTAAAGAGTTTTTTTAGCATTCCTGAAGGAATTGGCTGCTTCAACAGAATGAATGTTCATCTTTCTACACTAGTTAAGGGTACAGAACTCCTACCTGGAGTGTAGCCCCAGGGTTCATAGTAAGATGGGAATACACCAAGGTGGCAGCCTCTAACAAACTCCTCATAGTCCAAGGGCAGCAAGGGGCTCGTTGAAGACAGAAACTCTGGATGTAAGATCACCTGGATATTCAAAACTTACGTTAGAGGTGAAAGAAAACCATCATCGATATATTTTCAGCATCAATAAGCTTAGGCAACTTATTCACCCTGATCTTTTTCTAAGTATCTGGACAACACCTCCTTTGACCATCCATCTGTTATCTAACCCACTTCCCACACTGAAATGTATCCTGCCTCTGTGCATCCTTGTCCTGGAAACAGTACTGATAATGAACCTTTTGTTTTCTGGACAGGTATTCAGCTTTATCCTTCTTCATCAAGCAGGCCCACGTGCATTGAGAATTAGGCCTAAGGCTGTGGCAATGAGCAAGATTTGGTCTGTTGTACAAAGGTACAGAGGATTTACAAGGGCCTGGAGTGACAGAACAAGGAGCAATGGCTTCACACTGACAGAGAGCAGGTTTAGATTGGATATGAGGAAGAAATTGTTTCCTGTGAGGGTGCTGAGGCCCTGGCACAGGTTGCCCAGAGAAGCTGTGGCTGCCCCATCCCTGGCAGTGTCCAAGGCCAGGTTGGATGTGGCTCTGAGCAACCTGGGATAGTGGAAGGTGTCCCTGCCCATGGCAGGGGTTGGAATGAGATGATCTTTAAGGTCCCTTCCAACCCAAGCCATTCTATGATTTTATTGGGATGTCTCACTGGGAGGAGGCCTCAGGCAGACACAGCACAACTGAGCTTCACAGCATTCCCTGAAATAAAGGAATGTTCACCGTACTCAACAGATCTCCCAAGAATGGAGGGAATTTTTAAACCAGACACATAATAGCCCTGTCACCACAAACCTGTGCCTAGGCCAACTAATCTTGCAGAAAGACAGCTCTGAGGACCAAAGTTAATTCATCTGCACGACTCTGCAGGGCCTGGGGTCACTGCCCCACATCCACTGCTTAGCTGAGAAGTGCCTTGTATGCGGTGCCCAGTGAGCTTCAGGAGGAAGAAACGTGAGGGAATGGTTTAAACTGCTCTGGGTTTATCTCCCTGCACGAACATACCACAGCCATTACTGCATGCCCAGGATACACTTTTATCCTTTCTTAATAAGATTACCATGCTACTCACTTGAGAAAATAAATGAATGTACTCAACCAGTAACTGGGCTGTAAACTCATTTTGCAAGCTTAGTTGATCCCAATGATTCCAGTGGCATTGCTGAGGGTATTTTTCACATGCCAGCTGTGTCTGCCTGGATATGTCATACCTCTCTCAAAATTACTTTCTATTTGAACTTTACAGAACTTTTTAAAATGATATTCAGCCCATTAAGTATTAAGTCTGTTCATGTAGGAGGTATTTTTTCAGTGGTAATGATTTTTTACAAATTTGACATCTGCTGAGAAGCAGGAGGAGATGTTTGCTGTGTTATATCCTATCTGCTCTCTAATGCCTTCAAGAAGTTAATTCTGAGGCATTTTTTACTACATTTGTACACAGTTTATCCTTCCCCCCTACTTTTGTTACATCTACTGTATTATTACCATATTATGATCCCAGAGTTCATCGGAGTTAATGTTCATATGTTAAGCCAGGAAGAAGTAACTAGAAAGTGTAAGAAAATGTTTACTGAGGTACAGCCATGGGTTTAAAAAGAAACTGAGAATAAGTGATATGCCATTGTTAGAAATACCTTGGATCTGACTTTAAAGAAAAGGCTTGGAAGAGGAGGAATCTGCAATTTTATGTTCTACTTTGACTAGATAGATGTTGAGATAGTCACAGTTAGAATGTCAGGGATTGCCAGAAAAACCAACTTTGGCAGACCATGAAAGCAGGAGCTGATAATTCCTGTGGTTTGACAAGATAGACATGGAAGTAAGGAAAGGATTTATTTGCATAAATTTATTTTCAACAGGTGATGTAAACATAAGCATGGCATGAACAGGAATTCTTTCTGCTCAGGATCAAAGCCCTGGTTACCTTCTACAGCAAATGCTGAGTATCAGGGTGCTGCTCTTAAGAGAGGAATCAATACTCCAGAAATATTTGTGCTCAAATCTTGGACCTCCACTTTAAAGCAAGTGAATCTATGACAGGGTTTTACATCTGGGTGCAGATGACCCATGACACTTCCTTGATTTCAGGAGTAGCAGCTCCTCACTCAGTGCAGGAGGCAGCAATGAAAGCAACTCCCTAACCTTGGATTTCTAACTTGAAATTAGCTTGGCCAAACAGCACCTGAGGATCTCTGTGCAGTGACAAGCTGTTGTTCCTGCAAAGGGAGGAAGAGAGAAGTAGCACTCTAGGAGTATAACACCACCTATCAAGAATTTAACTGCACTCCCCATATTAACAATCCAGACTGAGAATGTCTAAAGAAATTCCATTTTGTATCTAAAAGGAGAAGGCCAGGACGCACCTTCACGCGGTCCGTGCGGTTGTTGAACAGGCCAATGCGCCGGATGGTGTTGAGGATTGGGTCATTGCTGTCATCAATCATGTTGTGGGTGGTCACTGGAGGCAGAGAGTGTCTCTGAACACAGAAAAAGGTAATCCATAAGTCAGGCAAACTCTTGGCAAACAGCCCTGTTGCCATTTCCTAAGGCTACTGGAAGACAGTGGTGGATTTTGTCATTGATGTGAATAGGTGTAGTTTACCTCAAAATAAATGAACTTGTACTAACTTTTAGGAGGACCCACCATTTAATTTTGAAGATTTTTAGTCAATGTCGTATTTCCTTAGAGTTTGATTTTGCATATTTAATAAAACTGGAAGAATCCAGGCTTCAGGAACAACTTAAAGTTCACAATTCGTGCAGAGTAATAGAAGTGGGAATTTTGGTATCATGCATGTGACTGAAGGAAAATCCATGGATTCCCCAGAAGATTAGTTTGGGTCATACTCTCATTAAAAACAATCAGAGCTGATTTTAAATGTTACTGATGAGAAGTATATTTGCTGAAAACTTCTTCCCAACGCCCACATATCGTTACATGTCACACACAATCCTTTTACATCATCACACATTATTTAGATTAGACGTTTATATAAATAACACATTTTCTGACCTGAGTTGAAAAGATGGCTCTTTTCATAATGGTTATGTCATCTCGGTCAAGAATCTTGTTCAAGTCTGGGATTTCTCCTCTGCAAAGGAAACACACAACCAATTTTACCAAATGATTCATTATCCCTTTTGTAAAGAAAATGAAGAAATGGCCAACAAGGTGTGATCTGAAGTTTGCTGAGGTCAACATGAACCTTTCCTTTGTTTTCATGGCCCTTCTATATTCCCTATATTGTGTTCTCCCATAGAGTTGCTGACCTGCCAATTAGCTTCCAAAAAAAAAAAGCTAAAGAATTAATTTCTTCTGTTTTTTGGACACAGCTTGTTTTTACTGTGCTTTCACTTCCAGCTGTCTTCTCAAATGATATGACTGAATCACTTACACATTTTACTTGGTTTCTGGTGCTTTTTTATGCTGAAGTAGCTCGTTTTTGACAGTGGATAAGCCTTTGTGTTACTTAGACATCCCCTGTGTCTCATGACTCCTTCCACCACGGGCTGCTAGTACCTTTGATTTTTTTCTCTGTGATTTGCCTATTAAACAACTATCTTGTTTATGGTCCCGTATCTTTCTCCCATGCCCTCCTATGGATGTCAAAATTCCTTACACAAAGAGCAGAAGCACAGAAACAGCACAGGCAAAGCCACCTGAACATGTGGCTCTGCAAGGCAGAGCAAAGCAACCTCTTCACTCACTTCAACAGGGCATTGTAGAGTTTCCTTCCAAACTTTTCTTTCACAGTTTGTGCAGTGTCCCTAGGAAGAGAAATAAATACATGTATAAAACAGGAGGACAAAGACAGTATAGAAGAGATTCCTGCTGTTGGAAATTAAACTGATGTACTGATGGAACCAAGGATGCAGAGGCAGACAGAGGGCTGGTTCTCAAAGCTCTTTCCTCCAGCCAGCAGCTGTGCTGATGGATTCCAGCAGAGCTGAGGATTTGACCTGCATCTACAGATGAGTGCACTGGGAAAGTCAGGGGCAAGCTTCACTAGGGATTCCTCCTAACCCTCTGCTCTGATCAGTAGACCACATGTCAGCTGTGAAAAAGGGAGCATTTGTATGACCCTAGGCACTAAAACATGATCGTTAATAATGGACAGAGAGATCTCCAGCTTCACTTGACCTAAAAGAGAGATGCAAGATATAAGAATTAAACAAATAAGGATTTTCAAAGCAAGCTTCCCCCTTCACTTTCTGCCCTGTTTCCCAACTCAAAGACTTTTGGAAACAATTGTTAGACTAAAAGGTAGTTTGTCTTAATTAGTTTGCAAAACAAAAAACTCCCTGAAAAGCTCAGGCCGAGTTTTAAGCTATCAGTGAGGCCTGTGTCAGACAAATGTTATATTTTAGCTAAGGAAGAACTCCAGTGTTCTACATGCAAAGAGTCATTTTCGTTATTCTGCCCCTGGCTGTAAGTTCTGTTGTCAAAACAGCAAATGCCCTCCAAATTTGAATAAATCCACTGTGAGTAAAGCTTCACTTCATGGGACTTTTCCTGCCTTTCTGATTTCTAAGTATACTTTGGGCTAGGACAAAACTTCTTAAGTGAAATACTAAACTTTACCAAGCTGGGAATCCATACACCTGGTTTTAGGTGCTCCCCCCCAGCTCACACAGACACAATAGTGAATGAGTGAATTTTGGGTGAGTTGGAAAGCAGCTAAATGTCAAACCACACAGATCCAAACTCCAGCAGGGTAGTTCCCACATGACTATATTTTCATAGACTGCCATGCACAATATCTATAATTTTATGCAGATGGGATAGACTGCTTTTTCAGAAGCAGAGGAAAAGAAGGATTTTACATCCCAGGTCAGCTACCACCTATTAATTTGTAAGTGCTATATTCCTTTATAAGTGCCAACCTCTTCTTGTCTTTAAATTCTGTGGCATCCTGAAAATCACCTGATATTATTATGTAATACTACTAGCAGGTGGGCTTATCCTGGAGTTGAGATTATGACCATGATAATGCTGCATCTAGTGGTGCAGAGGGTCTTTTGCTTTTCATAGAGAAGAAAAGAAGAATAAAACATTTTCAGTTTTACCTTTACTGTTATTATTGTGCCTGCATTACTGAGTACCAGAGAAATAACCATGCACTAGAGATACAACATGGAAAAGCCTTTGCATATTTCATGTAATCTAAACTTTCCTAACATGCATATATTGTTTATTCCATATGTACCTGTTGTATTCCATTCAAACATGACATCCTTTATATCAAACACAAAGCAGAGGCCAAAAGCATTTCAGAGAATGATTCCTGTGACTCATCACACTTCCAGAGGGATAGGATAAAACATCTTTTGGACTGAACCATTACTCTCCACTGGAAGTGAAGGCAGCTCACACACATTATTTTTAGGAAGCCAGAGATGGACAATTAATTCCAGTCTCTGCACCGGTGGTACCTGCTTCCAGAGTGGCAATAGAACCAGGTAGAATGTTTCCTGTGAGTCACAGGAAGTTGCTAAATTATCCAGAGATAATTTTGACAGCAGAGAGAGTTCTCATATCTGCCTACATGATTTCAATGAGCCTTGTTGAACTACTTCTGTCACTGTTTTTGTAGAAGTTTGATATCCATTAGTCAAGTACTTCAGCTGCACTACTGACATCCAGAAAACTGAGTCAGAGATCATCTGCTGGAGGCATTAATGAGATGACACAAAAAATAGTGTCTCTCTCCTACACAGTACCTTTCCTTTACAGATCTCTAAATTGGTTAGACTTCTATCATTTCATAAATACAGAACTGGCATCACAAAGAGGTTAAACACACTGAGAGATGAGCATAAAAGCAGCAGCTAGGTCGTGTGGGGTTTAGTCTCTCAGTTTTAACACCAGTTTCCTTACTTCTGCACAGAGTTTAACCACTGTAGCCACCTGATAAGGTGCACATTTCTATTTCCCTGCTTAGAGAATTAATCTGTAAATATGTTGTGTGGAGTGGCATTTTTCACTTTTTAAAACAAAATTTCCCCCTTGATAACCCACCACTGATTTTCTTCATGAATTTGAAGTTTCAGTTTTGCCACATCACTTAGTTCAGAACTACCTCACAAGAGACATCCTTTCCTATAAGAATCACAGAGCAGCTATAGTGAGGTGAAGGTTAATCCTGCTCCTGCTTTGCTTTTTTGTTTGGAACATTGCAAAGTAGCAAGGGCTGTGACAATTTTCCCTTTATAGCTGTAAGTTCCACTGTTTGGTCATGGCCAGTGCTCGTTGTAGTCCATATACAAAATTACAGACAATTGTTATCAACTGTTATTCTGCTGGATCACACAGTGCAATTTCCATAATTCTAAATAAAAGAAATAAAAAATATAAATAAAAATAAAATATTAAAAAAATATATATAAATAAAAGAGGATGTGTAATTATTTTCTTTTTCCCACAGAGAAGCTCACTGTGAAAAATGAGCAGGCAGTCTTTGTTTTATGGGAGCTCTATGGCACGTCCAGAAACAGCCAGAAGACACCCAGAACACTGGATTTTCTAGAACATTTGACTTTGTTGCTGCAAAACAAGTACTACTTGCTAATAGAATGTCAAGGCAAGTTAACTAAAAATAACTTTGGACAAAAAAAAAAAAAAACAAACTAAAAGGAGAAATATTTGACCTTATTTATCTTTCCCATCTCGTTCATCCCTAGAAACACGTTCTAGTTACCCACAATCCTCAGAGCAAAAAGAAGGAGCATTTTTCTTCAGCTGAGACTTTTGCAAGTATCCACAACAGACTGTACCGGGGTGGGAATGGCAATTACCAGAGCTGCTTCCGGACTGCTTGTCCTTTCAGGGTTTCCACATTGAAATTGTTGGTCTTTGCTGGCATGATGAAGAACACAATAACTGTAACATCAGTCTTGTGAACCTACAGGACAAGAAAGGGAGAGGAATTAATTAAAAAAAATAATCATCTCACTATAGGGTATCACAGCCACCTTTAAGAATTAGTCACAGGAAATGCCAAATACACTTTGGTTTTCCAGGAAGGCTCTGACCTTGTAGCTCTTGCTACAGATGAAGTTTTGTCAGATCAGAGATCAAGACAGAGATGTCACCCAGTTTCAATTTGAGAAATCAGATCTTCCTGAGCTCTCGTGGTTTAGAGAACATGGCTTTGGATGTGCACATAAAGTGCAAAAAAATAAAAATCCTACACACTTTCTCGCCTGACACAAACTGTGCTGGCTCAAAGGAGTGAGGGAGTGGTTTACTAGCTGAGGTATGCCTAGGCATGAGATGAGGGATTCCCTACAGCAGCAGGTGTATGGGCAGAGAGACAGCAACCATTTTCTACCTGAACCCCTGGCAAAGAACCTGCCAGACACACAAAAAGCTGTAAGTAACTTCTTGCTCATCTCTCCTATCTAGACACTGCAAAGGCAAAAAACACCTGCTGTGAATTCTGAGCCTCTCTTTCTAGATGGTTTCACTTGCTGGTTTCTCCTGGGCATGAGCAAGGTTCAAAATGCCAGGTCCATTCCTTGCTGCATGAATGAGGTTTTACTCCTGTCAGCAACTGTTTAAAGAAAAGCTAAGGGTGAACTCTGTTCAGAGCTGTAAAAATCAAATTACTTTGAATTGCCTCCATTTCAAATTTTAGATAAACAAATATGCTATTAGTGTGCCTTCTCTCAGACTGAAATAGAGGGAAATGTACGGCATAAAATAACCTATGGGAGTCATCTATCATGTTAATGTTAATTAATGTTCTTCCCTTCCCTCTCTTCAAAGCAGGTTCCAAGTCCATCATGCCACGATCCCAGTGTGCATTAACAATCCCTCCCAACATTCCTATTTTATTTCTAAAATTTTAGTGAGGTTTTCAAGCAGCAAAGGAAAAACTCTCTATAAAATAAAACAATTCCATGCAATGATATGTATTTTTTAGGTACAGGCACACCACTGGGACTTGTTTAGGAAGCACCATCATTTCCAGATTTGTAAGTAGTACAGGTAGTCTACTCCCAATGAAGTTACTTCTTGAAATAATTACAGAGCAAGTGTTTGAACAGCTAATCAGATGTTGGCATCCACATTGGAAGAATAATGCAATAAATCCAGGCTGCTCAGCTTATGGGAGAAGCAACAGCACACTGTTCCACAGAGCTTGGGAAAAGTAGCCCCAGTTTCCTTTAATTTCCATCAGCCTTGCTTGCCATGGATGTCATCAGGAAGAATTTCTTCACAGAAAGGGTGATCAGGCAGTGGAAGGGGCTGCCCAGGGAGGTGGTGGAGTCACCCTCCCTGGAAGTGTTCCATAAATAACTGGACATGGCTCTTTGTGCCATGGTCTAATTGACAAGGTGGTGATTGGACAAAGGTTGGACTCTGTGATCTTGGAGGTCTTTTCCAACCTTAAGGATTTTATGATTCTATGATATAAATCATTAGCTGCAGCAAGAGATTGCTGCAATAATTGCTCAGCCAATTCTTCCCCTCCTATCACACAAGACCTTCCACATTATCAGCACCCACAGATAACAGCCATGTAAATGCCATTAACAGGTAACATGTTGCACAGCACTGCCAAACAACTAACTTCTGTTGTGGAAGAAATACTTCAGTTCTGTGAGGTGATTTGAGTGAATGAAGGGATTAAGAATTTCCAGAAAATCCAGAGGCTCTAATGGTGTATTAATGGAAGGTGGTGGTAGAACAAGTGTACTTAGGGCTTTGAACATTAGTGATTCTTTCATCCCTGCTGACAATGAAGTATCATAATTTTTATCCAGATTTTCCATATCATTCAACTGATAAAGAGTACAAAAGACAGAGTCTGGGACAACAGCTAACTGACCCTTGCCAGATGACTGAAAACCAATTAGTGTTTTTTTCTGGGTTTTATTTTCAATATACCAGTCTTTGGGACACATCTGGAGACATTTTCAATGCCCTCACTGTAGGTGGTAAGGGCTCTGCTCTGTGATTATAACAAGGCCTTGCTCTTATCTTCATTGAAGTACTCCATAAAGGCATTTAGAAACATTGCACTCATTTTGTAGCTGAGCAAACAGGACCATGGAGAACTGCATGGCTCCCCATTGCTTTTCACCAGGCCATTGTCACTGTGAATTTTAATTTAACTCAAGATTCCCATCCAATGAGGCAGCAGTACTCAGAGATTTAAAAGATCATGATCAGGTCCTAAAGAATTAAGCAATTTGCTTAAAAGGATGTATTTAAAATGCAGCACTAAAGGCTTACTTTTATTTCCATTATAATATGTAAGCCATCAGGGCAAATTCTAGAATATTATTTTCATTACTTCTCTCTAAAATCCAGGGAGGTAATCATGGATTAATTTCCTGAACTATGTAATCAATTATTTTTAAGCTGTCTGAAATCATCATATACTCTTACGGCTCAGGGAGAGAGCCCTATGAAAACTGTGAATATCCCATAATTACTTTCCTATGAACCAAAGTACTGAAAGGGAATTCTTGCAGGTGACTTCCACAGTATGGTAAGTTTGAGCATAAACTCCATGCTTTCAACAGCTGTGTAAGCTTTCTTACCCTCAGCAAAAAGTTTAATCTTGATAAGGCTTCTAGAAACATATCAGCTCCTTTGTTGGAAAACTCATATCTCCCAGCAATGAAGAAAAACAAGGTCTTGTCAAGATTGAAGTCGAGGTGGCTGAAAGCAAGAAAACAGACAAGAACCAAGTATGTCTCGAGATATAATCAAACAAAACACACAACAGCTTTCTATTCTGGAGAAACTTACTATCCCAAGAGAAAAATGAAAGTGAGACTTTTCTGCTGTGCTTTAAATTGACTGTCTTAATCTGACAAACTGCATCTTGGGTAGATAACAAACAGATCAAGATCTGATGTCTGATATCATAATCTCTTAAGCAGAGTTAGATCTGGTGTCTAAAATTCCCTTAGCTTCTGACTGAGAAATCCCAGACAGATATTTGAATAAGCTGGTTTCAACATTTCCACTCCTCTATGAAATACTTGTTAGTCCTCCTGCTTTGGTTCTTGCTTTAAATAGTGTTGGACAAGCGTTGCTAATTTTTGAAAAGTAAAAGCATACCCATAGAAATGACCTCGAATGAACTCTTGGATCCTAGCCTTGTACATGGAATGCAAATTCTGAAACTCATGCATTGCTGAAAATTTCTTAATGTTCAAGCCATTTGGGGTGACAACATCTGGAAAAGCAGAGAAAAGGCAGAGGTAGACATCTTCAGAGTCAGAGAAATCTTTAAGGAAAGAACCAACGTGTCTCTCAGCTTTATGTGAACAGGTTATGTCTCTATGTCACTCATGGGGAGGGAACAGCACTGCCTCCACGAGGCTCTTGCACGTGGCTCTCCACTATCTGCAGCATCAAAGCAGCTTTCACCTGTCCTCAACACTGGGCAGACCCTGCCCTTTTGTCCTGTCAAGACTCCAGTAATGTCTCCATTGAGCTGTGTGTCTGTTGTGCAATTTGCCCTTTACCTCTTTACCCTTGACATCACTATTGCCTGTTCTATCACTACAGATTGAGAGCCTCTGGAAGCAGAGACTGTGCTGTACTATGCCCTTGTTTACTGCATGGCACAAGAGATATCCACTCTATCAAAACTTCTGAGGATTTATCAAAAAAGGGAGCATTTAAGAAACGTTTTTAAAACAGCCTCTTTCCAGTAATCTGCTGCATTTCTCCTAAAAACAGCCTCAGAACAGTACGCTTTACATTTTTACTGCTGCTCTTCTCCAAGATTCTAAAGGATCTTACAATTAAAATTTGTTCATTTCCAGTGTTTTGAAGGTAAAGTTGTAGGATATACTCAGAGGACAGACACTGAAATTCAGTCACTCGTAGCCTTCCTGGTAGATCATAGCAGCTACTCAAAGGCTTGCCCTAAATCCAGTCCAAGTAAATGGAAAGAATGCCATTTTCTTTCCTTTGAGCTGGGATATGAATGGAAAGGAAAGGGAAGGCCAGTTCCTCAGCAGATGTATTTCATGGCAGCACAACTGACTGAAACAGCCCTATGCTAATTTATGATACCAGAGATTATTCAAATACAAACAACCCCCAAAGAAGCAAGAAGCACTAATTGTTAGGAGATGCAGTGGTGTAGATTTCATCTTTGTTCTCCTGAAAAGCATCATAACCGTGAACTGGAGTAACTCTAAAGGTCCTGTGCAACATCCAAAGGCCCTTCAGTAAGATATGATTCCCTACAACACGTGGTTCCTGCAAACCAAACAGCTCCTCCTGGGATCTCAGTGCTCATGGTTAATCCTCCCGTACACCAGGGTTACTCCTGGGAGTACAGCCTCTTGCTTGCCACTGGTACAGGTCTTGGACATCACTGCTATCGTGGTCCTTTGGCCACTGGTGCCTGACACTCACTGTCCCCACCACTTCCCCCATCAGTAGAGGTTTGCCTGTCTAGCACTAACATTCTGACAATGTAAAACTGTCTCTTATTTCTGTCCAACCTATGGGGACTTCTTTAAAACACCTCTGGCTCTTCTGGTTGATTCCACATCCAGGTGATCTTAAAATAAGTACAATCAGTTCTCTAATATGCTGTCCAGTCTCAACTTGCCTGACATTATGCAAATGCCACAGCCATTTTTAATTACTTCCTTGAAAATTACAGTCTGCTTCAGCAATAGATGTGTTTCCCTGCCATGTAAGTGATCTCTGATTAAACTTTCACCTGTAAAATATCCTGAAACACTCTAGGTTAAACAGCAACAGATAAAAATATAACCTTTAATGGTAACCATGAAATAGATAAAGTCTTGATGGATCTGTTTCTGGAATACCACATTTGAAACTAAAGACCAGGAAATCTTTACTTATTAGGTACTTAAGATTTGGGTTTCAATGACAAAATAGTCTTGGTGGACCTGACAAGAGAACTTGTGCTTTTGCCTTCTCCTGCCCATCACTTAAGAATTCTCTGAACAAAGACCTATGGGGGGAGGCAACAGAGCAGAAACCCTCTCCATTGTCTTGTTCTTCGTGGAAGAACTGGCTCATGCAGGATGCAGCTTTGAGATGGCAACCGTTTCACTCTTCCCAATAAAGGCAGAATCCCTGCCCAGGTATTTCTGGCTGGCTTCCTTCCACTCTCACATTTATTTATCAGGGAGTTTTGGACACTCTCACCCATCAGCAGCAGCCTGTGTATAACCTATCCCCACATCCTTTTCTTTAACTGCAGCTTCTTCCATGAGGATTGGGGCTCAATCCGTCTCTTGCTCAAGGCTTTGAGATCCATGACAGACGTGGTGGCCCAAACAACCCAGTCCACTATTTCTGCTCAACATGCAGAATATTCATATTTTGAACGTGTGAGGGAGGAAGTGACAAAAGAGAACTTGGTCCCTATGCTAACTGGTTTGGGTTTATTTTGTTGTTGCTGTTTAACGAATTAATGGCATTTTTGTTTGAAAAATCCTCCCAAGTAGGACAAATCAGAATGTTTTGACTTCTGTATTTATAGGAAAGAAACTGGCATTGATTTAAGTAATATTAGCACAGAATGATGTTTTCTCTTGGTAGATCACTAATATTCAGAGTTGACTTGTACTTTTTCTGAGTTTACTTTTATGATTTGGATCAAATATATACAGGTAGGAAGCCTAGATCTAGAACTCAACTGATACCTGAGTCTCTTGGAATTTTGATTCAAAGTCTTCTCTACTGCTAATGAGAAGTATGTTTCAGATCTGAGTGAAAACATTAGAAATCCCTTAACATCAGTTTTCAAATGACAAGAATATAAGTTATGATCACTGACAGGATCTTGTTGGATATGTCAAAGACACTCAAGCTTTTGACAAATATGGTTTGATAAATTGTTGATGACATAACAACTGTGACAAGTGGGATCAGCATAATGCAAGCAGTCACTCTGCCAGGTCTAGGCTGGCAAATTGGCCTTTGTCCTGCTGCAAAAGTTCTCTGTGCAATCAGGTTTACTAAATTTTAAAGGGACTTTTCCAAGTGATGAGATTTATAATTTAAATTATGATCCAAATTTGATGTTAAAGAGGAGTAGCAGAGACAGCTCAACTTAGCACATTTCTGAGTTACATTTAGCTAACAATTTGGTTACAAAGTTTATGTCTCAATAAATGCAAATAAAAGTTAATTGTGCCAGTTCTGCATCCCCCTTTAAAGGGTTTATTTTAAAAGTGGATTGAGAAACGTACACATGCTTTCAGTATTCATGTTCCTTTGCGGAATTCAAGCTCAATGACCTTGTGAAGGATTGCTGGACTTTCCAAACAATCAATGTCTGTGCAGATTTTACAACTTCAGAGAGAATAAATAGTGTGAGAATAGGCTCCTCCACACTTTATTTGTGGTCTTGGATTCAGAGAAACTATTAAAGTACTTATTCCCATCAGAGGATACTTTCCACTTACAGTTGTCTCTTAGGATTTGGGGTGGCAATTCCTACTGAATTTCTTTCTAGCTATGTCAACATGAAGCATGACATGTGTCAGTAATTTTTTAACCCAAACATTAAGTATATTTACTTGGTTTCTTCAAAGTTGCAAGAATAATCACAAAAAGCTCAGGCCTGTGAATCTCTGTGCATGGAATTTTCTTCAGCTTCAACTGATGTTTTATCTCTGAGCAGTCTGGAGATTTTCTTCCCCAAATTAAACTGGATTCAGACACATTTCAGTCTCCTAAAATCCCAAAACACAGACTATGATTTTCAAGGGTAGCTGTTGTGGGGAGAAGCCTCATGCCTATGTAAAACAACTTCAAAAGTCTGACTTTCAGAGTACTCTGCACTATGTAAAAACCAAGACCTTTCAGAGATATCCCAGTTTAAATGACTGAACTTCAGTGACTTTTAAGACATGACTTTTATCCTTAAAATAAAATGAGAAAGATAATCTAAGTCCACCATCCTGTTGACATCTAGTCAGGAATGAGGCAAAGGATTCCATGAACAGCTCTTTTGTTCTGGTTCAGGAACCACAGTGTGGCTTGAAGCATTGAAGTTAACCAGGATAACAATCCCAAACTATAACTGGCACTGCAAATCAACTAAAAGCTCTACAAAAAATAAGAAAAACAAAACAAAACAAAACAAAACAAAAAACCCCAAACCCACAAAACGCAAACAAAAAAAAATTAATTTGAGCTCTGTTATTTTTAAAATAACCAAGATATGAACACACCTGCTAAATAGTCTCCACAACTGTTGTGCAGCTTTCCCCTCATGCTGCTTACCTGCAGGTGGAGCATTGGGGTTTGTCCCTATAAGGCACTGAGATGATTTAAAAGAGAACTTTAATGACACATCAAACTGGGATCAAGACCTTACTCAAAACCCATGCATGAAACAGGACAAGGTTTCTAAGTTTCAAATTTACTAATATCAAGGGGGAAACCAGACAAATTATTGGGTGCACAACTGTTTTTCAAACTCTACTTGTTGGCCTAATAGAAAATATTTTATCTAGATGATGCTTATCATGGTTCAGTTCTAAAAGCACGGAAACCCTGCCACAGACAAAATCCCTGAAGGTGAGGAGTCCTGGCAGAAAAAGCCTAACATCCATGGAAAATTGGTTAATCCCTGTAGCATAAGCCAGACATGCCTGTGCATGTGTCCTTTCTCCTCACGTTTGCATACCTGTCTCTGTTACGTTCATTCAGTCTAAGGAAATGCAGGCATTCGGAGGAAATACAGTAAAAAAAAAATTATTCAGGTCTTACCAGGGCTTTTTTTAAGCATATGTTCTGCTTCTGTAGCTGTGATCTGGGAGACTGTGGTGAACACGTGGGCACAGTGCACAGATGCCCGTTCCATGCAGTACCGATGGTAGATCTGCCTCTCTCCAGCCTCCTTGTCAATGTCAAACTGTCAAATAACAAAACAAACCAAAAACACACCTGTGTGAGGTGACCATCAGACTGTCTCCCCCAGGGAAGGTTTCCCCTGCTAGGCTCCGTTTCCCCAGGGAATGAGAACCATGTGGTTATGCTGCTGTTTTGTCATTCTGGTTTTTGAACTATGTTATCAACTTCAGAGAGTTTGAAAGAGCAAGAGAGCTCTCAGTTCCTGCTTGTTCCTGAAAAAATGGCAGCTCTGCCATGGAAGGAAGCTTAGATGAATGATCTCATAAAAGGTAAGGATCTGTGGAATTTGGCCTGCTGGCTGGCAGTATATCATGTTGCAGCTTCCCTGGGCTTGTTGGAAAGCTTGGGAGAGCAGGGGGGTTGCTGGTAAGCGAAGGAGAGAGAAGAAAAAAGGAATGGGGATGAGGACAGAACCTGGAGACTTGGTAGAATGGTGGAAATCACAGGCAGGCAACAGAGAAATGGAGCTGTGGTGGAGAGGCAGGATATAAAGACTCAGTCACAAATCCCAAGGGAAAAAAGAAAATACAAAATGAGATATTTTCTGACACTCAGAGATGTTCTTCCTCCGACTCCATCACTGTTACTTGCTGCTTCTTATATTTCAGTTTGAACTCCCTTAATTTTTAGAGGCAGATGTAAGTTAAACTGCTAGATAAGACATTCCAACCCCCAAAGTGTTTCTAAATCACCTTTAAACCTTGCAGCTACCCTTTTTTTAAGTGAGCTTATGTTACCCTGATGCAAAGAAAATGCACAATTCCCTTGAGCCCACGCTTAAAGGTTCAAATGTTCACTAACAGTGTCCAAAATCGCCACAATGTAGTCTAAAGAAGGTGTCAATGCTTTCAGTTAAATCACAATCCTCTTAGTCTTCCGTGATGTTTCACTTCTGGAAACAGAAGTCTTGACCCCCTAAGGTCAACAGCATTGGCACCCAATGGTCTGTGTGAGTTTCATGGAGGGTGACAACGACTCTCAATGAGCTCTGTGGTGACTGCTGCCTAATGCTGCCTGCACAGCCTGATTTTGATTGCATCTGACTGTGTAACTTCATTGACCATAATAGATTTAACCCTTATCACAGGCAGGGCAGACAGCACTTTCTATAGTTAGGACTGTGTGACCCCTGCCATGGCTGGTTGCTTTTATAGCACTTCAGAACTTGGACAGAAGTAAAGCTATTTAGACCATGACCTGTCCTGCCAAGTAGATGCTTAATGTTGGTATAGAACACACTGTAAGAAATTTGACCCAATGTGAGCCATTTCAGGGAACTAGATTGAAGCAAACAACTTCTTATTTTCACTTAATAGGTGTAGACACAGATGTAGATATAGGTATCTTGTAACTGCTATGCTAAGAAAGTAGATTGCTTTTATCCACTCTAATTCTGCAGCAATGCTACACTACTTGTGGGAAAGTGGCTTCCACTACATTAGTTGAAAGTGCCACTCTAACCACCCTAGTGTGACCAAAAAAAAGGACTCTTGAAAAATCTCAGCTGAAAACTTCCAAAGAAACTAGATGCTTTATTTTGGTATTGATGATCCTCTATATCAACAGCTTTCCTACATTTGCCAAATACACTTTTCCATATAATGACCTAAATACTATGATACCATTCCTCAGTTATATCATCATAGATCATATTTTCTGCATTCCCTGTAAGAATTTTAGTGCAAGAAATACAAAAGATGATATTTTCTCTAGAACATACATCTTGTTTCCCACAGAAGTCGAGCGGTAGAAAGAGCACAGAGAAGAGAAAAATAAAGGGGAATTCATTTGACTCCTTATAGTGCCACAGGTCTCAGCCTCAAGCTTGGCCTACAGTAAACTGATTCACAAGCAGGTCTTAAATGCATATTTGATTGTTCAAACATTCTGTGCAAAAAAAGATACAAAATGGGATGGTTCTTTAGCATGCTGGACAAATGTGAATGGCATGGGCACCACTGCACAGTCAGAACTGTGCAAGTCCTTTCAAACACATCTGGCTTCCTATTGAAAATCATTTTTAAATTGCTAGCAAACAAATAGCTGGTCAAACTTAAAAGGATTTTCATTCTCTTTTCCCTTTCTCAGCAGGAATGGGTTTTAATTACAAAATGTGATTAAAAACTGAATCTGGGATGTGTTTGCTGACTGTAGATAAACATTCCCTGTAACCTTACTAGGAGAAAGGTTCATAAAAAGATTGTTAAGTGCTATGACTTATCTCTAGTTAACTTTTATTTCTTTGGTTGCATGAAAAGACTTTACATATTTAACACATATCAATGTGTATTTCTCCATTGCTATTCATTTTTCCTTCTTTTGGAAAGGGGAAATATTTTATTTTGCTCATGTGACTTTCGGCATGTTTTTGCAAAGGTACACAATTCCACATCTCATAGGAAGTACAAACAGAGGGCACGGGGTTCTCACATTTCATTTGCTCTCACTCTCCAGCAGCTTTCAGCACCAATCAGTAAAGCAAGACCTTGACTTTTGACCTCATTTATAATGTGGAGTAAGAACTGTGCACTTCTGAGCAGGCTAGACAAGCGACTTCAGAAAAGAGCCTTAGCCAAGTTGAAGGGCAGGTTAAATGAAAATTAATTGATGAGACAGTGCAGGTGCCAAATTTAGTCCACCCAGTCCTGTGCACAGACAGCTGAGCCTGCTGTGACAGTCTTAGCTCCAGAATTAGAGGCACTGTGGGGCATGGGGCAATGCGCTGAAACCAGCAGGACACCGGGGCAGCTCCTCACCCCCAACCCAATGTTCCTGCTCCCCATTCAGCCCTGCTCTCTGTCCCCCCCAGCTCAGGCTCCTGTGAACTCTGTTCCATATCCTTCATGTTCAGCAAAGCGAGATACCCGTGAAGTGCGTCACGCCTGCTTTTGTTTGTTTGCTGTTATCAGAGAATGGGAACACCAGCAAAGTCACACACAGCTGCATCAAGAGAAAAACAGATCTAAGTCAGATGAACTGTTTACAGAACCCTTTAGAGTGGAAGCGGCTCTTAAGATCCTTGAGTCCAACCATTTCTTCCCTCAGTGATATTCAAAGACTAACAACGTCAACATCCACTTCCTGTAAATTTATTGGAGGATCCCCTCCTTCCCTGACTGGTAGAAACCACGCAGATTATTAGAATTTATAAGATGACAAAGATTAGAAGGGGAAATGACTCCTTTACAAGTCCACTCTAATTTCAAGGCAAAACAGGAAGATGTTCCACAAGTGTAATGCTTTGAAGTAAAATTTGCATGTGCTGCAGTGCAATTCTGAGGGAAAATTTCAACTCATTTCTGTCTTTTCTGTGGATCCATGTAATGACCATAACATCTCATGCAAGTCTCAAAATTCAGCATGTTGGGGGGCACAGCACGTAATCACTGAGCCCCCCAGCATGACATTCTGTTCAAGATAGCTAAGATGAACTTCAAAAGAAAAAAGAAGAGAATATTGAGCAGTTATGGAATGCTGGCATTATGTTTCTTCTGGAAACAGTCACTGCAGTACTAAATCCAAATCAGCCATTCCTACTTCAAAATTATAAAGACAAATCGCAAAGTATTTCCAAAACACAAGAACCATTTGAGAGTGGAAAAGGAGGAAGGACTATATTAGCTATGTAAATACTTTTCTGAAAGACAGATAAATTATTTGTTACAGTCTGCATAGAATCTCTAGATACTGATATTAGGCTATGCTTTCCTAAAGAAAAAAAAAAGTATGGTGAAAACCAACAGAAGTTGAACCAATTCAAATTCAAACTGGAATTAAAATATGCAATTTTCCTAAATAAAACCCTGTGACACCTTTGCAGAAATAATACATAGTACCCTCACCATTTAAACCTTACCTTAAGAATGGGTAATATCTCTGTAAATATTTTGTAATTCAAATAAAAGGTACAGGTTTTATGCATGAGGATTTTAAACAGAGAATGAAATAATCTCTCTTGGTCTTTTAACACAGTGGCACACTCAAGTTCAAAGTGATTCTGCAGGACCAAGGAACAGTCAGAGACTGGTTTGAAGTTCAAATTCCTTACCTACTAAAAGGTAGAATAGAAACGTCTTTGTTTCCATCATGATCTCACTGGCTGCCAATGTCTGAATTAGGTAACAACCACTCCTTTAAAATCCAGCTTACATCAAATTTACCTCCAATTGACTGTTACCTTGTGCAAAGAGAACATTCATTCTGGCACAGCTCTGCCAGGCCAAAAGAGAATGAAATTTACACTTCCTGGCTTAAATCAGATTTCCATCAGCTGCTCTGCTGACAAAGAGGATTAGCTTTGTGTAACAGTGAGCTCAGTGACAAACTGGACAGTACAGCACTAAGTGGAGTGCGATATTGTCAGCAAAAAAGCTCTTCACTATTCATTTTCACTGGTGATTTTTAGTCCCTTTCCTTTTAGACTTCTTGGGACAGGATTTTCTACCACTTTGCAAAGTGGATTCAGCTGCACCTCCATAAGCTGAATGAAAATGTTCCGAGTTCTAAACAGAAGTTTTACACATCGGCAGAGCAACCCAAGGAAAAATGCAATGAAGGATATGACTAACCTTTTTTCCCTTCTCCTTGGAACATTTTTCCCATTAAACTCAAAGTGGTTTTTTAGTAAGAAGCATCTGAGGCTGAAGCATACAAACTTCTCCATTGTGCCAGGCCAGTGGTCCCAAAAGTCATTTCAGGTGATGACCTCTCAGATGAAATTCCAGGTTAAATCATTTCCCAAAACGAGCTGTCTATTCACCTAGGAACTTGTCTGGATCATCAGTGTCTCAGTCAATTTATGAAAAGTGCTGGTCTATTTAAAACTCTAGAGGGATGAAAGGATACCAAAACATTCCCACCCAAAACAAACAAAGAAACAAACAAAAAACTAAATCAGTCCCCTTAAATAATGGGGAAAACAATAAAAAAGTAACATTCTTGATCTTCAGCTGAGAAGTCAATTCCTCCTGAAGAGGAAAAGGCTCCACAGACTCAGAGATTTTTTTTCACAGAAATTCCTAACTTTTAGGTGTTTTGGTTCAGTTTATCTTGGCAACAAACATAATCCTACACTCACCAGTGTAAAACCTACACTGGACATGGAGACAATGGGAAAATGCCCTGCTGGTTGGACTATTTAGACATACTAAAGTTCTTAAACTTCTTTTGGGAATTAAAGTCATAACAAACCCTGCTTGTTATTGAAATTAGGAAGCGCTGAATTTGGAAGAGTTCAAGCCAGTAACCCCTAGGTTTGGTGAGCAGTCCTTGGCCCAGTCATCTACCCAGGGTTCTTCAAATACTTAAAAGTAAATAAAAATAAAGACACTGCCAGTTACCATACAAGTCACCCTCTGTTTTGTTCTTTTGGTTTTCCCTCCCTTACTTTCTCCAGGATCAGAGTGAATTAAATGTGAGTCTAGGAATTAAAATATGCACTAAATAGTAACACAACAGCGTTACTTCTGGTGGTCACGGTGATCCTGGGCACCTCAGGTTTAACACCCTAGGTTTAAACCCTTAGGTTGAACACCCAGGTTCTCACTGGAGCAGAGGCAGATAAATTCCAGCCAGTCCAGATGAACTGAGTTAAAGCTGTAAGAATACAAGAACTGTATAAGCTCATACAGTTATCAGAGAATCATAGAGTCACAGAATCATTAAGGTTGGAAAAGACCTCCAAGATCATAGAGTCCAACCTTTGACCAATCACCACCTTGTCAATTAAAACACAGCCCTGAGTGCCATGTCCAGTTGTTAAGCTGTAATGCTGCCTAAGAACCAGGATCCCATAACTGAGGCAAAGAGCAGATGGCTCAGGAAGAGGTCAGGACTCGCACAACATTACACTCTTACATCCATAATGCACCCTCCCATCTTCCAGCCATCCACAGCTCTCCTCTACTAGGCTGACTGGGCTTGCAGCCTCCCAGAAAACATCCTCTTACAGATTACAGGCTGACATGTGCCCTCAGCTCATGAAGCAGGGGGTTTTGGTAGCCTGCAGTTCAGGACTCTACTGATCTTGCATCTTCTGGCCCTGCTTATCTACCAGGATGATTTGACACTGCAGTGGGAGAATCCTGCACTGTGTGGGCGGTATAGAACTGTCTACCAGGCATCCTAACTCAGCATTTCATGGCCTGTTTTGGGGACTGGAAACAAAGACATGAGGTTTCCTCTCTTCTCTGTATGAGCTGTACACGCCTGATTGTGTCTAGGCACAATAAAGCCACGCACTTTCATTCTGCGCTGTAACCAGTTTTCTGTGATGTCTGGCACAACACATCCTGCAGCTGCATCTTTTTCTCCCCCTCTCTCAGCTGCTGCCTGGTGGGAACTGTGTCCTAACTGTGAAACACTGGTCAAATGTGAGAACTTAATTATACTTTGAAGGAAAACATTTATGCAATAGCACTGAAACAGGAATCCCAGCTATTTTACTTTGGGGTGGGAGGGGATGATGTGCTCTAAAAAAAATATTGTTTCCTCCAAAGATTAAACATTAGGAAGCCCTAAAGAATCTTCTTCACTGACAAATTGCTTGTTTGACCTAAATAGTTTGCTGCTAGAAGGCAGCAACAAGAATAGGTCTGAAGATCTAGCTCTCTATTATTTAATTACGGTATTCTAGATTAACCTCTTGTGTCTCAACTGACTTTTGGGCCAAGGCGACCTTTTCACAGCCAAAGGAGCCCTCACTAAGATAGTTAACTTTTCCAGGAAGAGTTTTAGCATCTTACAGAGTATTAAACAATGGTGTAACAGCTTGACATCGTTCCCTCTATTGGTAGCTTTAAATGTCAGTTCACAGAGGGTGTAAAGCATTACGGCCTAGAAATCCACAGTTTTCTTCCTTTAAATATTATTTACAGCAATTTAGAATAATATTTTAAATTGATATTTACGTTTCATTCCATATATTCTTGGAATAAAATCTGAATAGACATTTCTGCATTTGTGACATAGCTGATGGTTACCAATGGGGTTGGTGAGGCTTTGCAGGATGGACAGTGCCTTCTCACGTAAAGGTGTCCACGCCACGTGTGAACAGAAAAAAGTATTTTAACCCTGTGCCTAGTTTATAAATATATTAAAATCTGTAGGTTCACTCAGATGTGAGATCATTAGTTTTTCTTTTGAGTACACAGAGAGGGGTGAGGCCACCAAAAGTTATCATGAAGAGAAAAAAACAATTGCTTTGAGAAAAACAGACTATAATCTGGGCTGCTTGCAGCTCACTGAATTAACCAGAGTCAAAACAAACCATTATATATTATGCATATATACACATGAAGAGACTGTGAGGGAGCAGGAATGTCTGGACTCCTACACAGCAGGACTGTGATATTCATGCTGCATCATTAATGCACATAACAACCATAACTAACTCAGGAGACTAGGAGAGATTATTTACAAGGGCCTGGAGTGACAGAACAAGGGGCAATGGCTTCACACTGACAGAGAGCAGGTTTAGATTGGATATGAGGAAGAAATTGTTCCCTGTGAGGGTGCTGAGGCACTGGCACAGGTTGCCCAGAGAAGCTGTGGCTGCCCCATCCCTGGCAGTGTCCAAGGCCAGGCTGGATGGGGCTCTGAGGAAGCTGGGATAGTGGAAGGTGTCCCTGCCCATGGCAGGGGTTGGAATGAGATGATGTTTACCAAAACCAACACAAACCATTCCATGTTTTTATGATTCTCTGTTTCTGAGTCAGGCCAGTAGCACACAACTGCTTAGGCCTTGTCTTTGGAGGACACAGTTCCCCAGCGTGTCAAGCTTCAAACATCCACCTGAAAATTACCAACTAAGTAATTCTCTTCACCGATTTTAGCCAAGGAAATGTCTGAACAATGATTAAGGTGGTTCTTTTATCTACCTCTACCTTCACTAAGTGCTGGAATGCAAAGACCTCTTGAATTCAGGTTTGTCTGTGGCCATATGAGAAATCCCAGATCATGCAAAGTACCCCAATGAGGGCAGTGCTAAAGACATTTGGGTCCTTGAAACATTGGTTTGTGTCATGCTTTGAGTGGAAAGAGAAGAGTGAAAACCAAAACCACCAGTCAGTTTATACAGATTCCAAGAAACACATGTGGGTCTTTTGAACTCAGAAAATACTTCCTACATTTGCCAGTTACAAATTAGGCCTAACCTGAAATGCTTGAAATTAGAAGGACTTACGTAAAAAATTAAGAAGTAGGCTGAGGGAAAAAAACCCAAAGCAAACATCATCCACTGCAATTCCAGGGTATTTTAAGCAAGATGAGGGCTGTTGGTTATTTTTTCTACTGAGTTACATTAAGAAAGAGAGTTGAGAGGCTGCACCTGAAGGGTCAGATGTTGGCTAGAGCTGAATAGGTTTTACTAGTTTCCACTGAGCTTTCAGACCTGTCAGATGACACAAAGGCATTCATGCCTGGACACCTCATGGTCTTACAAGTCCCATTTCTTGTGCTCTGGAATCAACAACCAGCTGTGGGTCAGTCATAAGTGATCACAAAAGACAGAAAATACAATAAATGGGGTAACACAGTAAACAGAAAGGGAGCCAGGAGATGATTAGCTAAAAAAACCCACCAAAATCCAAGGAAGAATAAGAAGAATGTCTCTTACCTGGTCCAGATTGTTGTAGAAGTCAATACTGGCTGCACACAGGTATCTCCCAAGCAGGGTCGCATGGGTGGTAAAAATTGTGGCGACGGGAAGTTTCTGTGCTCGAGACAGGATTAAACCCACTCCTGCCTGCCACTCATGGAAGTGGGCAATTATACTGGGCTTGTCATCAAACTGACAGGAAAGCTGAAAATAGAAAGAAATATATGAAACATACATTATCCTATCCGTCACCCCAGCCCCAGAAAACTCTTTTTTAAAAAAAAAGTATTAATTTTTTTAATATTTTTTTTTTAATTTGAGAAGCCTTCTGTGTGCTTGCTTTCCTTCTTGTGACAAAACAGTACAATTTTAAGTGGTTGTGTGCCTTGATTCCCATCAGCCCTAATCCTTAGCCCAGGGAAAACATGTGCCTCTCTAGTGCCTCAGAACAGACTCCTTTCTAGAGTGTCAGAGGGTTCTGGCAAGCACAGTAGCTCACACTCCACACTGGGCAGCCCCACTGCCCTTCTTCTGGAAAAATAGAGTTAAATGACCACTTAACATTTAAGTTTTAAATACAAATTTGATCTACATCAAGATCAACATCCTTAAAGTCATAGTTTTCAATCTGGAGAACAGAAACCACATGCCAAAGCAGTTTTGGTCTGCAAATCTCTACATTTAAAAACTGTACCTCTTTTAAAAACCAGGCTGTTAGTGATCCAAAAATCACAGCATCGTTGGCTTCTCGGTCATGAAAAGGGATTCCTATGTTGCTGACTTCCCAAAATTCACCTTTCCACTTGTCCAGGTTCCAAGCTGCTGATCCTATATCAAACAGTAAGACATATGGGCTGCCCTCTATCAGCCATCTTCCAAAAAAGACCTATGGTAAAGAGGCAAGGATGTAGAAAGAAAATGTTAAAGTGAATGTAAAGGCCAGTTAGCACAATGATTTTCATCCATCAAATCTGAAGTATTTCACACAAAAAAGGTGTGTTCACAGTCCTACACACCCAGGACTTGTGGTTTTCCTTGCAATATACATGGAGCAATACTGGAACAAAGGAAACCACAATCTTTAGGAACATTTTATTTTTAAGACTTTCATTTTAGATTTTCATTGCAATATTAACTTTTCTTACATGGGGGAAAAAAAAAAAGTTAGGAATACTGCACTTGCCTGAATAATGACGTCTTTTGCTCTTACTGAACTATGCCACTTTTGTTCTTATTTCAAAATTATTATTTTCTTTCATTCATATTTGTCTGCAGTCTTTTGCTATTTATGCTAGATTACTAGGGAGAGGTTTTGTAGGACTGATGCTTGGCGCCTGTATACCGTGACATTTCTTCCTTCTTCCCAAGCAGCACAGAGGGCAAGGATTTCCACTTCCATTTGGAAGAGTGGAAGGATCCATCTAAAGGTATCTCAATACCTAAAAATCACATCAGGCTAAAAATGCAGCTTTCCTGCTTTATCTGCATTGGTATAGTTAAACATTTCTAAGAGTATTTACAACTTTACTGCCCTCACCTGCCTGCCCAGCCCAGCTGGGCCCACACTACAGTCTGCAAAGTCAAATTATTTCACATTAAATCCACCATCAAAATGGCTGAGACCTCAGGGGTTGAACCCAGCCCTGATGCTCCAATGAGCTGAAGAGAGGTCAGGTCTCGAAAACAAATAAGATAAAAGCTCTTGGCCTATTTTCACAAAAAGTACAAGGCACAACAAAGACAAGTTTGCTCCCTTTCACTCCTCATGTATTTATTTCAGACTGTCCAGATTTGCTATTCAGGAAAATGAGGTAAAAAAGCAGGGAACCCAGACTTCATCTAAATACATGCTCAGGTTGTGGCAAGGAACACACCTGACCTGAGAAGTTTGGAAGCATTCCTAGGCCCCCTGCTTTAAAACCATTCATTGTGATGCATAAGCAAAATCCAGACATAAATGTTAATAGGATAAGTGCAGCTCCTGGAAACCAGAGCGTCATTATTGGAGATCAAAGCTATATTTGACGTCCCTGGGACAGATTTGCTGCTGTATATGAATACTCCAGCAGCACAATGCACATGTTGGGCTGGCAGAGGTGGCTGATTAAATTGAATTTATTGCTGGAACAACATAAAGCATTGCAATCAATCTGCCCCACAAGTCTTCAGCTGTTTTCCAGATGAAGGAGTGTTACACAGCTTGCAGAGGCAACATGGGAAACTCAATCAATCACCTATGAAAATCTGATAAAAATAAGAAATGGCAGATTGGACCTCTCAGTTTAAGCCTGAACAATGCAAGCATCATGTCAGTGTCCCCAGCAGACACTTTCCTAGCTGTGGCACATACTCATCCAACCAAACACATCAGTGTAACAGGGCATTAGATCCTAAGAACAGCAGAACTGCTCTTACAAAGAGAGACAACACATTGCCAGTGCCACAGCTGGTGGCAGCCCAAGAACTTTAGGAATTTCTACACTGAAGTGTGTCAATCTCCTCAGCAGCAGTGAGAATGCTTCTGTGCTTCTGCCTCTCAATGCTCTCCACATCTGTTCAGCACACATTACGAGCAGACAATTCTTCCTCCTGCAAACTGGCACCTCTGAGGGACTCAACACCGAGCCAGAGTGCAGGTGAGTTCTGCATCTCTGATAAGGGCTTCAAGAAAGGAGGTCAAATTTAGCATGAGTTGCCCTCCACCCATTTTCAGGTAACCAAAGCTGCTCGCAGCTCGCAGCCCATCAACACAGCAGGTTCCATTTATTTTAGCAGATAATCCTTATAGGAAGACGTTTATTCCTACTTTATTGTTGGGGAAACTGAGTCTCAGAAAGGCTATGAGATCACACAGAAAACCCTGGTTAAAAATCACGTTGGAGAGGGAGATGAATCCACTCCTTGTGTTGTGGTTTAACCTCTCTTCCCAGGGAACTGACAGCTGGTTGCACTGAGCTGAGGAAGTGGATTCTTTGTCAGCTGGTTGCTTTCCTCAAGTCCCTTTCTGGCTTTCAGCTCAATATTATGCTACGTTAGAAAAGGGAGAGCTAATGGAATGCTCTCCTCACTCCCATGCAAGAATGTGAAATGTAAGGGCTCAGTCAAAGTAAGGTCATATTATATCTACTAAAATCTCACCGTGCTTAGAGACCAGATAAATAAGTCATTAATCCCATTAAGCAGCCTTGCAGATAAATGACTGTTAAAACCCATAATTGGATGAACTGGTTCTTCCTCAAAAATAACCTTTAATGAATTGACTCTGCTGTTCTAACAGTGGATTCCGAGCCTTTCCCATTGTGACATTGACCAGGACTGCTGTGTCAAGTGGAACGACAAGAGCATTAACTCAAACTTTAATCTCCTCAGAGTCAGATTTGTTGCCCTGGGAAGCAGCAGCACATCTGATTTACCTGACACCCTTGGCTTTCCATGGTGTCCATTGCCTTCTTAACTGCAGGGTTTGGAGGCTCACAGAATTCCACCTGAGTCTTCACATTCTGCTCAAAATAGGGGCCAATCAGGAAATAGTTTTCGCCCCATTCATCTGCCGTGGTTTTGGCTTTTGTCTGGATCACAGTGTAAATGCCTCCCACTGCAAAAGAAGATCACAAAGAACAGAAAGTAGAAAGGGGCACAGGCCACAGATCTCTGTGCTAAGCTCCAACCCACCTGTGGATCAGATACACTGCTAGTTAAATCCCTTCACACATGGAGATTTTAAGTGAAATCCAGCCTGAATGGAATAAACAGAAGTTCGGTCTCTTAAATGGTATCAGAGCTTCACTGTTCAGTTGAGGGATTAAAATCCTGGGCCGCATACTTCCACTCTCCCATGTCTGACCTGGATTCTGCTGCATCCCAAGCACAGCCTTCTGCTTTTGTTTTATTGCTGCAGTTACAATTTTCAAACATATTTTTCATCATGGGGTAAGAACCGAGCTTGTTTGACACAAATCACTAAGAGAAGTTGAGGAACTGATGGATTTCATTGACTACTGACTATAAAAATGGATTTAAACCAATATCCTCAAAGCATAAGGAGTCTTGTTCCATTATCAGTCTTGAAGAGTTGTTAAAGTTGGAATGAATGTAGCCTACACTGACAGTATAAATGTCTGTAGCATCTTTCACCAAAATATTGTCTGCTTTAAAAACAAATGCAGAATTCGAATGTTTAAGAGAACCCAGCAGCATCCCCTGCCAAGTCAGTACAGATCTATCCAGTCTTGCACATGGTGTGCAAGAGTCCCTTAGCTGCTCTTCCTCACAGTTTTCCACAGCCAGCCCTGGAATTCACGCACTGGCCAGGCAAAACCTCCCTTTGCCACAGCTCCCAGGGTGCCAGGCAGTGCAGGACACTGCATCACCACCAAGTCAGAAGAACAACAGTGCATGCTGGAATCCAGCAAGGGGGAGGGATGGCAAGGGAAAAGGAAACCCGAAGCCAAGCAGCTGCTGCACACCAGAGACGGTGAGCGTAGCTCCAGCGTGGTGGGAGAGAGGAAGCTCAACAGGTACAAAGAGCAAAAGTAACACCAGGGAAGGGATTGGTGTTCCTACATCAGAATTTCTTCCTCTGCTGAATGTTGAAGCCTTGGAAATCTCTGGCAGCACTCCAGGCAGGGAGACAGTGCTACGGCTTCCAGCAGTGACATCAAAATTACCTGTGGAGTCAGTACTGAAAGCTGCCAGGGATTGAGAGGTGGCACTCCAGGCTCACCCTTTTAAAGCTATTGGGATATCCAGAGGTGCCAGTGTACCACATCCAATTGAATTAAAAACCTTGAGAGGTTACCTAATTATCCTTAAAAATCTGCCACCGCAAGGTACAATACAGCAGCCGAGGTTGCTCAGCACTTTGGGAGATTAGTTCCCAGATTAATGAAACTGTATCCCCTGACAACTACAGAAAGCCTTCTGCAAAGCCGGGTGCCTTGCAGCCCTGAGNAAGGGAAAAGGAAACCCGAAGCCAAGCAGCTGCTGCACACCAGAGACAGCGAGCGTAGCTCCAGCGTGGTGGGAGAGAGAGAGGAAGCTCAACAGGTACAAAGAGCAAAAGTAACACCAGGGAAAGGATTGGTGTTCCTACATCAGAATTTCTTCCTCTGCTGAATGTTGAAGCCTTGGAAATCTTTGACAGCACTCCAGGCAGGGAGACAGTGCTACGGCTTCCAGCAGTGACATCAAAATTACCTGTGGAGTCAGCACTGAAAGCTGCCAGGGACTGAGAGCTGGCACTCCAGGCTCACCCTTTTAAAGCTATTGGGATATCCAGAGGTGCCAGTGTACCACATCCAATTGAATTAAAAACCTTGAGAAGTTACCTAATTATCCTGAAAAATCTGCCACCGCAAGGTACAATACAGCAGCCGAGGTTGCTCAGCACTTTGGGAGATTAGTTCCCAGATTAATGAAACTGTATCCCCCGACAACTACAGAAAGCCTTCTGCAAAGCCGGGTGCCTTGCAGCCCTGAGGAGCCGAATGACAGAGCTACAGTTTTAATTATGCTCCTAGAAAATAAATTGTTCACTTAGCTTCTTTTTCTCTACAGATATCCCATTTGTTTTGAATGCTGGAAGGATCCCTAGTCTTAATATTTTCATGTCGCAGGATTCTAGGTATTTACAAAGAAAAAAAATGCAGTTCCAATCTACCAGCTTGCTAAGTAGAATCAGCACAATAAATTGTTACCCTTAATAATTCAAGACCTAAGAAGACAAGAATCTTACAGACGTCTATTCCTAAATCAAGCTCTCAGTTCAACAGTTTCATGTCATATAGACATGGAACTGCAGAAGGAAACCTATGCATAAGACTATTATTCTCCCCTTCAGCAGGACAAGAAAGCTTAAGAAACTAATTTAGAGTCATCATATCCTTCCATGGCTGCTTTGGACAGGGATTTAGAGAAATCTTAGATAAATAACACCGTATTTTCCCTCCAAGTTCCTCTGCTCACAAGCTGAGAGAGTCTATTTGAATAGCTTGGATTCAGACAAACATAAAATTTTAATTATATGACACAAGTCAGAACATTCAACCTACAAGCAATAGTTACGATAATACATCTGTTTTTATGGGGTGGTAAATCCTCATAGGAGCATAAGGGGCTTCAATCCAACATGGATAAATATGAGGCTTAGTAGAAATCTTAGTCATGAAACTGGCTGGTTTGAATTGGCAGGGATAAAGAGCTCAGAATGAGGGAAGATTTTAGTGCAGAGCAGCCTGGCCATCCGGGAAAAAGAGAAACTATGACTTGCAAGATGAAAGACACAAAATAACATGATAAAGTTGTATATTCCTAGAGTGAAGCAAAGCTCCTTCCCCCATCACAGGAGCGTGGATCAGCCTCTTCCATACTGCAAGGGGTTCAACACTGGGACTGGCAACGCAGCTCAGTCTCCACAGCCACGGATTTGAAGAGTAAAGAGGAAGCTGCAGCTCACAGGCTGGGTAGAGCCTGGAGCTTTGTTTTGCACAGCCAGCAGCTGAGTGTTCCTTTCCACAGGGTTATCCTTAGGATCTCTGTGTGCCCTAAAGGGCCACAGATGTATGGAAGGCCTCCTATGGGGGAAATACTGGAGAGCGTGCTGTGCCCTGCTGTCGTCATCTGTTGCACAGCAAGGTAAAAAACAAATCAGGGCACTGATTTGCCTGAAATGCAATGAAAAGTACTTATGATAAAATCCAAAGAGTACATTTTACAGGCTGTTAAAACTCCTTAGAAGGTAACTGTGATAAAAGCAGCATTACCTGGCCCCCAGACTTGCTTTTGTCTTCCCTGTTGCTGTGGAAATATGACTCACAAAACATGTCCGTGCCTGAGCTTTAACTGACAGCGGAGGGAAACTGCAAGTGAAACTATGCATGTGGGAAGTGTTGGGTATAACTTAAAAAAGACAACTTGAGAAGAACAGAGCAATGTCTAGAATAATGTATTGACTTTTGAAATTACACTTCTCCATAGCAAACTCAAGGAACACATTATATATCTTTAAGAGATAGCTTCTATATGCTCAGTTGCTTTGAATTCCCTGGAAATACCTGTGCCAGTAAGCAAAACATTACATATCCTACTGAGTAACAGAGCAGGGGGTTACATAACCACCTCACAGAATTCTCAAATTGCTTCAACAATTTGGTAAACCTTCTTTTTCTTCTCTAATACGATGTTTTAAGGTCATACTATAAGCAGAAAACCTTTCCAAACAACAGGGATGTACCAAAATGTTGCAAGTTCCTCTTTGCTACCTCTCAAGTTTTGTACTTTGAAACAGGCTTAAAACAAACAAGAAATGACAAAATGGGAAACAGATAGAGAATCAGTAGAGACCAGAACAAGAGAACTGCTTTGGAACATCACAAACACGGGAATTAGCAGTAAAATGTTGATACAGGGATAGTGTTCTGATCTTCAACAAAATGCATTATTCAAATATATTAAGTTTTAGTCATTTTAAAATGTCCTTGAAAGGAAAATATTTCTACTATTTCTTTTTAAAACATGCTTTTAACCTTTCCACCAATAAATGAAATCAAGTTTAGAAGGAAATAAACAACTAATCTTTTCTGCCATTTATTTCCTTTCCATTCTTCCTCTTTTTTTTTTTTTTTAAGGGAGAAAATAAACTGCTACAGAAAGGGGAACTAAAATGTTTGGGAAAGAAGGAATTTTTTTTTTTAAATTTAAGAGATGTTTGACAGTTTTTTAGTGACCTCTTCAAAAAACAGAAGATGAAACCAAAATACTTTCTCAGAAAATATTCCATAGAATTATTTTAAAAGCCTGAACGTTTTTATCTACATTACTACGACTAGGAATTTGTCTAGAGGAGTTCTCTGCATCACTCCAGCATTTTCTTCTTTCCTTGGTTCAAGTCCTGCTGCATTATTTCTTTTGTACATTTAAAATCCAAGCAGCAATTAGAGCTTGTCCTCCTACCCACCTCACACTGCAGAAGGACAGAGGGAAGGAGCAGAAGGTACCAAAAATGAGGGAGAAAAATAGGAAGTGAACTACAGAAGTGAGACAGAGGTAAGTGGAGACTGTCACTGTTCAGAGTCCTTCCCCACACACCTTTGCTACACAGAGAGAGGATCAGGATGACTCCACTGCTCTGCAGCTTCTTTGCTGTGTCCTGACCCGGCCACTCTGAAGGCACCAAAGCTTCCCTGAGAGCCATGACAGCCACAGGATCCATGGGAGCAGTGTGAGCCCAGGCTGGGGATTCAAACTGACTTCACTGCCACAATCACTCATTCCATCAACTCTTTCACCCTTCTCCTCACCATGTGTCTCTGATCTACACAGGTGTGATAAAAATTGGGATTGAACTTCTTTTTTTCCTAACATTTGGTTGGAATCTTACTGATTGATTGATTGCGTGTTGAGGTACCATTAAAAAAAAAATCAGATAGTAAAAAAATCAGGTAGTAAAACATGTGGAAAACAATCAGCATCTTTGGCCAGCAGATATTTTTCCTGTGGTTTTTGGGCTATGTTTGTGGCCAGGACTCCTCAGAAGACAGATCTCCACATTCTTTGAAATTCTGACATTCCAAACATATTCTGAAATAAGACTGAACCGCTGAAATTTATGACAGATGTCCACAATTGAGAAGCTATTTCTGTGTGCATCATCCCCAGTGCACAGGATTTCACTTGGAATTGATTTGACATTGATATTCCACCCCTCTCTATAAAAGCACAGAGCTCTGAGGCTGTGCTTATGCCAAGTTTATGCCAGCACATCCCCACTCCCCAAAGGGTGTTACTTCAGCTGTGTCACAAATTACAGCAATCACCTTCTCCCAGGGAAGTTTCATCATGGGAAGATGCTTAACACAGAGGAGGTAAAATGCTGGTCCCACTGACTTCAGTGGATTCAGGACTGAATTTCCAAAAGTCCAGTTTTTCACCAGAGAAACTGTACCAAGATCTCTGCTCCAGGGAGAGCTGAACCAAGTTTTGTTTTTAGCACAGTCTTCGTTCCAATGGGGATGGAAAAACAATATCTGAGATTCATCTACCAATGACTCTTGAGCTAAGCTGTTCACAGCTGAATGATGATACAAGCTGGCTGTTTGCCCAGCATTTTTGAGCATTCTTCTATTTTCTGTCTAAAAGCTGTGAGTGGTACAGCAGGAGATACTAATCTAAATATCACTGGAATTATTTTCAAGACATCTTTCTAGAGAAAAGAGCAGATCTTGAACATTCTCAGCCCTTCTCACTAACGTGTCAGAAAACCCACTACAGACAAACCCAACCCAGGCACGAAGTCTTCAGAGCTTGGTAGCCACTTTTTTGTGCTCCTGTACTTAAAGCTTTTATTGGTCTTTATGCTATGGAGGAAAGAAACCAGTTCCTTTTTTCCACAGATATATGACCAGACCTGGCTTTACTGGAGCATGATGGCCAGGAGAGAAAGGAAGAGTGAAAAATGCTGATCCCACGATTACCACCAGATTTGTGGCACTGCAGTGCACTGGGACCCTTCATTGCCTGCATTTTGCCCCTTCTGCCACAGAAACACTGTAGATCCACTTCATGTAAGGTTTTGCCCACCAGTGAAAATCCAACTGAAGGGAGGGAAACCTCACAAAACACATTTCTCATTTCTTTGGCAGAGAACTTTCAATGCCAGAGGATTTCAATATTGTGTATGGTTTAGGTGGCAAGTGCCCTCTCACGAGACCTGGGGGAAGGGTGAGGGAGAGTGACACAAGCAGATGAGCCTTTTTAATTTCCTATTCTCTCCTTCAGCTACCTTATCTTTGCTTGCTCCAGACAGAGATGAGGAGAGAGAGCAGTAACTGAGAGGCCAGTGTTTTCCTTGTCAGAGGTTGTAACTTGGCACAGGCTGCAGCCAGGACAGAAAATACAAAAAGGAAACAGGGAGAAGTAGAAAGCTCTGCCTTATTAGAGCATGTGTTAAATGATCTATACTTAAAACAAAAAGAGAGACAACTTCCCTGTTCCAGCTGCTGACAAAGAGATGAGACTCTGGAAGTAATGGATGCTTGCAGATCTCTGAGCCCTGAGTTCATACAACCATCCTGTTCTTCCCTAGAGCTGCACCTCATGCCTCAGTACCAACCAGCACCATCAGGGAAATCCCATGGAATGCTTGCTCCCTGTGGGCAGCCTGGCACATGAAGACCCTCTCCCACTACAGAATCAGATATTCTCCAATTTGCAGGACCATCCTCTGGCTCCGAAGAGGTTCAGCTCAGCACCTGTAGAGGTCCCTGGTTACCGGTGTGGGAATGGATATCCACCTGGGAGCTCTGCTATCACCTTCCTCACAGCAAAGAGGACAATTCACCCATGCAGTCAGTGCCACAAGAGAAATGGAGGAACTACTAAGCAGCAGCACTGGCCAAGGAGGAAACGTACCCAAGCACCTGCTGATGCACACAAAATTAACACAAGGACTGGGACTCGCTCCTGTGGGCAGCAGCAGCTTTGCACCACCTCAGAAATGCAAACCAACTTCAGGCTGAGCTACTCTGACACACCTTTGCATTGCCAGAAAGGAAGAAAGAAACCTTCATGCTAAATGCTCAAAATTAGCTCGTCAGGCAATAAATCCAGCTAATGTTTATCTTGCCCTCTGTATTAGGAACATACACAGCAGCACAAACCCCAAAACATGCAGCAGGATGAAACCTCTGTGTGGTCAACTTAGTTCATCAAATAAACAATTCCTCCTGCTAAAGGAGGTGGGAAATACACACTACAAGCTATTATTTCCTAAGCCCATATATCTCCTGTGATGATTCTCCCTGTATTTTGCTGGCTACTCTCTCTCACAGTGCCCTAACATTTTCCCAGAACTGTTTATAAAAGTTAGGTCACCAGGGAACAGTTTTCACCATGTGACTGAGACATCCAATTGCCTGGAAGATATAGAAAAAAACCTCCCAAACCCTCAGTATCAAGAATTTACCAGAAAAATAGGCTGAAGCAGGCTTATAAAAGGGGTTTCACACAGATGTTTCTAGTCGAGGTTGGTTGATGGAAACTTTGCACAAGGTCAGATTCTAATGAAGAAATTGTTTTCCATGCCACGTTCCTTCAGCCCTGTTTGAATATATGGGCTTGGAAAGTGGTGTAAGTAAAGGCACTTTATTTTTGAACACTCTGAATAAAATTGACTTTATTAATATTGATCCTCACATAAAATGTGTGAATAGCAAATTTTAGCTGTGTCAGTTGATTTGGCTCCAGTGAAGTCAGCCAGAGCTCTATGGGTGATTCAATGATTCACTTCATTTTGTACATGCACAGGGAAAATCTAATGGGTTACCTTTTCTTAAATGTCTTGTGTGGTATCTACAACCACTGGGTCCAGATAACTCAGAAAATACATACACTGTGGAGTTCAGAGAAGTTAGTGAGAATTCCCTAGATTTCTGCTGCCATCTGCTTGCCAGAGCCTTACTTATCATGCACATTGCAAAAGTGAGTGCTGCATGCTCCAAGTTCTGCCTTTAGCAAATTAACTCTAAAAGCTTGACTGAAGCTACCAAAAAATAAGCCCACAGGAATTCAAAGTGCCAAAGTTACTCTGTCCCACCTCTGGGTATTGATAGGGCTCACCACCCTAAAAAGAGCAATGTAAACCAGCAGAAATGATCACAGAACAGTAATTCCAGTTTCCCCATAGGGATAAACCCCAGCAGTGCCTGTTCCTCTCACACACATTTCCCCTTTAAAGTTAAATTCTTAGCAGATTACAGATCCCCTCTCCTGATTCATCTCTATAACACACGAGGTCAATCATTTACTCACACTAACACTAACTCACTTTTTGCAGTGAAAATGGAACCTTGCAGGACTACACCTACCTGAAAGGGGATTATTTGATGAGTGAATTAGAAATGGAGGCAGGAGGATTTTTGCCCAACAAGCAGCGTGCCCTTTGCCTGACCAGCTGCAACCAATGAACAAATGAAGCCCCTGTCTGGCACCACCTGTGTTTGCAAAGACCAGTCCAAAGGCGTTTCAGCTGGCATTCAGAGGCTGCTGGTCATTGACTCCTGGGCTCTGTTCAGTGGCTGGAACACAGCTATATTTATTTGTACCTCTTCCAAGCCTGGCCTCTTCTCCACACTGCTCTATGAGGCTGAGGGGGGACTGCTAAACTGCTCTGCATCTGATCTCTGCTGTACAGCTCATTTCCATGCATGACATTCCCAAGTGAACTTGCATGGAAGGGAAAACATAGAGATGTACAAAGCAATTTATATCTATATCTATATTTTTATCTATATCTATATCTATCTGCACACTCAGACCTATCACTTAGATGTTCAAACCCCCTCTCCCTGGTGGTGGAACACAAAAAGACACAGAGACATCCTGGCTCTGCCCATCCCACACAAGCCCAGGCAGGTGCAGCCCACACTCAGCATGCACGACTGCACACCTGCACTTCTTCCAATCCAGCAGCTCTGCAGCTCTCTCCAATCTCCCTGTCAATGCCTTTCTTCTCCAGCCCTTCATCCCTCCCTCCACTCCCGTGAAAACAGCAATACTAACCCCCAAGTGTGGTACAAACCTTTGTTGGTAACTTCCCAAGAAATTTCAAAGAGCAACAAATCCTCCACGGGCAGGTCTTCATCCTCCCACTGAGGAAGCCCATTCAGAGATGTCATGGACAGGGATCTTGCCAGTGGCATTTTCTTCAGCCCTTGAGTGCTCACCACACAGGTCACAGCAGTCAGCAAAGGTCCAGGTCCCGTGGCAGTGCTCTGCAGTTCTGGTTAGAGCAGTCTGCCCGTGTGCTGGGATCCCAGGAGAAAATTATTCAGATAGCTGGGAGCTAATGGGTTTAAACTGTCTGACCACCAGCATTAAATTGGCTCAGTGAAATCCTCAGGGCTTGAGAAGCAGCTGCCGGGAGAGGTAAGAATCTACAACTGACCTGAGAAAGGTCTCGACTGTTTTGGGACCAGAGCTCTTTCTTTTTTCTTCTCTCAGAGCGAGGTAAAAAATGGTTTTGAGCTCCTGAGCCAGAGCATTCAGTATCCACCAGCACCTCAGGGACAGCTGACACTGGATGGTTGTAAATTCAGCACCGCCCCGAGCAAACTCCAGCAGGGAGGACACTTTGAGTTCACCACCTGATTTGAGTCCAGCCCCTGAGTCCTCCCCTGGAGATACACCCTCCCCTTACACCCGTGGAGCTTCCCTTTCTGCTGCCCATCTGCAGGAGTCAGAGCAGACTAACGATGCCTCTCGGGTTCCTTGCCAGGTTAAACACTGTTTCCTCTTCTTCTTCCTCAGTTCAGCAGTCTGTAAGCCCAGTTTACCTCATCTCTTACCTCCACAATTATCTCCAGCTCTGTTCCCAGGACTCTGCAGCAGCTGTTGGCTGCTCTTGAGCAGCTCTGCAGCCCTGCCAGCTTTTACAAACAGAGCTGCAGAGGCTCTACCCCTGTTTTGGCATGCACTCCGCCCCTCCTTGCACTCCTGCCCCCGATTTTCCACCTGGTTTCTTTTTTTTCTATGCCACAGCTCTTTCCTGGCCTCTGGGCCCAGGGAGCTCAGTGAGTACTAAGTCAGGGCACAGCATGCCCCTGAGAGCACAGAGCTGGGATGCTGCAAGCAGTAAACACACGTCTGCAGAGATGCTGGTCCCTAATTCGCAGCCTGAGTTCCCCAAAGCTCCCCAGAGCAGCTGCCTGCTTGCTAGATGCTTACATTACACATCTGGTTGAGAAGCCACTGAGTGTGGGACAGCTGTGCAAGCTGAATCTGATTCTGAGCTTAGAGAACAACCTGCCCCAAACCCACAGTTCAGCAAGGAGCAAATCTCCAGGTGAGATCCAGGACATCTCTGGCACTGTGGAGAATTCCACTGCACCAGCAGGCACAGAGGGAAAGGCTCTGAGCTCACCTAAGGTGAAACAAGTCCAAGACAGCTGGTTTAGGAGACAGGCAACCCATCTGCATAGGAGTCTCTTAGACATAATACATAATGCATGGCTCAGCCGAGCCTGCCTTAATGACTAACCACCCCCCAAAAGACTTGCTCTTCCACTTCCACTGCCCTCTCTGCATTCAGGGCAGTCAGACCCATCCCTGAGCTGATGGATACAGCTCACTGAAAAAAACCTAAGGGTGCAGAAAACTTTTTATCAGAGTTAAGAACTTGAGCTGTCTCAGAAAAGAGCCTGGTAAGAGGCCAGGGAAAGATTCAGGGTTTTATTGGCTGGGTGTCATTTTGTCTCAGTGGTTTGAGTTGCCCTATTTACCAGTTTATAAAGAAAAAGGCCTGTCTGAAAATCTTTATTTTTGGAGCAGCTGTGGCTTTTACTGCCTGGGAGTAAGTAGGAAACCAGACTATCCCATAGCTAAAAAATCATGTTATTTAAAAGAAAAAACAGTGATATATTAGGGCTCACTTCATTTCTGAACATCAAATCTGCCCAAGTCCCACTTCCATACTTTTCCTGGGACATTCACGCTGAGGGTGAGGCCTAAAGCTGCCAGGTGAGCAAAGGCCATCTCAGGTGAGGAGTGGAGAAGAGAGAACAAAGCAGCTGACAAGTCCATCCCCACCCCACAGGTTTTCCTCACCCTGTGTAAATGATTACTCAGCAGAACCTCTCATTTTAGAGGAGACAAGGGGTGCAGCAAGCCCCCAGCAGCCCTCACTGACTGCACAGAGTGTGATCACCCTCACTGTGAGCAACACCAGGAGCTGCAGCTTCCCTGAGGGAAAGCTGATGGATCTGTGGGTGTGGGGGCCCCATCCCCACTGCTGGCTGGGTACCACTCTGCTCTGCAGGTCTTCACACAGCTCTCAAGGCGCTGAAATCAAAACTGCTCACATCAGTTACATCTCCAGGGACCACAGAATCACAGAGTGGTTTGGGTTGGAAGGAACCTTAAAGATCATCAATTTCCATCCCCCCTGCCATGGGCAGGGACACCTTCCACTATCCCAGGTTGCTCAAAGCCCCATCCAGCCTGGCCTTGGACACTTCCAGGGATGGGGCAGCTACAGCTTCTCTGGGCACCCTGTGCCAGGGCTTTTCAGCTTAAAGCCATCACCCCTTGTCCTGTCACTCCAGGACATTGTAAAAAGTCCCTTTCCAGCTCTCTTGTGGCATCCCTTCAGACCACAATAAAGTCACCCCAGAGCCTCGTCCAGGCTGAACATCCCCAGTTCTCTCAGCCTTTCCTCATAGGAGAGGTGTTCCATCGCTCTAAAGAAAACCTCTAGGTGATGTCAGATAACCAGTGGCACTGGTTCACTGACATACCACTGTCCCTAAGCATTCAAAAGCCTGGAAAACATGCAAATGATTTTACAACAATGAACTGAAGATGTAACAGCAAAATTTTCAAGCTCCTTACACAGTCTGTGGTTTTCAGGTTCTTGAGTGTCACGTTTTTCCAGCTTCTGTTTGTAATAAGATGAAAATTCTTTCACTTTTTGAGTTTGACAAAATAATAATATAATTCCCTAAACCTTGGCAAATGAGTTAGAAAGAATGGTCAGATACCATGAGATAATTTCACAGGCACTGGCAATGCCGTCCTTGAGTGAACGTTGGAGTAACTCACCTTTGGCAGCTCGGAGATAATGAAGTTTTTACCTGATAAAAAGTGCTCAATAGCACAGTGAACATCAGCACTCCTTTGTAATCTGAGCACATTTCATTTATCCAATCTGCATGTCTTAAAGAAGGGTTGTTTTTTTCTTTCACACAATGCCATCCCAAATTCCTGCTTTTCTATTATTAGTGAGGGGAAAAGTATTTGAATTGTCCAGAAAGGGCGAGCTCCAACAGATAGTCCAGAAACTTTCATCCCTACAAATGCTCTTAATTGCTAGAGGGCAAAGGGCTCTATTTATTATATTTATGGCCTGCAAGGATTAGCTGTGGGATATCTGGGGTGCAGCTGGAGTTATCTGGGTTTAGGGCCATAAAGGAGGTCGTGTGTGTTGCTGTGCACATAGAGTAAGACAAAATAAAAGCTCTTCAGGAGAAAAGCTGTATTCTGACACTAAGAAGGGCATTAACTTAACTGTCCTCCATGTGAAGTGCAGTGAGAAAGGGACGCTCTGCTGACACCAGAACAATGTGTCATTTTTGTCACAGAGGCAGGGAAAGGTTGTGACTATGATCGTGCAGTTTGCTCCTTTTTCACCAAACAGAGGCCAGCTGCTGAAGTGGGGAGATGGAAACATACCAGAAAGACGAGTTTTTAAAATATAACATTGATTAAAATATTCCCCAGAAATATGGAAACCAGTGAGACTGGTTTTGAGTCCAGCCTAGCTTCTCATATTGTTCTTATCACAAACTTTACAGATGCCCTTTGGTAATGCATTATTCATTGTGTTGCAATTCTGCCAGACACCAGTTGTTACCCCACCAAATTCTATTTCAGCCAACAGAAGTGAAATAATTTCCCTTGCAAGAATACTGGACAATAAGAAGACCGAATTTACAAGATCTTTAAAGGGAAATACAAAGTGTGTATTGTTTTTCCCAAATTTCCGAGAGTTCTCTGGAGAGAGCAATGCAGGGATAATGCTGTGCATTCTGCCTACCTAAATCTCATTTTGGAACTGTCACCTCTAGGATGTTGTCTTGTCTGCACATTTTGATCCAACTCCTATTTGGGTAGAGCAAAGTTTTCTGCAAAAACTAACTCAGTACATCACCCCAAAGTGTGAGTTGTGGATGTTGTCTTCACACCACAGTCCTTCCAGCAGAATCACTCCAGACCACCTTTTTTCTCAGAATATCAACATCAGTCTCCCTAGCTGCAAGTGAGAAGGGGTCTGTAGGGAAAGAAACACTCTCCATGTGTGGAAATTTATGAGGAAATAACTACCTAGGACTGGCTTGCTCTGAACAGAGCTGCGGTTTCAGGGTTTGCCTAAATTAACTGTGGGGGAAAATATCAGGCATGGATGTTAAAAATGCTCGTAGATATTGAGCCAAATTTGAGAGGAGGGCAGGACAGGGGTTTGTAGCAGTCACTGATGCATACACTGTACTTGTGACACAGAGCAGCAGGTGGCACTGACGGTATTCACACGAGTTCTCCAGTGGCGCTGCTGTTTTGTCATTGCAGAGTTTAGGGAAGATGAGGGAGGGACCCAGAAGTGCTCTAGGGCCAGCCCTCACCGCCTGCCTGGCAGCAAGCTCCCCTCATTCCAGCTGTGAAGCGATGGCTTTCGCTCCTGCCCTGTGCGAGGCCGAACAATGCTCCAACTCTCCCACAAGTGGAGAATTTCCCTTCCAGTTAGAGACAGCAATGCACAATAATCCTGTGAAATGGCCAGGAGGAGCAAGGGGCTACAAAACATTTGACAGGACACAATGGATTTTCCTCAGTGACACCTGGTATGTTTTGTCCCAAATTAGGAATTTCACAGAATCACAGAATCACCAGGTTGGAAGAGACCTTCAAGATCATCGAGTCCAACCCATGCCCCAACACCTCAACTAAACCATGGCACTGATCACCACATCCAATCTCTTTTTAAATACATCCAGGGATGGTGATTCCACCACCTCCCCGGGCAGACCATTACAATATTTTATCACTCTTTCTGTAAAAAATTTTTCCCTAATATCCAACCTGTATTTCCCTTGGTACAGCTTGAGACTGTGTCCTCTCGTTCTGTCAGTTGCTGCCTGGAGAAAGAGACCAACCCCACCTGAGTACAACCACCTTTCAGGGAGTTGTAGAGGGTGATAAGGTCACCTCTGAGTGAGTGGAGTGGGCTCCAGGAGACACCAAACAAAAGACATTCTATCAGCTGATCTGAGAGGCTGACATTCCCAGCTCTGCAGAATATTTTGGCCTCTGCTGTTTCATCCAGGAGTGACAATGAGAATGAGACATCCTGCAAATACCAGTTAGCCATGGGCAAGTTTAAGGTGAATCTTTTTGGACTTGGCTTTGGTAAATTATGCCAGAGTAGCTTGGCCACTAAGCTGGATCCTGCAACTTGGATAAGCATCAGAATGCCAGCATCCTATTAAAAGTTTAAAATAAATGCTGCAATGAGCAGGGATCCCTCTGAGGGACAGGACTGCTCAATGCATAAAAGCTGTGCTCCAATTCATGTATGCCATTATTCCCGTGTGAGCAGATTTGGGAATGTTCCCTTTTGACCCCAGGCACCTGAAGTGATCTCCTGACAAAGGAAGGACACATAGCCCACATGCTCTGAGGGAGCAGTGTCCCTTTCTGTATCTCCAGAGAGGCACTAGGCTTGGGAGACTGCAAAAATCCCACTAACTCTACTGGGAAATAAATGTACAGGCACATGGCACATGCAAACAACTTCTGAGAGACATCAAGATTTTCTGTGTGATGCCTGACACGGCTGTAACTTGAAAAAGTAAAATGTAAGACTAATACACTCTTTTGCCTCTTTTCTTTTCTTCAGTGCCATGCCCTCACCTATAATTCACTCCTGTACAAAGACACAAACACTTTCATAGATATACATACACGTATTTGCTTTGATAATTTGTTTTCTGAGGTCAGCACAGTGTTTGTGTCATATTTAGCATGGGAATTTATCAGTATGTCGGTGTAACTTGTGGTATTTTCTCCTTAACTGAATGTTGCAATCACTGAGAGACTGAAGCCTCACTTGCTTAATATCAAAAAATCCCAGAATGGAACAGACCTTAAAGATCATTCAGGTCCCACCCCCTGCCATGGGCAGGGACACCTTCCACTATCCCAACTTGCTCAGAGCCCCATCCAACCTGGCCTTGGCACTGCCAGGGATGGGGCAGCCACAGCTTCTCTGGACAGCCTGTGCCTCAGCAGCCTCACAGGGAACAATTTATTCCTAATATCCAATCTAAACCTCCTCTGTCAATATGAAGCCATTCCCCCTTGTCCTGTCCCTATTTGCTCTTGTAACTATACTCTCTGGAAGTTTCTGGTTTTGTCCTGAGTCCTTTGTTTACAATAGTCCTTTTTCCTTTCTGTTACATCAAATTCAACTCTTTACAATTTGTTTTTTGTTGTGATTTTGTTTTTTTATTTTTTTTGGTTGGGTTGGGGGTTTTTTCCCTGTTAAAAAGCTCAGGCTATATGATTTCTTAGTATCTTTCTTATCTGGTGTGACCTTGGAGGAATTGATGTCAGGGCTGGCAGCAAGTGGCCACTGCATCATTTTACCTCTCTGGCTGCAAACAAAGGTTTCCATGCTTTGAAAGATGATGCTGCAAACAGAGGTGTAGTGCTGGAAGAGGCATTTCCATTCATTCAGCTGTGGAAGTATAGTGAGGACTTTATAAAAAACAGGTTATGCCATGATAACCCTTCAGATTAAAATTTAACATACTGAAATTTAACCCCATTCAACAAACCACTTGAGCATAAATCCTACTCTGTGGAATAGAGGCATTTGAGCTAAGGTCAGTGTGGTCTTAACTTCTTTTCTACCTCTTTGAGAGCCACTCTACTTGAATGCCCTTGAAGCATATTTAAAAAAAAAAAAAAAGATATTTCTGCTTATTCTTCTGTCTTTTATCTTTAAAAAACCCAAACAAACAAACAAACAAACAAAAGCCTACAGTGTGCAGAATCGAGCCAGTACAGAAATTAATTTTAAAATTATTTCTTTCCTTCTGCACAGCAATTTGCTAATGGGAAAAACAAACTCAGCAAAATGAACGGCAGTTCAACAAATACTCTTCTAGACTGACCTTCAGTCAGAGTATCAGGGACTCCTCTACTGTCATATGTGGGTAGGAAAATGAGTTTGATGCGGTGTTTAGACATGCCTGATTCCCAGTGATACTGGGAGAGCATTCCAGTATCTGCTACTGGTGGAGACTGTTGAGTGAACAGAGACTTTGGAAATCATTGCATTTCTGTCTTATTGCCCAAAATGCAGAATTAGCATCACAGAGAAAGCCATATCTCAAGCAAAATGGTTTTTTGCTTCCCTTTGTATATTCATTTAGCATATCTCACAGAGCAAGAATTATCAAAATTCCCTTCCAGAAATCCAGTGTTGGCAGGAATCCACCTTTGTGCTATTTTGACAAATTTTCTGGATTTTTCACCTCAGGTATTGAATATGTAAACACATCTAAATAATGTTGGAGAGCTAATTAAGAGAAGACCATAAAGCACCAAGTATTTACTCAGAAATCTTACTTTGCACAGCCACTGCCTGGTCCCCGTGGCTTATGTTTGCAGGTAAATTATTCATTTCAGACACTGAGCAAATCCAGCCCTCCTGAGCTCAACCTCTCCAAGAGACCATTCCAGGTTAATTATTTGCACAACTCCCTTGCTGGCACAGACTAACAACTCACAGGATAACAATTCACACCGCAATGGTACCTCAGGAGCAGTTTATAAAAATGTAGTACACCCCAGGGACTGGTGTGGATTTCAGGAGGGCCCTGCCTCCTCTAGTCTGAAAGGCTTTGGAAGTTTTGCCTTGCATAAGACTGGATTCACACACATGCATTTAGGGGAGAAGTGTTTATAGAAGAAATGCCCAAAATTAGACACTGCCCTGGGAGGCCACAGGAGCACAATGTAAGGATCTGGCTCCTAAATGTTTCTTGGCTACTGGCCACACTGACATCAGGGTGTTCAGCATGTATATTCCACTAGAGTTTGTGGCTTTATTGTTCTGATTTTTACCTGTAAATCAGGGGAAATAACATTTCTCTGCAGCACAAGGCTAACATGAAGTGTGTAAACACAAGGATAACAGGAACTCTGTGAGCAGCTGAAGTCACCTACTTACCATAAACTCCAGTTCTATTTCAGCTGGTATGAAAGTCACAGAAGCACTACAAGTCTTCAAAATACATTTATAAAACATTTCCATCCCTCTGCAGCTATGTGTTCTTTTTAACACTGTCTTACTGCTTAAACCTGCCTTCAATTCCCTGCCCCAATTTCATCCTTTGACTAATACAGAAGTACATGATTTAACACTAAAAGTCAGTAAAATCCCTTGTATCTCTGTTGTCTGTCAGCATTTACTTGTCTGACATTTGCAGGGTAGCCAAACTGACTTTCTGTTCTGTAGCCAGTATTTGTGCACCTGCAAAGGCAAGGGGGTCCAGAGCCTTATGGCAATTAAAATAACATTACTGATCTCACCCTGTGTGAATGAGCAGAGCAAGTTGTCCTCAGTTTTCTGAAGTGTTTCTTCTTGCTGGCTGCACTGCTCTGTCCAACAGCACCACAAAGTTCTCTGTTGGACCAAGGAGTGACCAAGGTACCTCTTGACACATAGGAATGTGGCTAAAAACCTCTATTGCCTTTCTTGGGATAAAACAAGAACAAAGTTTGTGCATCAGTGGCCTGGACAAACAAAGCATACAGACGATAAACATGAGCCTATTATATTTGGATAAAAACCCACAGATGTCCTATAGCAATATTGTTATTTAAGAATTTATATTGTTGATATAAAACTGTGCTGTGGATAGACTCCAAGTAGCAGGAGGTGACAGGCTGGTATTGTATAATCACACACAGGGAAGCTCTTCTACAGCCATGCAACTGCAATGAAGATACAAGACTGTGTGTGGTAAGATTCCTAACAAAAAATAATCACAATATAATTGATGTACTTGCATAGGGCTTACAAACATCAGTGGATGCAAGTAATAGCTGAAGAGCCTATTTATAAAATCTTAAAATCCCCTAGCCTGGGATACTCATTCCTATTTAACCATTTTGAACTAATCCCCCCTAACACCCTGGAAGCCTATTCACTGCTGCTTAAATTTTTTAGAATTTTCCTTCATGATGTCATATCCCCAAAAGTAGAAGTTGAAAAAAGGAAAGTATAAAGGGAAAAAAGATAGTAGTACAACAAGGTTGCTGATACGCTAAGAAAAGTTCTCACCGTGCAAACCAATGTTTTTTTCATTCCTTCCATCCCCTCCTTCACCTGTATTTACTTAGTCTTTTAACAGAGCAGATTTTGTCATGAGCTCTGGGGTGGCTTAATGTCTAGGCACTAAAAATCTTGTGTTAAGTCTATGATCACTAACAAAAACACCTGTGGACCTGGAGGGGATTGAATCTGACAGACAGCAGGTGACAGAATCCCCCCAGCTCAAGCACCAGGACCATGTACATTCAAAATGTACCTTTGGGTCTCAGTTTGCCAACCACAGAACAAGGTCTGACCCTACATTTTAATGGATGAGGATGCAGTCAGTGAGAAATCGTTTACTGTAGCCAGGTGGCCTTCAAAAATCAATATTCACCACCAGAAGGGGAAAGGGCCCACTCCCTGTTCCCTGAGACAGCTGATGCCTCTTCATACACATCACTCAATCCTGCAAGATAAGTCTCAAAACACAACTCTGAATTACTTCATTAACTGAGAATAGTGTGAGAACAAAGCCAGGAAGGAACTGTGCAAGGTTCCTGGACGAAATGGGCTCAGGTGGATTTTCCTAATGGGTGTGTCCTGAAAAGAGCAGCAGCTTGTGCCATTTACCACATAACAGCTGATCAGAAACAGCTCTTAGCAGGAACTTTAATCCATCCAGGTGTGGAAAGCCTTCCAGTAAGATCTCCACACCAAGCTAGGAAAGCAGAGAATATAATTTTCTCCCTCCTACTGGCAAAGAAGTCTGGAATTCAGCCTGTAACTAAGAATAAAACATCTCCCAAGGTCTCCCTGGGATACCCTTTGTAAATAATGCTGCCAGCAGCATCCCATGCATATTTCAGTAACTACATGATCCTTACTGAATCACAGAAGTTATCCTACAATATAACAACACTTCCACGATCTTCCCTTTTAAAAGGAACTACAAAAATTAAGCTACCTGCTTGTGAAAGTGTTTTAGTCCAATATCCAAAGCATTTTAATGCAGATAGAAAAGAGCTTTAAATTGCTCCAGCATAGTCTCAGTCCATTTGTTATGAAACAAAACTTACAGGCCCCACAAGACATGGATTTGATACTGTCTGTCCCCTGGACATTCAGGTTGAGCAGTTCCATTTTATGGTTAGTATTTACTCCATAATGGTAAGTGATTAAGAAATAAACTTTAGGATTTTGTTTTTAAATCTGTTCCCCCTCCAAGTATATAAAGACTTTAACAATCATGCTGAAATTTAGAGATTTAAGACCCAACTTGGCTTGTTTAGTAAACAAGACTACAACCACAACATTCCAGTCTAAGTCCAGAAAAAGTCTTGAATTTTGGATAATTGAATAGAAAATAATTTTGTTTTTCCAAACATTATAAAAACTGGACACCATTAACAAGCAAAGAATTTAATCCACAAGAGAGAAGTATCTGCGGGACTCTTTCTAGGCCAGTAGCATACAGAACCTTATTGCTGGCATATTTTTGGCTGGTGGCAGAGTCAAATGTCCATTCCATTTCCTCTACCCATCAGTAAAAAATAGGAATTTCTCTATCAGAAACAGTTCTGGGAATGAACTACACTTAGTGAGCACCTGGACTGAGAAAAGCCTTGCAGCAAGGTGGTGTTAGTAAAATCCCACAAGTTCATTACTATTACTTTATTTCTAACCTTTTAAAAGGACACATCAAATCTACACTTCCATGCAGTCTGTGGCAAACATTAAAGGAGAATGCCAGTGTCAGGTAGATAATTTCCATACTGAAAATAAGTCACTAGGACAACCAAAGATGCCTGAAAATTGCTTTATTTGTTCGTAAGGTTTGTGCGTTACAGCAAGCGTAAGTTTAGCTACCATGGACGAAAGTCTGGAAGAGCATTTAACGTTAACCACTGAGATATGTAGTGAGTAGAGCCCACATCTGAACACAACATGCTGGTTTTTCTATTGCTGGAATCTAACATTCATGAGTTACAGATCCTTAATATCCTTCTGGATGTTCCACAGTGTGTCTGCGCTCTTCTTCAGCTGGACCACCTCATCGTCCTTCAGCTTTTGGTTGATGACACTTGTCAGGCCAGAGGCACTTAGGACAGAAGGCAGGCTCAGGAAGACGTCATTCTCAATTCCATACATGCCCTGCCACAAACAAAAGAGATCAGACAGGCCCTTCACCATGGGTCTGTGGTTGGTTTATACTGCAGGGAACCTCCAGAGAGCAGAGCTCAAAACCCATCATTTTACAACCTGCATAAAAATTTCAACCGCAATCTGTTTGAGAAAATAAATTGTACAGAGCTGTTTTGGGCCAAATGCCTGGCAATACCAAACAGCTGATGGCAGAAACCCCACCTTCAAACCTCTCACTTTTAGTTCTATACAGCAAGGAGCTGAAAAGATTCAGACAGAGGATCAGGACAGGTCAACAGAGGGTGCAGTTCCCCCAGCTCAGAGCCCTTGCTGCAGCAGAGGTTGTGGAGCTGGTACAGACCAGATGCAGCCAGTGACACCAGCTATAAAAGGACACAGTTCTCCTCTCTAGAACTTTTGCCAGGCAGTGGTTCCTGGAATCACTTCCAACAAGTCTTCCACTTTTACAATGAAACTTCCTTTCAAGGAAGGTGCATGCCCCACACATGGCAAAGCTTCACACAAGGGTAGTACCGCATACAGAACTTCATTTTCAGCTCCATACTTGTGAGAAGAGTAGGCTAAAGAGGTCAGCCTAGAAAAACCAGCAGTAGTAAGCTCCCATTTGAAATTCAAAGTAGCATTTTACAAAGCTTCCTTCATTCAGCACGTTGCTAATTGAGACTATTTAGCTTGTCCACAGCAACAAAATAAACCAGAATGTCCAATTAGCACCCACTTCTTACCTTTACCAGAGTGGAGACTGAATGAACCCGGCACAGGTTCTTCAGTATGGTCTCACAGAGGTCAGCCACACTAAGGCCAATAGCCCAGTTTGTGTATCCCTTTAGTTTGATCACCTCGTAGGCACTAAGGAAACAATGAAATACAACTGCATTAAGATGTCTTCAAGCAAGACACTGCAAATTACAAATCTTAAAACCAGTGAATCCTACCCATTTAAAAATTTTCAAACTCCTGCAACACACTAAGTTTTGGAATTAAAATGTCCAAATTATGTGATTCAACACTAGAGGATAAAGCATGAAGTCTACATTATCCCATATCCACAATAAAGAATCCTGTTGTTCTCGCAGGATTAGCTGAAAACAAAATTAGCTCCCATCTAAGAAGAGATCCTAGTGTTAAGTAGAAAACCACACCTATACCTGACAAGCCCTCTATTTGAGGCAGGGGCACAATGGAAGAGGCAAACATTTACAGTCAAAGCACTACTACATCCTGAGATTCTTAGCCAACATCTACACACACTTTATCCCAGTGAGTGTATACTCATTTCACAAAAGACTCGGCAACATGTAGTCAGCTGTACACAAACTCTCCTGCATCCATGAACAGAATTTTCCCCAATTCCAACACTGCTCACAGACACATGCTACCTTTTCCTGGGCTTGTGCCCTTTCAACAAATTTACCCACACTGAAGAAGCTCCATGTGGGAAAACAAGCACACACAGCTCTAGGTGCTCCAGCACCTGAGTGGGTTTGTTATGCAATAGCTTGTCTCACTGCAGGATAACAAATCTCACCAGCTGAAATCCTGCATTTCTGTGTTTAAACCAGCAGTCCCACTCACTCAAGCAACCCTCTACCTAAGAGGGCATGAAAGCTGCAGAAGAGCAAAGGCAGAGTGCAGACAAGCTGTTGTCAGCATGGAATCCACCCACATTATCCCCTGGGTCATCATACCTTGCAACCACTTGCTTGTGGACCTCCTTCCAGTTCTCAGGATCTTTGTCAGTTCCCATGGCAGGATTCAGCTCCTGGAGGGAAACCCCTGCCACATTAACTCCACTCCAAACAGCCACTGCAACAGAGGCAGGACATCAGTGTCAGCAGCACTTGGCAACTCCCCCTCCACCTTTCCTAGCTAAAATAATTGGAGACCAAGTAGGAGCAGCCAGAACCACAACGGCTGAGGCAGGTTTTAAGTTTTTCTCTAGCTACAGTTAAATCTGAGAACTCTGGGAGTCAAATACGAGACCATTTTAGTACTGGCATTTTAACAAGTCAGTTTTAAGATGTGACAGCACAACTTTCAGACTGTGGAAGTTTCTGAAGTCAGAAAGATCAAATTCTAATAAAAAAGGCACATTTTTAGCTACCCAGTCTTTTAAAACAGATTTTACTCAAAACTGCAACAAGTATATAGTTGCTGTTTCACTAATCAGTATTAGGGCTAGCCTTCAAGAAGTCTATTCTTATTTATGTGAGTAAGACGGTTGCAATACGCAAACTTCGAGTATCAAGACAGGGATTTGCACCTCTCCCTGCATCCTGGAAGCTCAGAGGCACGGTCAGTCTCTGTTCTTGGGAAGTAAGTAGGAATTCTGAGTTACTTCAAAGCAAAAGCAGCTGTGACAATGACACAGGATAAGCTCTGCAGGTGCTCAAAAACTCAAAGCAAACTCTGCTTTCATTGCTGTAGGGCTGGCTACAACAACTGCTGCTGTTGATCAGACACTGTACTTTAATCAAATGCAATGGGACACTGAAGAGGTGGCTCCCTTAGAAATACACAGCATGAAAATATAAAGAAGTACCAATCTACATGAACGTTCTGCTGCATCATTTCAGACTTGGAATACAGGAACTGAATCAAGACAGAGAAACTTCTTTGATTTCACATTTTACAACTATCATTGCTTTAAACAGCAAGGAGAAAAGTCACAAAATAAGGTAAGGGATAATTTTGTTAGCCTGAATCTGGACTGCTAGAGCAACAAGTTCTGCTATTGACCTAGCAAGTGCTGATACTGCTTTCAAAGGAAAACTCTACTACAGGCTATGGAATGGTACTCCAAAAACTGAGGATAAAGAGAAGGAGCAAGCTGTAGCCTTCAGGACACAACTTCACTCACAAAATTGGCCTTTTCAGTTCAGGCTTTAATCATAAAGCCACAATCACATTTGTTAAGTATGTGTAGGTAGATTTCCTGGACTTCTCTCAATTCTAATCTTCATAAAAACACAGCAAAGTACCAGTTACTCAAGCTCAGCTGCAGCTGTTCCTCCAGAATCATGTAACACACCTCAGGCCTCAACCTCTGCTATGATATTGCTCACTCCCAGGGAGGTCAGAACTACTCCTTACCACTGGAATCACCATGCTCTCCCAAGATCCAGCCATGGCAGCTGCTTGGATGGATCCCAAGTCTCTCGGACATCAGGTAACGGAATCTGGCCGTGTCCAGATTGCAGCCGCTTCCAATCACACGGTTTTTTGGCAGCCCACTCAGCTTCCATGTGATATAGGTTAATATATCCACTGAAAGGAAAAGCATGCATGGCAAATGAAACTCCACTCGCACCAAGAATGCTCCAACAATTACCTTACTGAGTGTAGAAGGGCAATCAGGAGGACTCTAAACACAGATGGGCTCATTGGTCAAGGAATTCTGGATCTCACTATTTGGGGGATTAAAATGGAGGCACTGCTTGAAATTTTGATCAGTAGCTTGATGGGTTCTAAGAAAATCTGAAGAAAGTCTTTAGAGATTAGATTCCTACCAGCTAAAGTCGGACACACTTTTTTTGGCCACAAAGCCCTAGGGCATTCAGAACTGGGACTGATCTCACATGGCTAAAACATTCCAGCAATCTCCTGAAGTAACATTCCCTTCCAGTTCACCATCACAACAGGTAAAACAATTCAGAATCAAGAGTCTGAGATTTACATACTCTTTGTAGCTGGCAATTCCTTCGGTTTCATTTCTTGATTTGTGCACTAAGCAGTTTCTGCATTTACCACCTCTGCAGCATGAAAAGCCAGATGAGCCACGTGCTTTAGCTGCATTGTTTCTAAAAATACAGTTTTAGGAAAAAAACCCCAAAGCTAGGTAGGGCAGACAGAAGTATGTGAGCAGACAGAAAAACCTCTAATCCACAGTTCAAAGCAACAATCATAAGCAGGCTGCAGGAATTAATTATGACTCCAACTCTGAGGAGCCAAGCAGTTCTCAGGAGGGAACACATTTGTGTGCACAGATCTGAAATGCATCATCTGCTCTGCTCAGGCACCAAAGCACAGTTCAAACCTCACAAGTGGCATGTTCCCTACAGTGGCAGCTGGGGCAGGGAAGGGCATCAAGGTTACACCCCCAAAGTCCCTTCTCATGGGCTCACAGTGACCTTCACTATATAAAACTCATGGACTAAACTCCACACACTAAGAAAACAAAGGATTATAAAAATAATTCTGAAAAAGCAACATGCAATTCTCCTCCTGCAGCTGCTCTGCTGAGAGAAGTCTACAGGTTGAATTCAGCCTTGCTGGAACAAGAACAGCCTGATCTTTGTCTCAGTTTGATTTTTAGATAAGTGTTTAAAACTGCTGCATGTCACTGTATTTGCTCAGAACACTGGCTAATTGTACAGCAGCTAATTACTCAACCCCAGCAGAGCAGCAAGCTTCACAAGCACTGGTTCCACTCTGCCAGGTTATCTTTAAAAGCAGTGTCACTTCATCAGTGACATCAGCCACTGTTCTTCAGTACTGGCTTCACTCAGATGTTGAATCAAGCAAAGACAACCCTACAGGGACACCCTACAAAGTACATCAGAACATTTAGAGTCACCTTTAGACATCCAAATATCCAAGCTGCCTCAGTGCAATGAGATACTTGCAAATGAACACACAAATATGCATAATTAACTCTATTTCTGTTTTAACTGAACTGTGGAGTACAGCCAGCCCTCGTTTCACCTTAAGTTTCAGCATGTAAATTCTTTTTTCTGAAAATATAGCCACGACTATAGGGCAAGTTCTTCATGCTGAAAAACAGCCCTATCCTATCCAGACACAAAAGCTGTCCATTAGAGATAAAAAACTTCCTACTGCTTAAGCCAAAGTATGGAAAGAACTTAAGTATTCATCACAAAGCATTCTTTTAAAATATGGACACCATGACAAGTTCTGAATAAAGAGAGCATCAGAAAGTACAGAGTATTTGCCTGTACTCTCAAATGTCCACAAAAAGCTATTAAGTTTTTCAACAATTTGTATTTGAAGAGATTTTCTGAAAACTAGTGTTTTACCTTGTCAAAGCAAATCTCTAAGTATTTAGGAAAAGACTGCCTTACCTGGGTTGGAAACCACCAGGATGGTGCAGTTGGGGCTGTACTTGACAACCTGAGGAATGATGAATTTGAAGACATTCACATTCCTCTGCACCAGGTTGAGCCGACTCTCCCCCTCCTGCTGACGGACTCCTGCAGTCACCACCACGATCTTGGAGTTGGCAGTGACAGCATAGTCTAAGCAGAGCGCAGGGGAAAAGATACAGAGAGTGTTTAAAATAATTCCACTAATTCCAGTAGCATTGTGTTAATACAGGAGTTACAGGGAGCTTCTGCACTGTGCATTGCATTCAAACCCAAAACCACAAGACATCAGTTTGAAAGCCAGCACCATCTCATAACACTGACCTGATAAATCAATATGTGGGTGTTGAGAGTACATTTAACCTTTCTGACTCTTATTTCCACTATGAAAATAATACTATTTCTTCCACACACAGTTTCACTAAAATCAATTTTACTAAACAAGCCCCAAATTGTAAAGAGATGTAAGCGAGTCCAGCTTAAGAGCCAGTCCCATTATGGTGTTCATCTGAACTCTCACCCCAACTCACACACTTCACCTTTCCAATGCCAAATCCTAAGAGTTCTTTGGGATTGCACAGCTAATTCTTCACTATTGAGCAAAGTCAGAGAATATCAGGGTTAAATCAAAGAAACTGAGGTGAACCTTTGTCTGCCACGATCTTGTGAGTGTGAAGGAACAAGCTCCCGTGCTGCAGGTCCATCATTTCTCCTTTCAGTTTGTCCTCCATAACATCAACCAGAGCGAGCTCATCACAAAGATCCTGAAAACAACAAAATTTGGAGTCAATGAAGCAGTTCACATGCATTTTAGAAGTTAACCCAGAGCTCAGCTGTAATACATTTTAAAGTAACACGTCTCACCCACCTGAAAGCATCTCTTCTCCAAATAAACCAGAGGGACAACACTATCTTGGTGTTCTGATGTATCTCACTAAGTCAGAGGCTACTACAGCACAGGTTCATGAAACTCACTGACTTTCCAAAAAAAGGTATCATATGTGGGGAGTTTGAGTGCACAGCCAACCCTCTGCTAGGAAAGCACTTCTTTATTTATTACCTTTGGAAAAAAGTTGCATCTTTCAGAGTTGTAACAAATCCTCTGCATCTATCCAGCAAATTAGGTCTGTTTTAAAAGATTTAAATATCTAAAAGACGACACCGCATAATTATCAAGTAAGTATTCTCTTTCAACGTGCCATCAGTCAATTCATTTCACAAAAACACACACTGGGAACAGACTTCCTCAATACTAAAATTGAGAGGAAAAGGGTTCTTTAGCTATTTTTCTCTACAGGAGCTACTGTGTGACATTTATGTTGCAGAACACATTTAGCAATGTATTTGTTTTCCAGAATAAATTGGGAGATAACGGCATACAGCCTCAGAACAGGAAAACACTGAAATATGGGGGTGGAGGAAAAAGGCTTTCTGCTCTAATGCAAAGCTTTACTGCCTTTTGACAGAAATGTTTACTACACTGGTAAATTCCACTGTCCTTAAAGGCTTATCATGCAAAAAACTACACTGAAATTAAAATTACTACTTCTCTTCATTTTCCTAGATACCTACACCCCATTTGAAAGCAGGTGGGCCATTTTTAGCAACTAAAATACTTTAAACATAAAAGAATATGCACTGTTTTTCCTGTGAAAAATGTATTTAACAGCAGGCATATTCAAGGTTTTTATTTCATACTTCAAAATAATGTTAGCTAATTGCTTTTCTGCATGATTCCTTTAACAGCTGATTTTATTAACTGATGGAGGAAAAGCACAGGAATCTGTATTTGTACTTTTTGTGATTTCAGAACAGCCTGCAGGTTAAAATTATTCTCGGCTGTTTAAACACTATGAGAAAGCATCCTGAAGTGAAGTCATTTGTGCTAAACTAAGAAGTTATTGCAATCAGAATTTGAACTAATGTGTGCACATGTACAATTATGAATAGATTTATACACACACAGCCAGGCCACACGGGACTTGCAGTCTGGAACTTGCAACCAATATTCCCCACACTCTGCAGGTTCCAGGAGCCAATTCTCACTACAACAGAAGAGCACCTAGAACAGCTCTCCAATGACTAATTTCATTAATTTGCATCACCTGCCTAGAGGATATTTCATCTCTTTATTACCACACACAGGAATGAAGCTTTACACAAACTCAGCTTAAAATATTTTCATTGAGAGCAGCTGACTTGTGACTGTGGAGATGTTCCCATTTCTAAATCAGTATGGCAACATCAATGACTTGCCTCTAACTGAGCAGGAGCTAAAAATAACCAACGTGGAAGTTTTAGAGTCATGCAAATTTACATATTTAATACCACACCAGTAAAGTGACATCTGTATTAGAGCCAAGCATCTTGCACAAGTCAAACCCACATCATATTGGTCAGCAGTGGCTGAACATGAGCCAGCCCAGCTGGCCAGAAAGGCCAAAGGCATTCTGGCTGTATCAGGAACGGTGTGGCCAGCAGGATCAGAGCACTGATTGTCCCCCTGGGCTCAGCACTGGTGATGCCTCACCTCAAAATCTGTGTTCCCCCACTACAAAGATACTGAAGTGCTGGAGAGTGTCCAAGAGAAGGAGATGGAGAAGGGGCTGGAGCATCAGGAGTGGCTGAGGGAGCTGGAAGGGCACTGCCTGGAGAAAAAGAGGCTCAGGGGGAAACTTCTGGCTCTCCACAGGAGGATGCAGCCAGGTGGGGTTGGGCTCTGCTCTCATGGAACAAGGGACAGGACACAGGCTGTGCCAGGGGAGGTTTAGATCGGACATTTGTAGCAATGGGGATCGAAGCTGACAGACCCCCTTGTATGTCCAAAGAAGATCCATTTATTGTTAGAAATCCATTTATTGTTAGAAATCATCCCCTCTTCATACCCTTCATTTGCACCGGACACAACCGAACCCAAGGCGAAGCCTAGCAGAACTTAACAGCAGAAGGGCACCCATTGGCTGGCACAGCTGCGGTGCTGCTGGCCACGCCTCCTACCACCCAATCAGCTTCTCGTTCACGTGCTGGCCACGCCTCCTATCACCCAATCAGCTTCTCGTTCATGTGCTGTCCACGTGTTCCTCCAGCCAATCACAATCTCGCTTCCAACTGTCACTCAACTGCCCCTCACCCCTCANTCCTATCACCCAATCAGCTTCTCGTTCACGTGCTGTCCACGTGTTCCTCCAGCCAATCACAATCTCGCTTCCAACTGTCACTCAACTGCCCCTCACCCCTCACCCCACTTCCAACCCCCAGCCCGCAGTGCCTTTCCCACAGGGCCTTCTGGGCAGAATAAGCCTTAACCGCTTCAACAAATATAACCCCACACGCCACATCTCCCCCTTCTTTTGTTCAAGCAACAAAAACCTACTAAGAAAAACCTACACAACTCCTAAAACATCAATAACAGTGACAACAACTTTCCAAAAGCTGTAACGTACACCTATAACATAGCAACTATACACACATGGGATCAGGACGGCGCGACAAAAGGTCGCGCACACCGTGATGGAGCCCACTCCACGTGGTGGCCTAGGAGGAAAAAATTCTTCACTGGAAGGGTGGTCAGGCATTGAAACAGGGAAGCTGTTGGGTCACAACCCCTAGAAGTCTTTGTAAGACTTTTAGATGTGGCACTTGGGGACATGGTGGACATGGCAGTGCTGGGTTAATGGTTGGTCTCAATGATCGTAAGAGATCTTTTGCAGCCTAAAAGATTCTGTGACTCTTAATTCAGTTACAAGAGCCAGATGGTTGTATTATAAAAATGTTTTATACTGCAGCTTACAGCTGTGAGAGAGCAAGAGCAGAAGCCTGGCTGAAACAAATTCCATGTCATCAACCATGCTTGACGAATTTAAAACCAGTTTTTACTCTGGGTTTGGTGCATACTATTCATTAACAGTAAAATTTTGTGCTTAGATATCTGACAACCCAGTTTGATCCTGCTTAGAGCAGTGCATTAAACACAGATGAATGCTGAATTGTAGGTTCAATTTGTGGTAGCATCAGCTGGCTCCCTCACAGGTTACAGCACTTCAAAAACAATTGATTTCAGACTATGTGCTTAAAAAACCACAATGAACTATCACTGTTTTTCCAATAAATTTCTTCTCTATATATGTTGTTTTAAAAACTACTTGCCACTTTCACAACAGTTTCACACTTAGTTTCACTGTGGCCTGTTCTTATTGTCAGGTTTTCCTTGCTGCCAGGGCTCATGAATATCAGCAAGTGAAAGCCCTCACTTCCTTTTTTTATAAAACATAAACATGTTTTATATAAAATATGCATCCTCAGGGTAATACATTGAAGGATCACCTACAAACAAAATACAGCTGGTTTAGTAGTACAAACACGATTTTTCATCTGACTCTGAGCTACCTGATTTAAGATCTGCCCCTGCAAGGCAGCAGGGCATATCTGTTGATGCCTTCTTTAAAAAAAGAAAAAGTCTGCAGTTTCCATCTGTCTTTCCAAATTTAATTAATTCACAATATTCTCTAAAAACAAAGTGCAAAGTACAAGAGATCCTCATTGATTAATAAGCCTTTACTTCGCTCAAAGACTGCACTATGAGATTTGACAAAAATATCCCACAGACCAGTAACAGGAAAAGTCATAATAACCTCTAAGTCCAGCCCTCTGTTTTTAGTTTTTTAAAAACTAGCTAACACCTCTCTAGAAAAAATAAAGTCATATAAACAAGCAAAAAGGGCTTAAGAGAAATCAAGAAGCTACTGAAGCAGATAGCAGTATTTTCAGCTATTAGGGCACACATTCTTTAGAAGAATAAAATGCAAACACTCCTGATTCCTATTCTATATTTCACCAAGATTTTTGCTCTGTCCCCATTCTTTGCCCAGCAGAGCTCCCTCAGCAAGCAAACTCCAGCTTTGCTGTGGAAGAATAAAAAAATTAAGATGAGAATGAAAGGTTTGGCAGGGGCTTCAGAGCCACTCCTCCCTGCATTTTCCCAGCAGCCTGGAAAATAACTCTGCCTAATGAGACATTTACTGCTAAGCACAGACAGCAAGGTGAGAGAACAAGGAGAGGCTGAATGTGGAGGTCAGGCTTGTAGGTCACTGCTTGCTTACCTGAGTTGCTAATGATTCAGTCCTGTACCAACCTCCCACATTTCCCACCCTTTGCTAAGACAAACAAGCAGTGCAGAGCATGACAGCAGCGGGGGTTTGGAGAGCAGGCTGTCCTTGAGCCGTACCTTTAAAAGGACGCTGATAGCGGAGGCCATCCCAACCTGGCCAACCCCCACAATCGTGATCTTGTTGTTGGGGGTCTTGGCTCCCTCCGCGATGGGGCTGATCAGCTTGTCCTTGAGAGTGGCCATGGTGTTCTGCGAGGAGAGACGGAAAGATGTGCATCAGAGCGGGCCAGGGGGAGCTGAAAGGCATGTTCTGAATGTAGGGGTCACCTGCCACAGCCGGCTTTACGTAAGGCACCTCCGGGCACGCTGCCCTTGCTCGAAGGGCTCCTTCTCACCCACACACCCTCCGCGGCCACGAGGCTTTGGGTCCCTGCCTTCCCTGTGCCCAGCCAGGGCCTGAACCGGGGCGATTTCGGCAGCACACCCCGCTAGCGGCGTTTCCAGAGCCGCCCGCCGGAGGGTGGAACTCCACCAGCGCTGCCGGGCCCTGGGCGTTCACCTCTCGGCACACCGGGGCTCCGGGACGCGACTCCACGAGCCAGCCAGGGCGCAGGGAGCGGGCTGGGATTTCCCCGGCTCCTTTCCACGAGCCCCCGAGGCTCCCCGGGGCCAACGGCCGCGCCATGCTGCAGAGCAGCCAGGGCCCGGGGCGGCACCGGGGAAGGGCTGATCACGGCCGGGGACCAGCCCGGAGCCACTGTCCGGCTCCGGCCACCCCAAACCCTCGGGAGCCACAGCCCGGCTCCGGCCACCACAGATCCCAACGCTGAGGGGCCGCAGCCCGGCTCCGGCCACCCCAGGCATCACCCGTCCGCCACGCAGGGATGCTCGGCCCGCGGCAAGGGCCGAACCCCGGCGGGACCAAGCCGGCCGGGGTAGAAGGGACGGGCCGGCTGGGCGGCCATCCAGCACCCCCCGTCCCGGAGCGGGGTCTCCCCGTACGCACCGGGCAGCAGGAGCGGCGAGGGGAGCGCGGTGTGCGGGGCTCGGGCAATGAGCGCTCCGCAGCGGAAGGGGCGGGGCGGGCCGGGCGGCGGGGTCGGGGGGAGGCGGTAGCCGCGTTCAATCCCCGCCAAGGACGGAGCCTCAAGGATGCTGCCGCTCCGCCCCGGCTCCGCAGTGGCGCAGGGCCCGCGCTGCTGGCCCGTTACCGGACCTGTGTCCCCGCGGGGAGCGCGGCCGGGAGCGGTTACGCTGCCGGGGCTGGCCGTGCCACACTGGACACCGGTGGCGTCGGCAGCGTCACCACCTCTCACTTGCACAGAGGAGAACGGGGTGCCTAAGCATTACCGAGCCACGGGCTTGGCCAGAATCGCTGCAAGCGAGGTTAAAATACGGCAAAAATAAAGCATTTTACCTGATCTTCCGGGGAGAAGTTGCTCAAGTTGGGGGTAGCTCCTCAGTCAGGGGTATCTGATTTTTGCGCTCTCTGATTTCTGCCTTGGGGCTGACTCCGGTTGGATTTTTGGTGGTTGGACGAATCCCGCCTGGAGCGACAGAACGATGCCTCGGCAGGAATAAGGGATGTAACTTGNGCTCGGGCAATGAGCGCTCCGCAGCGGAAGGGGCGGGGCGGGCCGGGCGGCGGGGTCGGGGGGAGGCGGTAGCCGCGTTCAATCCCCGCCAAGGACGGAGCCTCAAGGATGCTGCCGCTCCGCCCCGGCTCCGCAGTGGCGCAGGGCCCGCGCTGCTGGCCCGTTACCGGACCTGTGTCCCCGCGGGGAGCGCGGCCGGGAGCGGTTACGCTGCCGGGGCCGGGGGCGGCCGTGCCACACTGGACACTGGTGGCGTCGGCAGCGTCACCACCTCTTACTTGCACAGAGGAGAACGGGGTGCCTAAGCATTACCGAGCCACGGGCTTGGCCAGAATCGCTGCAAGGGAGGTTAAAATACGGCAAAAATAAAGCATTTTACCTGATCTTCCGGGGAGAAGTTGCTCAAGTTGGGGGTAGCTCCTCAGTCAGGGGTATCTGATTTTTGCGCTCTCTGATTTCTGCCTTGGGGCTGACTCCGGTTGGATTTTTGGTGGTTGGACGAATCCCGCCTGGAGCCACAGAACGATGCCTCGGCAGGAATAAGGGATGTAACTTGAGGCAGAGCAACAAGGAATGTAACCTGAGCAGAGCAGCCACCACCGCGCCTCCTCTCTCTCTCCCTCGGCTTCGGCCAGACCCACATCACACACACTCTATTTCGCGAAATCCCAGTAGGGCATCCCTTAAAAATGGTAATAAGCGTGAATGTAGTTTCATGCCTTGTTGAAGTTATAAGTACATCCGGCACTGTAAGTAGCAATAAGAGTCAGACGGTATTTTCCTTTTCCTCAAACCCACGGAAACTGAAAATCGGGGTGTACGATCGGCCACTTCTGCTGAGCACAGAAGGAAGTGATTTCTTGGAAATCCTCCAGGACCAAAGCAAGCAAAATACGGAATAATAGCAAACAGTGTTTTCATCTAGTGCTGTAACATTACATCTTTCTAGCTGCAAAGGAAGAAAGTAGAAGCAAAACACTGAATGGTAAACAATTAGTTCCACTGGGGGAAAAAACCAGAAAGCTTTAGGTTCCTCATCACACATGATGAAGTCTCTCTCACAAGAGGGAAAACAACAGTAGATTCCAGAGTCCTCCCAAGTAAGTCACTGGGTTAAATGTGACTAGGCAGAGAGCCTAGCTCTGCCTGCCTACGACTATGGCTACCTTTTTTTTATTTTTTTAAATTCTGTTGTTGTGACTAGTTTAAAGTTTTATTGATTTTTTTTTCCCCCCCAGGTATTTTGCCAGGTTTAGTAATAACTGGATTAATTCCCCGTGGCTCACCAAGCAGCCAAACAAAGGATGGTGTGAGCGTGAGAGAGATGGTGAGCATGGTGGGGAGCGAAGAATGAAACCTGCTTTTCTGGGCAGCAGATCAGTACAGATCCATGCTGGCTTTACATCACTGTCTAACTGTGGCCTCCTTTGCTTCTTTACATTGCTTGATGTTGCAAAGAGTCCCCTGGAGGGAAAGAAATGAGTTAAGCCGTCCACATGAGACTTCAGGTAGCAGCTTGCTGTAAGAAAATCAACTCAAGACTTTGAAATTACATCTGCAATGGGAGCTGGAGGTAAATAATTACGCAATGAAATGTAAGGGTAAGAAAATCTATAATCCCAACAGGAACATGCACAGCTGAAATTTAAGGAAATAGGGAGGAAGGGAGATGAAAAGGTTCTGGAGAGATTAGGGAAGGACCAGAGCAAGGTTTTTTAATTCCTGAACCGTAACCAGGACATAACCAAGCGTCCTTGTCCTGCCAGTGCCTGTTGAGAGGAATGTTCACCACTGCATTGTGTCTTCTTTGGACAGGATCCTTCTCTCTCCTTATGAACTTTCAACAATCAATTATCACAGTAGCATTTGGAATTAGAGAGGGAAATGCCATGTCCCTATTTGCAAGATATTAAAGCTTTAAAAGGCAGACTGGACTGTTTACCACCGGTTACAACAGCTCTTCTGGGCCCTCATTTAGATCAGGCTTCATTTTGCATGCAGTGCTAAAAGCACAGGGTATTTAATCCCCTCCCTGAAGTCCTTTCAATCTAAATAGACAAGGCAGGAGCAAGACGGTGGGTGGAAGAAAGAAGCTTATTCCCTCTTCCTGCTCTTAATTATTTACATACTTATTGTTCCAGATGATGGAGGATTGAGGCACAGAGAGGTGAAAAGATCTCCCCAAGGTCACACAGAAAGTGTCCTGGTGACAGGTCACAATTTCAAAGTTCAGCTCCAGTTTGGCAACACTGGCATTTTTGATGCAGAGCAGTTTTCCAGAAAAACAAACCCTAATGTTAAGGGACACAGTGTAAACAATTTTGCCTGGTAACCTTCATACAATTACGACATATCTTTTGTGTATACATTTTAATCACGTTCAACTTCTGGCTTGTATACAAAGTGTGTCATTAGATAAGTCTGAGATACTTCACTACTTGCATCTGTCCCATCATCTTCCCAAAACACATGAAAGTAGATAGGATTTCCCTGCTGTTTCTTTTTCCAAAATTACCCTTAAACCTGATTAAAAGAAAAGATCTCAGTTGAAAAACTCTGTTCATGGGACTGTTTCACAGAGCGAGATGCTGATGGTCTGATGGCCATGGTCTGATGATGGCTGTAGCCCTAAGTCATGAAGAATTTCACCTAGGAAGGGAAGGAACCCATTACACCACAGGATGGGATGTAGGGCTGGTGGCAGGAGAACATAGCATAAAGATTCTCTCTCACCGTGTTAGACCTGGTAGATCAGGTCCTTGCCCTGCAAGATGGACTTGTTCTAAGCATTATTTCACGTGGATGTAATGGAGGGAAAAGAATTAAATGTTCAGCTTTGCAAAATACAGAGAACTGAATTAATCTGCTAGAAGTCATTAAGTGCTGTCACATGCAATGCTGGCAGATGCTGAATTAAAATTCTGGTCCACCTATGTTAGTTCTGTGCTTCTTCACCTGGATTTGCCATTTGGAGAGAAAATACATCACGCAATAAAGAAAAATGATCTTGGAGTGGCAGCTTTGCAAGCTTCTTTTCCCCTGGTTTTGTTTGAAGGAAGGGTTCCTTATTTTCGGCAGCGAGCCAACTTTCTGTTTAATTTTTGTTTAAAGATTAGACAGTGTTAAACAGATAACACACTCATAATAGTTAAGTGCTTTATAATGTGGTTAATAAAAAAAACCCAAACAAACAAACACATCATGAGCTTGGGGGCTATAGTGCAAAAGGAGTGAAATGTGATGATCTCATGTAATGATATCTTTGATGCCAGAGGAAACAAATGATAAGTTTTACAATTAAGTAGGTAATAGCACCCAGTTTGTAAGAACTAAACTGCATTGATTTAATGAGCGCTGGCTCATTAAAAAGTTCAGGAGAAACAACAGCTGCTAAACAAAGTGACAAGACAGAAATGGGGCAAACAATGTATATGCAAGCAAAAATATATGAAATTTAAATTACAGACAGTGATTTTTTTTATCAATAGATGAATTTCCATACGATAAGGATGTATGGTTTTTCTCTGAACTGTTCAGAAAACTTAGTAGCCCTAAGATTTTTATGTAAGGATCTTGTGGTTTAATTTGTTTGTCTGAAGGAGTGAATAAGGCCTTGTCAGCCTAACACCTCTCCAGACACAGATGCAAGGCCATGTTCATGCTGGAGAGTTTTTTACATCAGTGCAATCACCCCCTGTAATCACACACAGAGTGTAGCATTTCTGGTGTGCAGCACCTCAATTGATCTTTGTACAGAGATTTTTGTAGTACTCCTGTGCAGCACTATTGTAATAGCAGTGAGCTAGTAGGTAAGAATTGCCTCCTATAATATAATAATACATTGTATTACAGTAGGTTTTGCAGTAGTGCTTCACATAGAAACACATCTTGTGCCTTTAATGACTTCTGAAGTGTTTCCACAACTGCAGGATTTACTACTTCTTTAGGAGTTGAATCCAGGTTTCCTCATATGTGTGTTGTACTTGGAGAAGGATCTAGGCTATTTGAACCCCCATGTCTGGATACTGCTTACAGTGAATTTTGCTAAAGAACAGATTCACCTCTCCCACTCCCACCTAGACTTTCATTTACATGATCCCACAATTTACCTTGTTAAAAGTAATTCTGGAGACAGACCGAATACATTTTTGTCTGTGTTACAGAAACCTGTGTCTGTGGTTTACATAAATCTCTGCAGAGCAGTCCCAGGCTTCCAGCCACTGCCTTTGAAGCAGATTGCTGATGTTAAGGGTCAAGGCTGACTGACTGCCCTCCTGTTTGGGAATCATCCAGTGATATCTGAAGAACCTTTGCCATACTGCACTCTGGACCCTTAGCACTGCCATTCACAGAGCACAAGCTCTGTGGAAAAAGCTGTGGACACAGCTGAGCTTGCAGAAAGCATTATTTAACATTTCCCAGTACTGAGAGAGGTTTGCCTCCATCGCTGTATCTGAGTCCTGTGTCTAGGAAGGACAAGCTTTGCACTGTACACAGAGGGCAAGGGATTTGTGGATGGAATTTGGCAGAATTCCATCCATCAGGTGGTGTGGGGGAGCATCCTACCCTTGATGGTGTTGGATTCCTGGGGAGGGGGAAGAGAACTGTTGGCAAATGCAGTGTGTCAGCCTACATTTGAATGCTGGGGAGGCTCCTGGAGTGTCCTCAGTCACAGCTTGTTTCACCAGACCCTGCCAACCTGTTCCTCTGGTTAGAGGGGCTTGCAGGGGAGAAAATCATTGCTGGAAGTGGGGACAGATGCAAGTTCCTTGTGAAGTGATGAGAGTTACATTTTCCAGCAATGGTCCTGGAGGGTGATGCACAAAAGGTGAGAGAATATATCTGTGGACACATTTTGAATCTCCTCCTTCAAGCTATAAAACATAGCTGGGTTATTCAACCAGTCAAGCTTCCACTTTATTTGTAATGCTGTAGGCAAAGCAAACTGAGCCGTGAACTTTAGGATGACTGCAGCAAATATCTTTGATTTGGATCTAACAGGTGCCCACATAAAATTTCTCTCCATGAACAGAGCAGCCAAGGGTGGTGTTTCCCAGCAGAGCTGAGTCCAAAGCTGAGCTCTGCGGGATCGGGCAAGCCTCAAAGGGCTGCCCTCCACCCTTGCTTATCCCTTGCACCCACGAGCTTCTTTAATCTCTTCCTGAGCCATTCCAGCTCATTAAATCAGCAGAAAACGATCCCTTTTATTTTCTTGAAGCAGCTTTTTGTTCATTAGCCAACTGACTGGGCTCAGTGAAGTGCCCAGCAAATACCAGACACAGCTCAGGAAGGCCCAGGATGAAGAAGCACGGGGAGAGTCCCTTCCCTGTCTCATGGCTGGGAAACACTAAAACAGTTCTCAGCCTCCCCTGTAACTTCAGTCTAAGTTAAGCTTGTGCTCTGAGCTGCCTTCTAGAGAAGCTTACCTTTCCACAGACTGCAGAAGGCGCTGGGGGTGTGAATTGGCTTCCCTCAGCTCAATTTAGTATCCGTGAATGCCTCTTCCTGCACCCGACGCTGTAATTCCAACACTTCTTATTAATAGTAACCCATGCACGTAAACTGTTGTAAATCATCTTGAATCAGCCCCAGCACTGATATTTGCTACACTGGCTAGATAAGCACCACAATTTTTTCCCTTGACATGTGCCAGAGATTTACTGTGTGTGTTTAGCTTCTACTCCTGAAATCTCCATGTCATTGTCAACTTGCAGGCTAATGCTGAGACACATTCAGAAAGTCACAGGTTTCCTGCAGCTTGTTGATTTGCTTTTAAGCACGTTAAGGAAAGTAGGTAGAAATTTGTTCTGCCTGGATTTTAGTCTTATTGAGCAGTACTTGGACTAGTAATTAAAATCAATACATTTAAAAGGGTGCATATTAGATGGCAGGGGCTTCCAGCTTCCAAAAGTGCAACTAGAAGTGGTTTATTTTAAAAGTTTTTAAAAACAGTGAAGCATTTTGCATGAGAACTATCCTGTAAGCAGATAAAAACTGAATTTTGTGTGATCATGAATTGTCTTATTCTTTTATAACTTCACTGTGACTGCTCTGCCTGGCTGGGCTGGATCTATGCCTGAGAGATGGAGGCCCTCATCCGAGCTAAAAGTTCATAGAACTGAAGACAAACAATTAATGAACATTATGGGATAGGTATCAACACCCCCCCTTTTTTTTCCAAGTCATTCCAGTAGTTATAGATTGGTGCTCTTCTCACTGCTGCCTTCAGTGATCGTCACACTCGTGTATTTCTTCATCAGTGAGTAGATTAAAAGCCCTTTAAAACAATGTGATTTCCTAAACTTACTGTTTACTTTTCCTGATGCACCCTGCAGTCACTCACTTCTACAAACCTATTCCTTATTGAAATTATTGAATGTGTGATGCTGCTTAATGCATTTCAGATGATATTGTGACTGCCTACGTTATGTCACAAGTGATGTTCAATACCATTGCAGCTGCTGGAACTGCTTGGGGATGTGCTGCTCACCCTTCAAATCAAATAAACCCACAAAAGTAATTACATTCCACTCTCTCTCCACTTGTTCCATTGTTGTACAAAACATAATTCAATTGTCTTGCCCTCTGATAGGAAGTACACTTAGAGGAATTACATCTACAGCCCCACATCCTTCATGGAATGAAGGAACTTCACATCTGTCCCTGTTTGTACAAGGTAATTTTAATAACCTTTAATAAAATAAACAAGTCTTTGCTGACCTGACTTCCAGAGAGCAACTGAATGACCTGCGCAAGCATGGATGATTTATGCTCATCAAGTGCTTATTCCTGTTCTCTTTGCACTCTCTCTCTCCCTCTAATTCTGCCCATGCTGAAACTCCACCAATGCTGGAAAGGATTTGGCAGTGCAGTTAGACTTTGGAAAGTGTTCCAGCCAGGGAGGCTCATCTTGTAGAGCCAAGCTCCTGTTTCTGGGACAGTTTATATCACCTCTGCATAGAAAACCTGCTGAGTCCACCCAGCCACCTTGGATACCTAACACGTGTCTAAGAGAACTGTTCCACTGTGGCATCATTCATTGCTCCATACAGTAAGTGCTACTGGTACAGTGTGGTATTCTGACAAAACTCAAATTGATTTTAGCTGTAGCAGCACCACTTCTAAGAATCAGCCAGGGCTCTGCTTTATTTTTGGTATAGTAAATGACAAAAAAATACAGTTGTGACTTCTGGGCAACCTCTCAGTTGCCTTTAATGTAGTATTTGTGAACTGTAATATTATCTAAATACCCATTATAAGATGTTGGCTATAAAGGAATGCAGAAAAAATATGCAGAAAGAGCCTACTCCTCTTCTACTTGTTTTTGCCATGAACAATGCCTGTGGGCACTGGCCTTGGGCAGCCTTTGCTCCCATGGATGGCTCCTTGGCAAAGGAAAGCACTTCATTGAAAGATCTGCCGGGCATGAGGCTGTGATTTTGAAACCTGATGTGACAGAAGCCGTCCTGGGCTTGCTCAGCAGTGAACTGTTGATCTAGGAATTTAACTGGAGAAAACACAGCATCACACAGACACAGTGGCAGAATATCAGCACCTGACATGTGATCCTGAGGGCAGTATGACTAATCCTAAAATACAGGCTGAGAGGATGAAGTGCCTGCAGGAGTGCTCACCACCTCCCAGGAGGATTTTAGAGGGTTCTGGTCAGCTGGCTTAGAAAACTTTTCAGTGGGGAATTATGAAAAGGAAAGATGGATTTACACTTTGATGATGGGGTTTTTCTCATCTACCTTGAGATAAACAAAGCATACATTTATAGTCGTCTAGTCATCTTAAGTGAAAGAAAAAAGACAAGTTACTTTGACTTATCTATTCTAATCCAGATGTCTGCTGTGGGAGAAAAATGTGTTGATTTCTAAAAGTGCATTTCCCCACCCTTCACTCTGAAAGTGGGATGAATTGCTAGAGGGGAAAAAAACCCACCCAATTGATTTTCAGTCTGATTCAGTCTGAAAAGTGAGTAGGAACATATAGCAGGGGAAAAAAAGGAGGTGGGGTCACTGTTTTGGGATTAGTCCTTCTTAGCTGAGCATAAGGCAGCCACAAAGCTGCACCTTCAGAGCAAGGGGAAGGTCATTCCTTCCAGCTGAGCACCAGGGGCAGCAGGGCATGTGCTCCTCTTGAACCCCTGCCAGCTGCAAAGGAGAATTATTGCAGCCAAAGCAACTGCCAAGGTCAAGTGACTGCTGTGTATTTATAGCAGCACCGAGCGCCCAGGCTAACAAAGGAAAGGGAGCAGGTCTGGGAGTGCCACCTCCAGATCAGGTTCCCTCTGCTGCCCGCCTGCTGTACGTCTGGTATGCAGCCATGATCAGTTCTGTCATGATCTCCTTAGCAGATGTGAAAAATTGAATCAGATCAGTTTACTGTATGATTGAGACTCAGGGGATCCTTCCAAAGACTGCTCTGTAACACCGGGGTTGGCCAGTCCTCAGGGAACTGATGGCACTAAAGGATGCAAAATGACATTAGTGCTACCACAGAAACAGGAAAAGAGAAATTCTGAGTGCTTCTGGCTGTTCAGGGCCTCAGACAGTGGCTCTTGGAGTTTTATTTAGACCAGGGTGCTTCTTCACTGGTGAAATGTCTTATAATGTGAGATTTGGTGTTGCAAAAGGTTATGGGTATTTCTATCTCAAGCAGCAGGTAACAGCAACATCTCTTAGAAAAGTAATTGTGAAGTACATGAGCCACTGAGGCTGCTCAATTATGTAACTAATTATGTCTGTGTCTCTGATGTTTACATGGTGCTGCCCTCATTGGCTCTGGGATAACCCTCACCTATTCCAGGTATCCAGGTCAGGAAATAAAGGGTGTTTTCCTACTGAGTTTCCTTCTTTGCTGCCACTCCCCCTCAGAGCATGCAGAGCCTCCTGATTATTCTTATCCCTTTCGAGCTGGTCTGAAGATTGAAAACCACGGTGGAGATGGCCCAACTTGCACTTATCTGTGGTTTCCTTCAGGTGGAAAATGAAGATCAGAGCCATACAGTTGGATGGCTTTCTTGGAATCTGTTTTTATTGAGAACTTTCATCCTCATATTTATGCTCTGGTAGGATAAATTCCTCAGCTGTCCAGCTCAGAGTGTGCCAGGGTAACGTTTATTCTCCTAACTGGTATTTTTTAGTCTTTGCTCTACTTGTAGTTTCAACCTAAAAGCCAATGGAAACTCAAACTGGAACAGGAAGTGTCACTGCTTTTGATGGAGGTTTAAAGCTTTTTAGGGGGAATGCCTTTGAGAAAATGATGAGGCATTTTATGCTGTGGGATCACAGATCTAACTCAGGTTTCCAGGCACAATCATGGCACAAGCAATCTTACATCATGGTGCCTCACATGTTGCCTCCATCTCCACCCTGCCAATCTTTGCCTCCTCCTAACTTACGCTTTGCCCTGCTCTCAGTGAAATCTACCCTGTCCAGAATTTTGTGTCAGGGTAATATTTGGGTACTGTGCATATCCAGCTCCAAAGTAATTGTAATGATCACAACTCAGCTGATGATTTCTTTTCCTGGTCTTTTCTGTCATCCCATTACTCTTTTGACCATGGAGCAGATTTTTGCTTCACTCACAGTGTCAGTAATGGATGTGAAAGGCCTGGCATCTTTAATGATTCCTACAGACTCTCCAGACTTAAGTTCCCTTTGGTCCAGCCTTCAAGGTCATCAATTCTCTGCCTGAAAAAACCTTAGGAAACCTTCCCTAAGCCCTGACTGCTCTTTCTTTTCCCTCATGCTCCAACTATTCTTTTTATCTTAAAGTGTATTTTTTTATCTTTAATTGTGTCTATCCACTAGATGCAGAAGAACATAAACTCAGGATGTTTTATAGACTCTGTGGTCTAAAAGCACAAACTTAGAGTTGGAGCTTGAGGTTTGTTACAAAGGGGATAGAGCATTTTACAGCAGGCATGTAAACCAACAGCAAATAAATGGCTCCACATAGGCTTGGCCATCTCTGAGACAGCAGGACCAAGGAGCAATATAAAAGGGGCTGTAAAGGTTGTGTCAAGGCCTAGGGGTTTGTAATTTATGTGTAATTGGATTTGCTGCCAAATGAGGAAGAAAGTGAGATTGTTACCACGAAGCAAAACCTCAGGACCTCTGCAGTATTTAATGCATAATTAGCATTGTGAGTGACAGCCTCTGTTATTATTTATTTCCACTGTGTTTCTTGGTCTAGCAAGAGAGATAAATAAGGGAAGGGTGGGAATCATAGAATCAGAGCACAGATAAGCCTCCAGCAGTCAGTAGCTTAGGGATGGAGTTTGCTGCTAAATCTGTCATTTGCTGGAATTCACAGGGGTGAATTCCTGAAGACTCTCTGAGAAGGAGTCTCCAAAGCAACCCCAGCTGTAGGATGGGGCAGTGGTTAAACCTTGGGGAGATCTGGCTGCAGCTGTTTCAGAATGAGCTCCAGATCTAAACCAGGCACCGTTGGATCACTTCAGTTCTGGCACTCCAGCATGGAAAGTGCCTGGAACATTCAATCCAAGCTCATTCCTCAGAAGGAAAAATCTCAGCTCATGGCTG